>JAINUW010000129.1:0-95312 GCA_020205615.1 Panax quinquefolius
GATAATAATTGTAATGAGGACTCCTTTTTAGTTTGTATAATATCTAGTAGACAATATTTGTATTCAAACTCACGATTTATGTCCGTATTGTACTACGACGATTATATTAGTAAGTTGTATTTAAATTACTGTACCGTGTGTCGACTACCCGAGATGGGTGATGTATACCTAATTTTGAAGGCGTCACATGCGGTGGTTAAAACACACTATCTGGCGTTGTTGAAGCGATGCACGGTATTGCGCAATTATTGATTCTTACGTGAAAGCCTTTTCGATAATTGTTACGATGTAATTCTTGTTACGGTATTTTATTTTATTGATTCAATAATTCTTTTGCATTGATATTTTATATTCTTTATTTGTTTGATAAATTGTCATTTGGTGGTATTTTTCTATTATCGAAAGCAATAATTCATATTGTCTGAATAATATTATTAGATAACGTTATTGGCAATGTCTAGAAAGTTATATCTGGAGAGGTTTGGTCACCTAATTACCTTATTTAGTAAGGAGAAATTCTTATTAGGAAAGCCCTCTTTCACAGGGCAACAGCTGGTTGCCGATCTTTGTGGGATATTGTAATATTATTTGTGAATAATTAATTATTGATTTATATGATGAGGAAAATATTGATTTATGTGGATATAGATGGAGAAAAATTTTAAAATGACAATTGTTGAAAATTAATATTTTATCTTTTACGATAAAATAATTCGTTTTAAATATATTATTTTAATAATATATTAGCGGTGATATTTTATAATGAATGTGGGATATATGAGTATATGAGAGGAGGAAGAGTATTTTTGTGGCATTAAATGATTAACACATGTTTTGTGTGTTGGTGGACCCCATTTTCTTAGCGAAATTTGATTATAAGCTTTGTAAAATCGTACTGGATTTGTGGATTTCGGTCAATTTATGTTTTGAATTTGGAAAAACTTTCTTACTGCAAAAGATGTAGAAATTGAATTTCCTATAAAAACTACATGAGATTCAAATTTTCTGATAAAATGGCTATTTAATATATTATTGAAGTTTTGGAGTTAAAATAATTGATTTTTGGGAGTTTAATTAATTATTTGAGAAAACGTTTTTAGTGAGTTTGTGAGTACTCATTTAACATGTGCTATGGCTGAAATCAGATTTCAAAAGGTGGCTAAGAGAATTTTGTTTATAAATAATATTATTATATTCAATTTTACTACTTTGGTGTTCTAGCGTTTCACATAAATAGGGCTTAGGTTAGAATTGAAAATCTGAAAGCTGAAGTTTTCTCTCTATTTCTCTCTCGATATTTTGGCGTATTCTTGTGGTATACTTTGAGTGTTGCTATCTGGTATGAGTTCAAAGTCATGCTTTATACACAGTGTTCGATTTGAAATCTTGTCTTTCGAGGTAAGGATGTTATTTTCTTCTCAAATGATATTATTTCTTGATATCATTATCTTTGAAATAATGGTTGGAACTTTTATCAAATTTGGAACTTTTTCGTATGGAGGTTACTATTCATGAGTTCTTATTCACGATTCTTATTCATGAGTTAATATTAACGATTCTTATTCACAGAGTCTTTATTCATGAGCGTGAAGATGTTTTTTGTGGAATTTCTATCTTTTGGTGTGGAGTTGCTTTTTCACGTGTCACGGCCTTTATTCACGTATCACGACCTTTATTCATGAATACGGTATTTTATTCGCAGAAAAATGAAATTTTTCTTTTTAAATATCTAATACGGATACTAGCTTTGATTGTATCCATGTTTTGATCATTCTTGAATTTTACACCCTATGATTATTTTTGAGATATTTTTGGGCGTGGATAAAACAAAATGCGAATCCTTAATCCTTAATCCTTGTCATTTTGTTTTCCTTTGGATTACGATTTCTTTAAAAATATTTTCATCATCGTCTTAATGCTTAAATGATGATATTATTGAATATCTTTGGCTTTTATGCGAAGATGAATGATTTCTGAAGAATATCTTTGGTAGTAGTGCAAAAGATGAGCAGTGTTTAGATGAGCATGACCAGTGTGATGAATATCTTTGGCACTGTAGTGGTAAAGATGAATATTTGATTCGAGATGTATATTGATTGATGTTACTGAGGATAAAATATAAACGATGAACTTTTAAATTCATATATAGAAGATAGTAGTTTGCATTCTCTTAACTTGCTTCTTAATGAATTATTATTTTTCATTTGCAAATATTGATTTAAAATTGACTTTGTCTATTGTATTCTATTAGATTTTTCCTGTTGAAGACTAACGATAATTTGTTGTATATTATCTTAGTGGCATAATATTCTTCTTGGGCTAGATTGAGCTCACCACTTTTCCTTGTTGTTCCATTTTTCTTCTCGGGGGGCGAGAATGTAGCGAGTCTTAGTCGGGGTATGGAATGAAGGTTCTAGAGAGTTGTTTAGTAGTCCTCACCATTTTGTAAAATAATGTATCAATAATTATGATGAGGATTTATTTGCGTGTGGATATTGTCTAGATGGAAATATCGTATTTAAACTCACCGGTTTATATATTTGTAATAATAAGAGTTGTAGTTATTTACATACCATGTATTTGGCGACTCGAGAATGGGTTGGATGGAATGGACCTATTTTTGAGGCGTCACAATTATCTTTAGTAGTGGTCATAGATAATTTGTGGTGCATTAATCTTAATGAATACCACGATTATCTTTGGTAGTAGTCATGGATAATTAAATGAGTCGTAATCTTAATGAATATCCTTGGCTTTTTGTAGTGCGAGGGATTGATTCGATGATATGGATTAATTATTGAGCTAAATCTCGTGATGAAATATTAATTCATGGATGTGGTAAAAGTAAATCTTTGGCCGTAGTGCATTGATAGACTTGGTATGATTATGACCCGAGATTATTCGGTATAATCGTTAAAGTAATTGAAAACACGAATATCCTTGGCCGGTGGTGCATGGATAATTCGTGGTGCGTAATCTTTCTTATTAATAGCGTCTCGGCGTTATTGGTTTCTGATTGTATATCTTTTTGGCATGTGGTGCAAAGATGAATTGTTAATGAATATCTTTGGTAGGATTAGAAGAATAATTTAATATTTTTTAACGATAAAAAGGTATTGAGGTATCCTACTTTCTCTTTATCATATCGGTCACGTATTACTAATTTGGTGAAATTTCATGAAGAAGGAGGTTGTAAGACCCTAGCTTTTATAAATAAAGATGAATTTTTTATAAATATTATTTTTGAATATTATGGAATAAATTTGATATAATATTATAGTTGTAGGTAATGTTTATAAATTTTGCAAAGTAAGCAAGTTGTTATAAAATATTCGTTTAATTGGGAAATATTCTTTTTGTGGGGAATATTTATCTGACGGCTCAATCGTTAGTGGACCCCCTGGCGGAAGTATTGTAAATAGTTAGAAATGAAAAATTATTTTCTATATAAAAATTGCGGAGAGGTATTCAAATAGCTGTTGAACTACCATTAGTAAAATCTGCTGATGTCTGGCGTGGTTGTATAGTAGCGCGTGATATTGATTATTGATCTTTACATTGAGAAGTCAACTTTCGGTATACTCGATTATTACTAACTCACGATAATTCTACATCATATCTCTTATATTATTGATTCGATTATTGTCTGATATCATCATATAATATATTATAGTATTAAATTATTAATTGAGGCGACAAGTTATAAATGATTAATAATTGTTGAAAGATTAAATATGTGTTGATTAAAAAATAAAATGATTTGTGGTAATATTTATTCGATCCTTGATGTATATAAAAAAGTGCATTATGAGGCGTTTTGTAGTAAAGTTTGATTATTTTATGGGGGCCCATATGTCATCATCTAAAGTCCATTAAATCGATAGTAATTACCTTTGTGAATAGTAATTACTTTTCGTCGATAATATTTACCTTACGTCGATAGTAATTACCTTTGTGAATAGTAATTATCTTTGTGAATAGTAATTACAGCAAATCGATAGTATTTACAGCCGTCGATAGTAATTACCTTAACGATAGTAATTACCTTAAATCGATAGTAATTATCCACTTCATGAATAGTAGTTGTCCCTTGATATTACGAGAGTTAAGCTGCCTCCGATTGTTCGAGGGTTAATTACCCTTCATGAATAATGTAGTTGTCTGCTTAATATTACGAAGTCATTTTGACCCGCCGTTAAGACCGAGAGCCACCCTCGGTTTTCTATAAATAGAGAAAATTTCGTTCATTCATTATTTCTTGCTTGATTTCTTTGAAACTACAGAGAGAGAGAAACTATAGAGAGAAAGAAAGAAAGTATTTTCTTTACTTGACTTTTCGATATTAAAATTTCTTACAAGGTAAGGAATATTATTTGTTGTACCTTTCGTAAAGGTGTAGCGCCCCCCAAAATAGGTATACCTGACACCCATTACGAGTGCTTGAATCGTGGTACAAAGCAAAACTACAACTTGATAATACTGAATGTCGTGTGAAATAAATGATATATCTTAATGAGTTTAAATATAATATTGTCTTACAGGCCAATATCCACATAAATAAATCCCCATCATAATTATTGATACATTATATTTTAAAATGGTGAGGACTACTAAACAACTCTCTACCCAGAACCTTCGTTCCATACCACAGAGGCTAGTACTCAAGCTACATTACCGCCTCTGAGGAAGAAAAATGGAACAACGAGGGAAAGGGTGAGCTCGACTAGCTCGATAAAGAATATTATGACTCAGAGATAATATACATTGTCGATTATACGTTAAGTGACGAGAAAAATCTAATAGAATCTGATGAATGACAAAATTTAAATCAATACATGGTGAAATAATAAATTAGAAAAAGAGTTAAGTAGAGATCATAATACTACTATCTTACATATATGAATTTAAAAGTTCATCGTCTATCTTTTATCTACTGTAACAACAATCATAAACACGGGAATCTGATAATCATCTGCACTCACATCTGAATATTTTTCCGATTCATCGTATTCATCAGTTTAAGCAGTTAAACACCATTCGTGCTGTTTCTGGCTAGCGAAGATATTAACCCCGAAAATCATTCATACTTTTTACTTACAGGCGAAGATATTGATAATATCATCATTTAAGGCAGGGGATGATGAAAATATTTTTAAAAGCGAATCAATCATTGAAACAAAATGACAAAGGATTAAGGATTGGTACTTTTTGTTTATCCGTGTCAGCAGATATAAAAATAATGCATGGTGAGACAAAATTGAGAATGATCAAAACATGGATCTGAGTAAAGCTAGTATCGAATAGATATTTTGAGCGAAAGAAGAATTTCACAGATGAATAGTCTTGGTATCGTGAATAGTCTTAGTATCACGTGAATAGTAACTCAGACACGAAAGATAGAAATTCCACGAAAAAAACATTTTCACGCCCGTGAATAGTACTTCGTGAATAGTAACTCGACTCAAATAATAACTTCGTGAATAGTAACTCATGAATAGTAACTTGAGACATGAAAAAGAGTTCTAAAATTTGATAAAAAGTTCGGACAATATTTGACGTAATGATATTGAAGAAATAATATCATTTGAGAAGAAAATAACATCCACTTACCTCGAAAGAATCGATTCTTGAGGAAGAAAGGTGGGAAGATGATCTTGAGATGAAACTTATGCTGACAGTGACTACCATAAGTATCTAAAATACTACTCTAGAAATAAATTCAATAATATATAGAGAAGAAAACTTTGTTTCTGGTGTGATTTCAATTAACAGCCTACTATTTATAGAAAAAATGTTCAAGGCAGGACTTAACTGAAAGTGATGGTACTTTCACTAGCTCTAGTATAGCATTTGAAAATTCAATTGAGCACATTTCTCACCAGCAAAAGTGGGGCCCACTGATTTAAATTTTCACAAAATCATTTATAACTTCAATTTGAATCGATTAAGCACTCTTAAAATTCATAATAAATTATCGCTCATTTTTCAAAATTTGTGGACATATACTCAACTTATATATGTATAACATGTCCAAAAAATTACAACGATCCGGCCAGTCGGATTAAATATTATAACTCACACAATAAAGGCATAATAACATGAGTTTCGATCTTTTAATACCTCCAATCAGGCAAAATACAAATAAAACATCTGGCCATTAATTCCTTCATTAATAACTACATAAATAAATCCATCATTTATATTCATATAAAATAAATATTTCCTTATCATATGAATCAATAATTAATTATTCACAAATAATATTCTGAGAATCACATTTATAATGACCCAAATTTGTTCCCGGAAAGAGGGGGCTTTTCGATAAAGATTTCTCTCTTCTTTGAAATTTGTATGATTAGGTGACAAACCTCTCTCTTGAAGAGAACTTTCTAGGCATTGCCAATAATGTTATCTAATAATATTATTCAAATAATATGAATTATTGATCCGATAATGGGAAAATATGTGCGGTGACAATTATTGAAGCAAAGAATAATATAAAATATCAACGCAAACAATTATTGAATCAATAAAATATTCAACAAATAACTCATCGTGAAATTATCGAAGCAAAGGCCTTCTTTACGTAAGAGATCGATTGTAAGACCGAAATTTTTTTAAATAAAAGGAATTTCCTTTATTTATTATTTTGAAATAGTAAGGTTGATTTGATTAATGTGGATAGGTAAAGGGTTAAATCATAAATATGCCAAAATAAGCAGTGGTTATAAAATATTCATTGTTGTCGGGAATATTCGTTTGAGTGGTGGAATATTAAATGCATCGGGGGGAATATTAAACGTCAACGGTATGACCACCCGTGTATGGGCCCATGTGAAAAGCGATTGGATGAGGAAAGCGATGAATATAAGTTGGTTAAAAATAGCAGTAGTTATTCTGAATTAAAATTTGTTGGAATACGAATTGGTTAAAATACGATGTCTGGCGTGGTTGCCGTAGTAAGAGTTATTGCGGTGTTATTGCGATATTATTGAATTATTGATCCTTACGTAAAATAGGCACTTTACTCGATAATTTTCCACGATAATTCTTATTCAATATTTTATTTTATTGATTCGATAATTGCTGCGTTGATATTTTATATTATTGTTGTTTGATAATTGTCCTTTACAAAGTATTTCCCATTATCGGATCGATAATTCATATTATTTGAATAATATTATTAGATAACATTATTGGCAATGTCTAGAAAGTTACATCTAAGGAGAGGTTTGGTCACCTAATTGCGGCGCCGATAAGGAGAGATCCTTATTGGAAAGCCCCCTCTTCACGGAGAAGCACTGGTTGTCGTAATTGTGATTCTGTAATATTATTTGTGAATAATTAATTATTGATTCATATGATAAGAAATATTTATTTTATATGAATATAAATGATGGATTTATTTATGTGGTTATTAATGAAGGAATTAATGTTGAGGTGTTTTATCGAGTATTTTATCGGATTAGAGGTATTAAAATTTAAATCGGGGTTTTGAGATATATTCGTGGTTATAATTTTTAATCATTGGAGTTGGATTGTGGTAATTTTTGGGTATGTTATACATACATAAGTTGAGTATATGTCCACAAATTTTGAGCAATTAAAAATGAACGAATGATTTGTTATGAATTTTTAAGAGGGTATACGATTAGGAAATTAGGGTTATAATTGATTTTTTGGAAAATTCTAGAATTGAGTGGGCCCCACTTGTGGTTGGTGAAAAAATGTGCTGAATTTTATTTCAAATGTGGTGGGTGGCAATAGTAGCGTGTAAAAAGCCATGCAGGTAGCGAGTCGAAATGCCTTGGTAATTTAACATTTTCTATAAATGAAGTATAAGTTAGAATTGAAAATCACACGAAACAAAGTTTCTCTCTTTCTCTCTATATTATTGGCGTATTTTGTGAGTATTTAGATACTTTGAGAGTTCTTTATTCGGTACAAGTTTCATTCAAAGATCACTTGGAGCCTTTCCTTAGAAATCTTGATTCTTTGAGGTAAAGGATATTATTTTTTAAATAATGATATTATTTCTTCAATATCATTATCTTTGAAATGTTGATCTCGAGGTTTTTATCAAATTTGGAACTTTTTCATGTCGGGGTTACTATTCATGAGTTACTATTCACGAGTTCTATTCTATTCACGATTCTTATTCACGAGTACTATTCATAGGCGTGAAAATGTTTTTTTTTTGTGGAATTTCTATCTTTTGGTGTCTTATTACTATTCACGTATCTAGACTATTCACAATATCTGACACTATTCATGAAAAATAAAATTTCTTCTTTTTCGTTCAAAATATCTATTGCGGATACTAGCTTTGATTGTATCCATGTTTTGATCATTCTTGAATTTTACCTATGATTATTTTTGAGGTATTGTTGGACATGGATAAAACAAAGTAATCGAATCATTAATCCTTAATCCTTGTCATTTTGTTTCTTTGGATTAGTTCTTTAAAAATATTTTCATCATCCTCAGTCTTAAATGATGATATTATTAAATATCTTTGGCACGTAGGCAAAGATGAATGATTTGAAGAATATCTTTGGCCCCGTAGTGCAAAGATGGCGAAGTGTTTAAATGAACATGGCCGATTGATGAATATCTTGGCCTTTAGTGCAAAGATGAGCAGTGTTGAGATGAACATGCTGGAATTGATGAATATCTTTGTGAAGTGCAAAAGATGAATATTTGATTTGAGATGAATATTGATTGATGTTACGAGGATAAAATATTGATGATGAATTGTTAAATTCATAGATTATAGTAGATTTCATTCTCTACGTAACTCTTATGAATTATTATTTTCATTGCGAATATTGATAGAAACTTGTTGTCTATTGTATTCTATCAGATTTTTTCCTGTTGGAGACTAACGATAATTTGTTGTATATTATCTTAGTCATAGTATTCTTCTTGAGCTAGTTGAGCTCACCCTTTTCCATGTTGTTCCATTTTTCTTCTCGGGAGGCGAGAATGTAGCAGTCTTAGTGAGGGGTATGGAATGAAGGTTACAGAGAGAGTTGTTTAGTAGTCCTCACCATTTTTGTAAAATAATGTATCGATAAATGTGATGGGGATTTATTTGAGTATAGATATTATCTAAAAGATAATATTTGTATTTAAACTCATTATTTTCTTTGTTGTAATAATAAAGTTGTAGTTGTTTACTATTGTACCATGTATTTGGCGACTCGAGAATGGGTGTGGTGTATACTATTTTAGGGCGTCACGGTTATGTATCGAGCTTAGGGATATGATCTCTGGCGGAGATGGGGAATAGAACTAGGAGGGAGAGGCGAGTAAATCCTTCGCTAGTTAGTGTGTCTACTAAGCTTATTTGTTAGTTGGAGTCGATTTATAGGGATATTATGTGATATATTGATTTCCTTAATTAACCCTTATTTTATGGCGATATTATTTGAGAATGTCGTTTGAGAATATTAATGATTGGAGTAAATGAGAACCGTGGAGATGCTGTCTTTACAGCGAGGAGAGCGTCTGACAGTCAAGCAAGCGTACCTCATGAAACAACACCATTGGCGGATGATGAAGCGAGGGATGTTTAGAAGTTTTTTGCGATTAAATGCAAAAATCGACCGAGGAGACTTCGTGTTCTAAATCTGAGGAGAAATGATAGCGATTCACGGGTGGTCACGTTGCAAGCGATTCAAAAGTTGGGACCACGCGAATTTAAGGAAAGCCAGATCCGATCATGGCGAAACATGGGTCAAAACAAATTACCAAGATATTCGATGTCTTGGGATGCTGGAGGAGAACGAAGGTTCCATTCGCTACTTTTATGTTAGTGGCGAAGCTGATTCTTTGGTGGGAATACGTAGGCGTACCCATCCATTGCGCTCGGCATATCGTGGGAGACGTTTGGCTTGATTCAATGACAAGTACTTCCCTGAAAGTATTCGTAAATACGAAGGAAGTGGAGTTTATTAGACTGAGCGAGAATAACATGTCGGTGTGACGTCTGGCGAAGTTCGCGGAGTTATCCAAAGTTTGCACCTCATTTGGTGGAGAATGAGAAGCGTATGACGCGGATGTTTACGAGAGGTTTGAAGCTTCGGCATCGTCGATATCTCATTCTCATAAATTTTCTCTCTATTCGAGATGTTGTCCAGCGGGGCTTTCGGTTGTTAGGCGAGATAACGAGCACGTCAACCGAGGGACCATAACGAGGATCATCTGAAGATGGCGGTCATCATCGAATAACGATAACCAATGGAGAAAGAAGAATACGGACAAAGCGGTAACCACTACGGTGGTAATCGTGGCCGTGAAAATAGAAGAAGCGAGTCGGAGGAGATTTTAAAGAGGAGATTCAACAGCGACCGTTGTGAAGGCGTCCATCACCGGTAGCAACTAGTTTTAAGGGAGGAGAAGCGACCCACCAACCCAATAATTTACAAATGCGGAAAGAGGACATATCGGTCAAACCGCCACAATCGATTTAAGGTATGCTATAGTTGTAGAAAGGAAGGACATATCGCTCGAGATTATGCGATAGCGAAACCTAGTTCAATGAGGACGGTGACTCGAAAAGATCGTCCCGAGAAAAGTCAAAGTCAACGATTCGGAAGAAGCGTTTGTTGTGGTGGTCAAAATGCGAGGAACGACGAAGTTAGCACAGGTTAGTTAATTATAAATTCTTGCGAAGTATATACCTTACTAGATATTGGTTCTACCCATTCTTTTATCTCTCTTACTTACGCTTTCAGCGTTTGAACTTGACTACGGAGAAATTAAACTTTGACTTATCTGTGGAGACTCCATTAGGAGAAACTTTCATTACATCAGTTGTTTAAAATTTTGCTTGATTGAGTTGGCTTTATCACATTACTGTTAACCTTATTTCTATAGAGATATTTGCTTTTGATGTGATTTTAAGGTTAACTACTCATCATGCCAAATTGATTGCTTTTGTAAGGTTGTTAGTTTTCATATTCCTAAGCAACTTTGTTATTCAATTCAACAATCAAACCATTGTAATCAAACATTTTTATATCGAGCCCATGAAGTCATTCGTTTATTACGGATGTCGAGTTTTCTTAGTCCATATTATGGATTTGAATAAAGACACGTCGATTTGAATAATATTCTTGTTGTTATTGATTTTTCTGACGTATTTTTCGAAGAATTTCTTGGCTTACTCCCAAAGTTCGATATTAAATTTTGTATCGACTTTGAACGGTACAAAACTCATTTCTAAAATCTCATATAGAATGGCTCTATTGAACTTGAGGAGTTAAAATTCAACTATAGAATTTGGTTTTGAGCCTTTATCCAAAGTGACTTCCTTTGTGGAATTTACTAAGCCGGACTCTCTGTAGGGGACGTCATATTCGATGCGATAGTAAAGCGATAGGTGTCATTGTGACGTCTTATCCAAGATTGGGATATGAGTCACGATTAAGAGCAACCTAAGTCAAGAATCGAAATCGTAGCTTTCTAGGCTTAGTTGGTTATTATGGGAGATTCGTTGAAGGATATTCTCGAATCGCTTATTCCATTATCGCAATGACTTCGTAGAGATACAAAATTCGAATGGAGCAAGGAATGTGGGAAGAGCTTGAAGAACTCGAGGGAGACTCATTTCAAAGACGTGTTACGACCATGCCATCTGGAAAAGCGAGCGTGGTATTTGGCGTGTTGAGTAGAAGATCGATATAAAATCTGAGTACGATATTGTCAAAGACTAATTTCATTATAATTTACAAATAATAGAGATGGAGATGAAAACTCTAGGTACCCACGTGATGATATCTGAGTATAATCGACTTTAATCCAGAAGTTAAAGGCGCCAAGCCCATAGGCAGGGAGTCGATGCGTATGAAGAGGAAAGCTGAAGGAGCTATTAGGAGCGAGAATTGATGAAGAAGGAATACTTGAGTCCGCTCTAGACTTTGTGTTTCTAACGACTCGATTTGAGGTACAAGATTATGATGGAGGCACACAATACACCATTTGCAATCCATCTCAAGTACTTAAAATGTATCGTGATCTTGACATACATTTTGGTGGAACATATGAAGAAAGATTGCAAAGTTTATCTCGATGTGTTTAACATCAGCGTGTAAAGGCAGGAGCATCTAGTACTGAGGTCCGTTGTAACCACTTGAGATTCCGGAATGGAAGTGGGAACACATTACTATGGATTTCGTTACGGGTCTTCCACGGTTTCTCAAGGCATCAATGCTATTTGGGTTATTGTTGATAGATTAACCAAGTCTGCTCATTTCTTGCCGATCACGAGAGACTTATTCCTTGAACGTCTTTCTCGTATGTAATACGTAAATGCGATTGTGAGATTGCATGGCATGCCAGTATCCATAGTTTTAGATCGTGACCCAAGATTCACTTCATGATTTTGGGTTGTAAAGCTATGGAGCACGCAATTTACTGATTCGATTTGGCATACCATCCTCAAACGGATGGGCAATCGTAAAGGACTACTCAAACTCTTGAAGATATATTAAATTACGTGTCCTAGATTTCAAAGGAAGTTGGGATAAGTACTTTGCCATGGTGTGGAATTCTCATACAACAATAGTTATTAAACAAATATAGGCGTATGGCTCCATTCAAGCATTATATGGACGAAAATGTCGTTCTCGATATGTTGGGATGATGTGGGTGAAGCAACATTGTTGGGACCCGAGTTATCACGCGATATGACTAAAGAAAAGATCCAAATGATTTCTACAAGCGTATACAAACGACACAAGTTCGACAAAAGAGTTATGCGGATCTTCATCGAAAGGACGTGGAATTTAGTGTAGGGGATCGTGATATCATGAAGTTGCTCCATGGAAGGAGTTACAAGATTTGGGAAGAGAGGAAAGCTCGATCCCGATTTATCGGTCCATTTCAAATTCTCGATAGGAGTAGGAAATGTAGCCTATAGACTTGCGTTACCTCTGAAAGTATGTCTCGTGTTCATAATGTGTTTCACATCTCGCACTTCAATAAATATGTGAAAGACCCGAACCACGTTATAGAGTTGAAACAGAGACGAGATAGCCAAAGACTTAACGACGTAGGAGGTACTGTCAAGATTTTAGATAGGAAGGAGCATATCCTATGCGTCTTGAAAGGTCATACCACAAGTTAAAGTTTTGTGGAGGAATCATGCTTTATAGAGAAATGACACAGGAATTGGAAAGCGGAAATGAAAAAGGTATCCTCACCTTTTCAAACACAGTATCGTCGACGTCAATTTCGAGACGAAATTTCATAAGGAGGAGGTCAGAAGACCCTCAAATTTTTTAAATAAAAGGAATTTCCTTTATTTATTATTTTGAAATAGTAAGGTTGATTTGATTAATGTGGATAGTTAAGGGTTAAATACGCATAAAATAAGCAAGTGGTTATAAAATATTCATTGTTGTTGGGGAATATTCGTTTGGTCGTGGAATATTAAATGCTTGTCGGTGAATATTAAATATGACAGCATCACCGAAACCATGTGTGGAGCCCATAACTGAAAGCGATTGGATGAGAAAGCGACAAATATAAGTTGGTTAAAAATACTTGGTAGTAGTTATTCAAGAGTTAAGGACTGTTGGAATACCCTTGGTTAAAATACGCTAATCTGGCATTGGTTTACGATGAAGAAATATTACCGACAGTACAAGATGAATTATTGATCCTTACGTGAAATGGCACTACTCAATAATTTTCACAAAGAGTTACCGCTCATTATTTTTATTTATTGATTCAATAATTCTCTGCGTTGATATTTTATATTATTGTTGTTCAATAATTGTCAACGCACACAATATTTCCATTATCGGATCAATAATTCATATTATTTGAATAATATTAGATAACATTATTGGCAATGTCTAGAAAGTTAAATCTAATGAGAGGTTTGGTCACCTAATCATTTGATGGAGAGATCCTTATCGAAAGCCCTCTTTCCCGGAGCTACCGTGGTTGTCATAATTGTGATTCTCAGTAATATTATTTGTGAATAATTAATTATTGATTCATATGATAAGGAAATATTTATTTTATATGAATATAAATGATGGATTTATTTATGTGGTTATTAATGAAGGAATTAATGTTGAGGTGTTTTATCAGTATTTTATCTGGATTAGAGGTATTAAAATTTAAATCGTGGGTTTTGAGATATATTGCAGGGGTTATAATTTTAATCCGACCAATTTTGGATTGTGGTAATTTTTGGGTATGTTATACATACATAAGTTGAGTATATGTCCACAAATTTTGAACAATTAAAATGAAGCGAATGATTTGTTATGAATTTTAAGAATTGTCTGATTCTAAATTAGGGTTATAATTGATTTTTTGGAAAATTCTAGAATTGAGTAGGGGCCCCACTTGTGGTTGGTGAAAAAATGTGTCTGAATTTTATTTCAAATGTGGTGGGTGGCAATAGTAGCGAGGTAAAGCCATCGGTGTAGCAGTCAAGTCTGCCTTGGCGGGCTAACATTTTCCTATAAATAGAAGCTAAGTTAGAATTGAAAATCACACCGAAACAAAGTTTTCTCTCTTTCTCTCTATATTATTGGCGTATTTTGTGAGTATTTAGATACTTTGAGAGTTCTTTATTCGGTACAAGTTTCATTCAAACATCATCTTGAGCCTTTCCTTCCAAAATCGATTCTTTGAGGTAAGGGATATTATTTTTTTTCGTAATGATATTATTTCTTCAATATCATTATCTTTGAAATGTTGATCCGAGGTTTTATCAAATTTGGAACTTTTTCATATGGGGGTTACTATTCATGAGTTACTATTCACGAGTTACTATTCATGAGTTATTACTATTCACGAGTTCTTATTCACGAGTCTTATTAAAAGCGTGAAAA
The DNA here is from genome assembly GCA_020205615.1 of Panax quinquefolius. Taxonomy (NCBI): domain Eukaryota; kingdom Viridiplantae; phylum Streptophyta; class Magnoliopsida; order Apiales; family Araliaceae; genus Panax; species Panax quinquefolius. The sequence goes on from JAINUW010000129.1 coordinate 14,859, forward strand.
TGTTTTTTTTGTGGAATTTCTATCTTTTGGTGTAGAGTTACTTATTCACGTATCAAGACTATTCACGATATCTGACAGACTATTCACGTGCAGACTATTCATCGAAAAATAAAATTTCTTCTTTCGTCCAAAATATCTATTTTTGGATACTAGCTTTGATTGTATCCATGTTTTGATCATTCTTGAATTTTATACCACTATGATTATTTTTGAGGTATTGTTGGACATGGATAAAACAAAGTACGAATCATTAATCCTTAATCCTTGTCATTTTGTTTCTTTGGATTCATTCTTTAAAAATATTTTTCATCATCCTCGATCTTAAATGATGATATTATTAAATATCTTTGGCCTTTGTAGTGCAAAGATGAATGATTTCTGAAGAATATCTTTGGCTTTTGTAGTGCAAAGATGAGCAGTATTTAAATGAACATAATGACCGATCGATGAATATCTTTGGCCTTTTAGTGCAAAGATGAGCAGTGTTGAGATGAACACACCGATTGATGAATATCTTTGCCTTCAGATAGTGCAAAAGATGAATATTTGATTTGAGATGAATATTGATTGATGTTCTACGGGATAAAATATTGATGATGGATCGTTAAATTCATAGATTATAGTAGATTTCATTCTCTACGTAACTCTTCTATGAATTATTATTTCACTGCGAATATTGATCTCGAAACTTGTTGTCATTGTATTCTATCGATTTTTCCTGTTGGAGACTAACGATAATTTGTTGTATATTATCTTAGTCATAGTATTCTTCTTCTTGAGCTAGTTGAGCTCACCCTTTTCTTTGTTGTTCCATTTTTCTTTCTCGGGAGGCGAGAATGTGGCGAAAGTACTTAGTCGGGGTATGGAATGAAGTTTCTAGAGAGAGTTGTTTAGTAGTCCTCACCATTTTTGTAAAATAATGTATCAATAAATGTGATGGGGATTTATTTGAGTATAGATATTGTCTAAAAGATAATATTTGTATTTAAACTCACAGCTTTTCTTGTTGTAATAATAAAGTTGTAGTTGTTTACGTACCATGTATTTGGCGATTTCGAGAATGGGTGTGGTGTATACTATTTTGGGGCGCTACATCAATAATTCAACAATACATGCAATACCGTGCGCTTTCTTTGTGCAACCACGCAGATATTCTTGTATTTTAACCAGGGTATTCCAATGTCTTAAGCGGTAACAATTATTACGCCGTTATTTTTAAACAACTTATATTTGCTGCGTTTCCTCATCCAATCGCTTTTTCGTTATGGGGCCCACATGGTTTTAGCCGGCGTCACGAATATTCCCCGAAAAGTCGAATATTCCACGACCAAACGAATATTCCCAAACAACAATGAATATTTTATAACCACTTGCTTATTTTGAAATATTTACGTATTTAACCCTTAACTATCCACATTAATCAAATCAACCCTTCTTATTTCAAAATAATAAATAAAGGAAATTCTTTTTTATTTAAAAAAATTTGAGGTCTTTCAACCTCCCTCCTTATGAAATTTCGTCCTCGAAATTGACGACGTACTACTGGTGTTTGAAAAGGTGAGGATACCTCGCTTTCATTTCCGTTTCAATTCCAGGTCATTTCCTCTATAGCATGATTCCTCCACAAAACTTTAACGTGTGGTATGACCTTTCTTGGCGTAGGACATGCTCTTTCTATCCAAAATCTTGACAGTACCTCCTCATACGTTAAGTCTTGGCTATCTCGTCCGGTTCTAACTTCTATAGCGTGGTTGGTCTTTCACATATTTACGAAATGTTAGACATATGAAACACATTATGAACACGAGACATACTTGGAGGTAACTTATGAAGTCTATAAAGCTACATTTCCTACTCGGTCGAGAATTTGAAATGGACCGATAAATCGTGGATTGAGCTTTCCTCTCTTCCCAAATCTTGTAACTCCCTTCCATGGAGCCACTTCGTAATAATCATGATCCCCTACATTAAATTCCACGTCCTTTTCGATGAAGATCCGCATAACTCTTTTGTCGATCTTGTGCCATTCGTATCGTTTGTCGAATCATTTGGATCTTTCGGTGAGTAAATACGTCTTAACTTCGGGTCCCAACAATGTTGCTTCACCCACCTCATCCCAACATATTGGAGAAGCGACATTTTGTCCATATAATGCTTGAATGGAGCCACACCTATACTTGCTCGATAATTTTGTTGTTGTAGGAGAATTCCACTGATGGTAAATACTTATCCCAACTGCCCTTGAAGTCAGGACACGAGTCTTAATATATCTTCAAGAGTTTGAATAGTCCTCTCGATTGTCCGTCCGTTTGAGGATGGTATGCCGAACTAAATCGCAAATCCGTGCCCATAGCTTTTGCAAGCTAACCCAAAATCTTGAAGTGAATCTTGGGTCGCGATCAGAAACTATGGATACAGGCATGCCATACTGACCTCACAATCTCATTTACGTACATACTAGCAGCAAGGCGTTCAAGGAATAAGTCTCCGTATCGGAGAAGAAATGAGCGATTTGGTTAATCTATCAACAATAACCCAAATAGCATTGATGCCTTGAGAAACCGTAGGAAGACCCAGTAATTGAAATCCATGGTAATGTGTTCCACTTCCATTTCGGAATCTCAAGTGGTTACAGCGGACCCTTAGGTACTAGATGCTCGCCTTTACACGTTGACAAGTTAAACACATTGAGATAAACTTTGCAATCTCTCTCTTCGTATTGTTCCACCAAAATGTATGTCGAAGATCACGATACATTTTAGTACTTCCGAGGATGGATTGCAAATGGTGTATTGTGTGCCTCCATCATAATCTTGTACTTCAAATCGTGAGTCGTTAGGAACACAAAGTCTAGAGTGGACTCAAGTATTCCTTCTTCATCAATTTTCGCCCTTAGGAATAGCTCCTTCTTGTACTTTTCTTCTTCATATGCATCATTTCCGGGTCGGTGGCTTGAAGCAACCTTAACTTTTCTATTAAAGTTGGCTCTATGCGTATACTTGACATCATCGCTTTTCGTTCCCGCATATGATCTTCTACTCAACGCGTCGGCTACCACGTTCGCTTTTCGAGGATGGCATGGTCGAACATGTCTTTGAAATGAGTCTCTCTTGAGTTCTTGAAGCTCTTCCCACATTCCTTGCTCCATTCGAATTTTGTATCTCTACGAGTCATTACGTTAATGGAATAGCGATTCGAGAATATCCTTCAACGAATCTCCGATAATAACCAACTAAGCTGAAAGCTACGTATTTCGATTCTTGACTTAGGTTGTTCTCAATCGTGACTCATATCCCAATCTTGATATAGACGTCACAATGACACCTATCGATTTTACTATCGCATCGAATATGGCGTCCCTACTGAGATTAAAGCAGGTGAATTCCACAAAGGAAGTCACAAGATAAAGGCTCGGTACCAAATTCTATAGTTGAATTTTAACTCACGAAGTTCAATAGAGCCATTCGATATGAGATTTTAGAAATGAGTTTTGTACTGGGGTTCAAATTCGATACAAAATTTAATATCGAGGCTTTGGGAGTAAGCAAGAAATTCTTCAGGAAACACGTCAGGAAATTTACTAACAACAGAAATATCATTCAAATCTGACTTATTTTTGTTCAAGTCCATGACATGGCTAAGAAAGCTTGACATCCGTTTTTCAATAAGCGAATGGCTTTATGGCTTAATATGAAAGAGTTTGACTTCAATGGTTTGGTTGCTTGAATTGAATAATGAGGTTAGTTAGGAATATGAAAACTAACAACTTACTTAAAGTAATCAATTTCGGCGTGATGAGTAGTTAACCTTAAAATCACATCAAAAGCAAATATCTCTATAGAAATAAGGTTAACAGGTAATGTGATAGTGCTGACTGAATCAAGCAAGATTTTTAAACAAGCGGATGTAATGAAAGTTTCTCTAATGGAGTCTCCGAGATAGTCAAAGTTTAATTTCTCGTAGTTAAGTTCAAACGTTGGCTTAAGTAAAGAGAGATAAAAGAATGGGTAGAACCGATATCTAGTAAGGTATAAACTTCGCAAGAATTTATAATTAACTAACCCGTACTAACCGTTCGGGTTCCTCGTATTTTAATAGAGTCACGACAAACGCTCTTCCAAGAACCGTTGACTTTGACTTTTACAGGACATCCTTTTGAGTCTCCATTCATTGGGGTGGGTTTCGACATCGTCTGATCTCGGCGATATGTCCTTCTTTTCCACAATTATAAGCATACCTTAAAGCTATTTGTGCGGGTTTTGGGGTGATATGTCCCTCTTCCCGCATTTGTAACATACGACCGGTGGTCGTTCTCCTCCCTTAAAACTAGTTACTTCTTGCGCCAGCGTCTTGAATGGTCGTTGTTGAATCTCCTCTTTTTAAAATCTCCTCCCAGGCTCGCTTCTTCTATTTTCTTGGCCACGATTACCACACGGAGTGGTTACCGCCTTTGTCCGTATTCTTCTTTCTCCGTTTGGTTATCGTTATTACGATGATCGCTATCTTGGTATGATCCACGGTTATGGTCCCTCGGTTGAGCGTACTCGTTATCTCGCTCTAATTTGAGCCACATTGACAACATCTGAATAGAGAGAAAATTTATGAGAAATGAGATCTTGGCGTATCTAGGGTTTCAAACCTCTAAGAAACATCCGCGTCATCGTTCCTCATTCTCCACCAAATGAGGTCTGAACACAGATAACTCCGCGAACTTCGCCTCGTCTTTGGGGACAATCGTCATTATTATTACGCTTCTAGATCTAATAAACTCCACTTCCTTCATATAGTGAATACTTTCGGGGAAGTACTTGTCATTGAATTTGCTTCTCAACGTCTCCCATGACATCTTGAGTGCAGTTGGATGAGGTACGCTTCACTGAGACTCCCACCGATGGTCTGCCGCTTCGCCCACGGAACATAAAAGGTGGCGAATGGAACCTTCTGTTCCTCCGTGCATCCCAAGACATCGAATATCTTGGTAATTTGTTTGACCTGTTTCCGCCATGATCGGATCCGGCTTTCCCTTAAATTACGGTGGTCCTGACTCTTTGAGCGCTTGCATTTGTGACAACCGTGAATTGCTATCATTTCCTCCACGTATTTTGAACACGAGTCTCCCTAAATCGATTTTGCATGAGCTGCAAAAACATCTAAACATCCCTCGTTCATCATACGCTTTCAATGGTGTTGTTCACGGGAGGAACATTGTCGACTGTTGCACATTCTCCTCGTTGGTGAGTCTGAGCGTCTCCACGGTCTCATTTCCATTGTTAATATTCTCGTTCGACATTCTCAAATCTTTGTCATAAAACAAGGGTTAATTAAAGAAATCAATATATCACATAATATCCTATATCTTGACCAACTAACAAATAAGCTTAGGTAGGACACTTAGCGAAGGATTTACTCGTCTCTCCTCCTAGTTCTATTCCCGATCTCCGCCAGAGATCATATCCTAAGCTACGATACCATTTGTGGACGCCCCCAAAATAGGTATACACAACACCCATTCGAGAATGCCAAATACGGTACATGAAAGCAAACTACAACTTCAATAATACAAATGTAAGTGTGAAATACGACAATATATCTTAATGAGTTTAAATATAATATTGTCTTACAGACAATATCCACACGCAAATAAATCCCCATCATAATTATTGATACATTATTTTACAAAAATGGTGAGGACTACTAAACAACTTTCTCTAGAACCTTCATTCCATACCCTCACTAGTACTTCATTACATTCTAGCCTCCACGAGAAGAAAAATGGAACAACAAGGAAAAGGGTGAGCTCAACTAGCTCGGTAAAGAATATTATGACTAAGATAATATACAACAAATTATCGTTAGTCTTCACGAGGAAAAAATCTAATAGAATCTGATAGACAACAAATTTTAAATCAATGACCAGTGAAATAATAATTCATTAGAAGAGTTAAGTAGAGAATCAAACTACTATCTTCTATATATGAATTTAAAAGTTCATCATCTATCTTTTATCCCCTGTAACAACAATCCATAAACATCGGAATCAAATATTCATCTTTGCACTCTGAGGCCAAAGATATTCATCGATTATTCGTCATGTTCATTTAAACACATGTTCATCTTTGCTCTCTGAGGCCAAAGATATTCTTCAGAAATCATTCATCTTTCTCTGACTACAGCCAAAGATATTCAATAATATCATCATTTAAGGCGAGGATGATGAAAAATATTTTTAAAGAAGCGAATCCGGTGAAACAAAATGACAAGGATTAAGGATTACGGATTCGTACTTTGTTTTATCCATGTCCAACAATACCTCAAAAATAATCATAGTGGTGTAAAATTCAAGAATGATCAAAACATGGATACAATCAAAGCTAGTATCCGAATAGATATTTTGAGCGAAAAGAAGAAATTTTATTTTTTTGAATAGTCAAAGGCCGTATACGTGAATAGTGCAGTATCGTGAATAGTAACTCAGAACACCAAAAGATAGAAATTCCACAAAAAAACATTTTTACGCTTTATGAATAGTACTCGTGAATAGTAACTCGTGAATAGTAACTCATGAATAGTAACTCGTGAATAGTAACTCATGAATAGTAACTCATGAATAGTAACTCGTGAATAGTAACTCATGAATAAGTAACCCGAGAGCATGAAAAAGTTCCAAATTTGATAAAAAGTTCCAACCAATATTTCAAAGATAATGATATTGAAGAAATAATATCATTTGAGAAGAAAATAACATCCCTTACCTCAAAGAATCGATGCCGGAAGGAAAGGTGGAAGTGATCTTTGAATGAAACTTATCTTGAGCAAGAACTCTCAAAGTATCTAAATACTCACAAAATACGCTCAATAATATAGAGAGAGAGAGAAAACTTTGTTTACGGTGTGATTTTCAATTCTAACTTAGCCCTCATTTATAGGAAAATGTTAAGCAAGAAGCATACTTAACTTTCGCAACTGATGGCTTTTACCGCTACTATTCCCACCCACCACATTTAAAAATTCAATTGAGCACATTTCTCACCAACCAAAAGTGGGGCCCACCAATTCTAGAATTTTCCACCAAAATCATTTATAACCTAATTTACGAATCGGTCACCTCTTAAAATTCATAATAAATTATACGCTCATTTTTAACGGTTCAAAATTTGTGGACATATACTCAACTTATATATGTATAACATGTCCAAAAATTACAACGATCCAACGGTCGGATTAAATATTATAACTCACACAATAAAGCTGTAATAACACCGATTCGATCTTTTAATACCTCCAATCCGACAAAATACAAATAAAACATCTCAGCATTAATTCCTTCATTAATAACCACATAAATAAATCCATCATTTATATTCATATAAAATAAATATTTCCTTATCATATGAATCAATAATTAATTATTCACAAATAATATTATTAGAATCACATTTATGATGACCAACATTCGTTCAGGAAAGAGGGGCTTTCCAGATAAGGATTTCTCTCTTCTTGGTAATTAATTAGGTGACCAAACCTCTCCTTAGAGATGAACTTTCTAGACATTGCCAATAATGTTATCTAATAATATTATTCAAATAATATGAATTATTGATCCGATAATGGGAAAAATTGTGCAAATGACAATTATTGAAATAGCAATAATATAAAATATCAACACAATGAATTATTGAATCAATAAAATATTGAGCGATGTAAATTCTCGTGAAAATTATTGAAGTAGTGCCTTCTTACGTAAGGATCAATAATTCAACAATCTGCATGCAATCTGGTGCCATCTTGTGCGACCGCAGCGTATTCACGTATTTTAACCACCGGGTATTCCAAATGATCTTAGCAGTAACAATTACGCCATTATTTTTAAACAACTTATATTTGTCGTTTTCCTCATCCAATCGCTTTCCAGTTATGGGGGCCCACACATGGTCGCTGCGCAGTCATACGAATATTCCCGACGATGCGAATATTCCACGACAAACAAATATTCCCAAACAAAAATGAATATTTTATAACCACTTGCTTATTTTGAAATATTTGCGTATTTAACCCTTAACTATCCACATTAATCAAATCAACCCTTACTATTTCAAAATAATAAATAAAGGAAATTCCTTTTTATTTAAAAAAATTTCGGGGTCTTACATAAGGGGTGTTATTTTTTTATTCATGAAGAGAACTTACATTATTCCATTCTTTATTATTACATTGGAATAACTCGTGTAAAAGTGGTATGGCATACCATATACATGACACGTATAAGCGGAATACCCTATACTTGGTGAAATTCTTATATTATTCCATTCTTATTTATTCTGTTGGAATAACCTGGATATATCGGAATCCCCTATACTTGGTGACATTCTTCTATTATTTTATTATTCCGTTGGAACATCACATCATCTTTCTGTGGGACACGGTTAAAATCTTTATTATTACGTCTTTATTATTCTATTGGAATATCACATGCATGTGTTTTACATCGGACTGTATAAGACCCCAACTTATTATTAATGAAATTTAATTTTTCTATTTATTATTTTGAAATAGTAAGGGTTGATTTGATTAATGTGGATAGTTAAGGGTAAAATACGCATGAAATACTTCAAATTAAGCAAGTGGTTATAAAATATTCATTGTTGTCGGGAATATTCGTTTGGTCGTGGAATATTAAATCTTGTCGAGAATATTAAATGCAACCAGTAGCGACCATGTATGGGCCCCATAACAACGAAAGCGATTGGATTAAGAAAGCGACAAATATAAGTTGTTTAAAAATAACAGCGTAGTTATTCAGATTATCTTGTTAAAATACTCGGTGGTTATAACACGTGCTTTACGGTATTGCACAATTATTGATTCTTACGTAAGAAGGCACTACTCAATAATGGTTACGATAATTCTTTATTCGATATTTTATTGATTTAATAATTCTTTGCGTTGATATTTTATATTCATTGTTGTTTGATAATTATCATTACACAAAGTATTTTTCATTATCGAAGCAATAATTCATATTATCCGAATAATATTATTAGATAACATTATTGGCAATGTCTAGAAAGTTACATCTAAGGAGAGGTTTGGTCACCTAATTGCGGCGCCAAGATGAGAGAAATTCTTATTGAAAGCCCCTCTTTCTCGCAGGAAGCCTTTTGGTTGTCGATATTGTGATTACGTAATATTATTTGTGAATAATTAATTATTGATTCATATGATGAGGAAAATATTGATTTTATGTGGATATAGATGGAGAAAATTTTTAATGTGACAATTGTTGAAAATTAAAATTTTATCTTTTACGATAAAATAATTCATTTAAATATATTATTATATTTTAATAATATAATAATGGTGATATTTTACAACGAATGTGGGATATATGAGTATCGAGGAGGAAGAGTATTTTTGTTGCAATAAATGTTTAAAACATGTTAAACATGTCGGTGGACCCCATTTATTGGACCGAAATTTGATTATAGCTTTGTAAAATCGCTTGGTTTGTGGATTTTGGTCAATTTCTATTTGGAATTTGGAAACACTTTCTTACGCAAAGTTGTAGAGAATTGAATTTCCTATAAAAACTCATGAGATTCGAATTTTTTCTGATGAAAGGGCTATTTATTATGAATTATTGAAGTTCGAAGCTCAAAATAATTGATTTTAGAAGTTTAAAATATTTAAAATTAGAAAAACATTTTTTCTTACTTTTTCTAGAATGTGGCATGTGTTTGATGGCTGAAATCAGATTCTAGGCATGCGTAGGAAATTTATATAATTATATTATTAATTTATTAAATTTTACGCTTTGGTGTTCAAGCAATTTCTATAAATAGGGGTCTTGGGTTAGAATTGAAAATCACACACGAAGCTGAAGTTTTCTCTCTCTATATTATCGGCGTATTCTTGTGAGTATTTTTAGTATACTTTGAGTATTGTTAGCGGTCTGCAAGTTCCTTCAAAGACTATATCCGGTATTCCAGTTAAATACTTAATCTTTTGAGGTAAGGGATGTTATTTTCTTCTCAAATGATATTATTTCTTCAATATCATTATCTTTGAAATATTGGTTGAAACTTTTTATCAAATTTGGAACTTTTTCATGTGGGGTTACTATTCATGAGTTCTTATTCATGAGTTCTTATTCACGAGTTCTATTCATGAGTTCTTATTCACTGAGATTCTTATTCACTTAGTACTATTTATGAAGCGTGAAGATGTTTTTGGGAAATTTCTATCTTTTGGTGTCGAGTTACTATTCACGTATCTGACTATTCACGATATCTGGCACTATTCATAGAAAAATAAAATTTCTTCTTTTTGTCAAAATATCTATTTTGGATACTAGCTTTGATTGTATCCATGTTTTGATCATTCTTGAATTTTACACCACTATGATTATTTTTGAGGTATTTTTGAACATGGATAAAAACAAAGTCTGAATCCTTAATCCTTAATCCTTGTCATTTTGTTTCCTTTGGATTCGTTTCTTTAAAAATATTTTCATCATCCTCGGTCTTAAATGATGATATTATTGAATATCTTTGGCTGTAGTGCAAAGATGAATGATTTCTGAAGAATATCTTTGGTAGTATTGCAAAGATGAGCAGTGTTTAGATGAACATGACTTGGTGATGAATATCTTTGGCTGTAGTGAAAAAAGATGAATATTTGATTCAGATGTATATTGATTGATGTTACGGGGGATAAAAGATGAGCGATGAACTTTTAAATTCATACATAGAAGATAGTAGTTTGCATTCTCTACTTAACTCTTCTAATGAATTATTATTTCCGCTGCGAATATTGATTTAAAATTTGTTGTCTATTGTATTCTATTAGATTTTTCCCTGTTGAAGACTAAAGGTAATTTGTTGTATATTATCTTAGTCATAATATTCTTTACTGGGCTAGTTGAGCTCACCCTTTTCCTTTTTGTTCCATTTTTCTTCTCAGGAGGCGAGAATATAGCGAGTACGAGTCGGGGTATGAAATGAAGGTTTTAGAAAGAATTGTTTAGTAGTCCTCACCATTTTTGTAAAATAATGTATCAATAAATGTGATGAGGATTTATTTGAGTATAGATATTGTCTAGAAGATAATATTTGTATTCAAACTCACTTTTTCTTGTTGTAATAATAAAGTTGTAGTTGTTTACGTACCATGTATTGACAACTCGGAATAGGTGATGTATACCTATTTTGGGGGCGTCCTTGATTGGTATCGAGCTTAGGATATGATCTCTGGCGGAGATCGGGGGAATAGAACTAGGAGGGAGAGGCGAGTAAATCCTTCGCTAGTGTGTCCTACTAAGCTTATTTTTTTTTAGTTGAGTCGGTATATAAGGATATTATGTGATATATTGATTTCCTTAATTAACCCTTATTTTATGCGATATTTGAGAATGTCGTGAGAATATTAACAATGGAAATGAGGCCAGTGGAGACTTTGTACTCACCAACGAGGAGAGCGTGCAACAGTGGCAATGTTCCTCCTGTGAACAACACCTTGGCGAGATGATGAGCGAGGGGATGTTTAGAAGCTTTTTGCGATTCATGCAAAATCGAGACGAGGGAGACTCGTGTTCAAAATCTGAGGAGGAAATGATAGCAATTCACGGGTTGTCACACCAAGCGATTCAAAGAGTTGGGACCACGAATTTAAGGAAAGCGGATCCGATCATGGCGGAAACATGGGTCAAGGAAATTACCAAGATATTCGATGTCTTGGGATGCACGGAAAACGAAGGTTCCAATCGCTACCTTTATGTTCCGTGGCGAAAGGCGGACTCTTGGTGGGAGATGCGTGAGCGTGCGTATCCATCCACCGCTTTTCAAAGATGTCTTGGGAGACATTTGAGAAATTATTTAATGACAAATACTTTCTGAAAGTGTTATATAATCGTATGAAGGAAGTGGAGTTCATCAGATTAGAACAAAACAACATGACGATGTCTCGATGACGAGGCAAAGTTTGCAGAGTTATCGAGTTTGCACCTCATTTGGTGGAGAATGAGGAGCATTATGACGCGGATGTTTTTGAGAGGTTTGAAACCCGGCGATACGACAATATCTCATTTCTCATAAATTTTCTCTCTATTAGGATGTTGTAAGTGAGGCTCAATTATTAGAAGCGAGATAACGAGTACGGTCAATTGAGGACCATAACCGAGGATCGTACAGAGATAGCGATCAATGAATAATGATAACCAACGGAGAAAGAAATAGACGGACAAAAATGGTAACCACTCTGGTGGTAATCATAGCCATGAAAATAGAAAAGAAGCGAGTCGAGGGGAGGAGATTTTAAAAGAGGAGATTTAACAACGACCATATGAAGACGGCAAAGTCTTGCAAACAAGCGGTTCTAAGGGAGGAGAAACGACCACCGGTCGTATCTACAAATGCGGAAAAGAGGGACATATCGGTCCAAGCACCCTAGCAGTTCAAGGTATGCTATAATTGTGGAAAGGAAGGACATATCGCTCGAGATTATCTGATGAATGAAACCTAGTTCAATGGGGACGGTGACTCAAAAAAACATCCCGAGAAAAGTCAAAGTCAGCGATTAGGGAAGAGCGTTTGTTGTATTTGGTCATAATCGAGGAACCCAAACGAGGTGATCACGGGTAAGCTATTTATAAATTCTTGCAAAGTTTATACCTTACTTGACAATCTGGTTTACCCATTCATTTATCTCTCCGCATGTGCTCAACGTTTAAACTTGACTCAGGAGAAATTAGACTTTGACCTATCTGTGGAAACTCAGTTAGGAGAAACTTTCATCACATCCCTTTGTTTATAAATCTTGTTTGATTCAAGTTGGCACCATCACCTTACACGTTGACCTTATCTCTTTAAAGATACTTGCTTTTGATGTGATTTTAGGGATTGATTGGTTAACTACTCATCATGCCAAAATTGATTGTTTTCGTAAGGTTGTTAGTTTTCATATTCCTAACCAACTGTTATGCGAATTCAAGCAACTAAACCATTAAAATCAATCTTTATCATATCTAATCATAAAGCTATTCGTTTATTGAAAAGCGGATGTCAAGCTTTCTTAGCCCATGTTATGGATTTGAATAAAGACACGTCAAATTTGAATAATATTCTGTTGTTATTGACTTTCACGACGTATTTTCGAAGAACTTCCGGTCTACCCAGAGCGTGAAGTTGAATTCTTTATTGATCTTGAACACCGTACAAAGCCCATTTCTAAAACCCCATATCGAATGGCTCCTATTGAACGGGAGTTAAAGGTCCAACTACGAGGAATTGTTGGACATCGGTTTCATTCGCCCCTAGTACATCTCCTTGGGGTGCTCTGTTTTATTTGTAAAGAAGAAAGAGCGGGAGTATGCGACTTTGTATTGACTATCGGAATTGAACCATGTCACCATCAAGAATAGGTATCCTCTACCTCGTATTGATGACTTGTTTGACCGATTCTGAGGGCACAATTCTTTTCAAAAATTGATCTTCGATTACGGATATCATCAACCAAGATTAGAGGCGAGGATATTCCAAAGCGCCTTGAGAACTTCGGTATGGGCATTATGAATTCTTAGTCATGTCTTTCGGACTAACTAATGCTCCTATGGCTTTCATGGATATGATGAACCGAGTATTCAAGGAATATTTGGATCGGTTTGTTGTTGTCTTTATTGATGACATCCTTATATATTCCAAAAGTCGTGAAGATCATGAGCACCATTTGAAATTTGGTACTCAAAGGCTTCGTGAAAACAAACTATATGCCAAATTAAAGAAATGCGAGTTACGGCGAGGAAGTAGCATTCCTTGGGCACGTAAGTGTCGAAACATGGAGTATCCGTGGGACCCGACAAAGATTGAAGCAATACAAAGTTAGAGCAACTGAAGTCGGTGGCGAAATCACGTAGCTTTTTTGGGCTTAATTTTGGTTATATCGTAGATTCGTGGAAGGATACAAAATTGCGTTTGGAGCGAAGAATGCGAGAAAAGTTTCCAAGAGCTTAAGAGGAGACTTATTTTAAGACTGTTCTAACAATACCATCTGGTTCGGATGGATTTGTTATCTCTGATGATGCTTGGTGCAAAGGGTTAGGATGTGTTCTCATGCAACGTGGGAAAGTCATAGCCTATGCCTCGCGACAACTTAAAGAGTATGAGAGGAATTATCCTACTCATGATCTAGAGTTAGCGTGATCGTTTCAGCGCTTAAAGATATGGAGGCACTATCTATATGGGGAGAAAGTGGAGATATATTCGGACCATAAAAGCCTTAAATATTTCTTCACTCAAAAGAACTCAACATGCGGCAATGACGTTGGCTCGAGCTATTGAAAGACTACGACCACACTATTCAATACCATCTGGAAAAGTGAGCGTGGTGGTTGACGCGTTGAGTAGAAGATCATATGCGAGGAACGAAGTGCGATGATGTCAAGTATACTCGCGTAGAGCCAACTTTAATAGAAAAAGTTAAGGTTGCTCAAGCCATCGACCCGGAGCTAATGCGTATGAAGAAGAAAGTACAAGAAGGAGCTATTCCGAAAGCGAGAATTGATGAAGAAGGAATACTTCGAGTCCACTCTAGACTTTGTGTTCCTAACGACTCTAATTTGAAGTACAAGATTATGATGGAGGAACACAATACACCATTTGCAATCCATCCTGAAAGTACTAAAATGTATCGTGATCTTCGACATACATTTTGGTGGAACAATATGAAGAGAGAGATTGCAAAGTTTATCTCAATGTGTTTAACTTGTCAACGTGTAAAGGCGGAGCATCTAGTACCTAAGGGTCCGTTGCAACCACTTGAGATTTCGAAATGGAAGTGGGAACACATTACCATGGATTTCGTTACGGGTCTTCCTACGGTTTCTCAGGGAATCAATGCTATTTGGGTTATTGTTGATAGATTAACCAAGTCTGCTCATTTCTTGCCGATACGGGAGACTTATTCACTTGAACGTCTTGCTAGTATATACGTGAATGAGATTGTGAGGTTGCATGGCATACCAGTATCCATAGTTTTGGATCGTGACCCAAGATTCACTTCAAGATTTTGGGTTAGCTTGCAAAAAGCTATGGGCACGGATTTACGATTCAGTTCGGCATACCATCCTCAAACGGACGGACAATCAGAAAGGACTATTCAAACTCTTGAAGATTTATTAAGACTCTGTGTCCTAGACTTCAAGGAAGTTGGGATAAGTATTTACCATTGGTAGAATTCTCCTACAACAACAGTTATCCAGGCAAGTATAGGTGTGGCTCCATTTGAAGCATTATATGGGACGAAAGTGTCGCTCTCCGATTATGTTGGGACGAGGTGGGTGAAGCAACATTGTTAGGACCCGAGTTAAGACGTATTATGACTCACGGAAAAGATCCAAATGATTAAACAACGTATACAAAGCGGCACAAGATCGACAAAAGAGTTATGCGGATCTTCATCGAAAGGACGTGGAATTTAGTGTAGGGGATCATGTATTGTCATGCGAGTTGCTCCATGGAAGGAGTTACAAGATTTGGGAAGAGAGGAAAGCTCAATCCACGATTTATTGGTCCATTTCAAATTTTTGATGAGTAGGAAATGTAGCTTTA
Source organism: Panax quinquefolius (assembly GCA_020205615.1). Lineage (NCBI taxonomy): Eukaryota > Viridiplantae > Streptophyta > Magnoliopsida > Apiales > Araliaceae > Panax > Panax quinquefolius. The sequence goes on from JAINUW010000129.1 coordinate 30,458, forward strand.
TAGACTCGCGTTACCTCCGAGTATGTCTCGTGTTCATAATATGTTTCACATATCGCACTTCGTAAATATGTGAAAGACCCAAACCACGTTATTGAAGTTAGAAGCCGGACGAGATAATAGAAGACTTAACGTATGAGGAGGTACTGTCAAGATCTTAGATAGGAAGGAGCATGTCCTACGCGCAAAGGTCATACCACAAGTTAAAGTTTTGTGGAGGAATCATGCTATGAGGAAATGACCTGGGAATTGGAAACGGAAATGAAAGCGAGATATCCTCACCTTTTCGAAACACCAGGTACGTATGTCAATTTCGAGGACGAAATTTCATAAGGAGGGGAGGTTGTAAGACCCCAACTTATTATTAATGAAATTTAATTTTCTCTATTTATTATTTTGAAATAGTAAGGGTTGATTTGATTAATGTGGATAGTTAAGGATAAAATACATAAATACTTCAAATTAAGCAAGTGGTTATAAAATATTCATTGTTGTTAGGGAATATTCGTTTGGTCGTGGAATATTAAATGCTTCGGGGAATATTAAATGCATTTACCAGTAGCGACCATGTGTGGGCCCCATAACGAAAAAGCGATTGGATGAAGAAAGCGACAAATATAAGTTGTTTAAAAATAACAACAGTAGTTATTACAGAATTAATCTTTGTTAAAATACTCTAAATTGGTTATTATAACAAGAAGATAGCACACAGTATTGCACCAATTATTGATTCTTACGTAAGAAGGCACTACTCAATAATGGTTACGAAATCATTATTCGATTATTTTATTAATTTAATAATTCTTTGCGTTGATATTTTATATTCTTTGTTGTTTTGATAATTGTCATTACACAAGATTTTTCATTATCGAAGCAATAATTCATATTATCTGAATAATATTATTAGATAACATTATTGGCAATGTCTAGAAAGTTACATCTAAGGAGAGGTTTGGTCACCTAATTGCGCCAAAGTAAGGAGAAATTCTTATTGGAAAGCCCCCTCTTTCACAGAAGGCGCACAGTTGTCGATATTGTGATTACGTAATATTATTTGTGAATAATTAATTATTGATTCATATGATGAGGAAAATATTGATTTTATGTGGATATAGATGGAGAAAATTTTAATGTGACAATTGTTAAAAATTGAAATTTTATCTTTTCTCGATAAAATAATTTATTTAAATATATTATTATATTTTAATAATATAATAATGGTGATATTTTTACAACGAATGTGGGATATATGAGTATACGAGGAGGAAGAGTATTTTTGTTGCAATAAATATTTAAAACATGTTTAAACATGTCGGTGGACCCCATTTGTTGATGAAATTTGATTATACTTTGTAAAATCTAACCGTTTGTGGATTTCGGTCAATTTCTATTTGGAATTTGGAAAAAATTTCTTCTGAAAAGTTGTAGAGAATTGAATTTCCTATAAAAACTCGCGAGATTTGAATTTTCTGACAAAAGGGCTATTTATTATGAATTATTGAAGTTCCGAAGCTCCGAAATAATTGATTTTTGGAAGTTTTAATTATTATTTTAAAGAAAAACGTTTTTTTTTGCATTTAAGTGGGCTAACAAGTGATATTAATTGCTGAAATCAGATCTTCAAAGATGGGCTAAGGAAATTTATAATATATATTAATGTTTTATTAAATTTTCTGCTTTTAGTGTTCTAAAGATTTTCCTATAAATAGGGTGCTTGGGTTAGAATTAAAAATCACACCGTAAGCTCCAAGTTTTTCTCTCTATATTATCGAGCGTATTCTTGTGAGTATTTTGAGTATACTTTGAGTATTGTTAGAGCGGTGTAAGTTTCCTTCAAAGACTATACCATTATTCCAAATTAGAAGTCTTAATCTTTCGAGGTAAGGGATATTATTATTTTTCAGAATGATATTATTTCTTCAATATCATTATCTTTGAAATATTGATCTGAAGTTTTATCAAATTTAGAACTTTTGGTGTGAGTTACTATTCACGATACTACGGACTATTCACGATATTTGACACTATTCACGAATACGACATTATTCATCGAAAAATGAAAATTTTCTTTCGTCCCAAAATATCTATTCGGATACTAGCTTTGATTGTATCTATGTTTTGATCATTCTTGAATTTTACACCACTATGATTATTTTTGAGGTATTTTTTGGCGTGGATAAAACAAAAGTACTAATCCTTAATCCTTAATCCTTATCATTTTGTTTCAATCGGATTCGTTTCTTTAAAAATATTTTTCATCATCCTCAGTCTTAAATGATGATACAATTGAATATCTTTGGCCTGTAGTGCAAAGATGAATGATTTCTGAAGAGTATCTTTTGTAAGACCCCAGCTTTTATAAATAAAGATGAATTTTCTATAAATATTATTTTTGAATATTATGGAATAAATTTGATATAATGTTATAGTTGTGGGTAATATTTATAAATTTTGCAAAGTAAGCAAGTTGTTATAAAATATTCGTTTGGTGGGGAATATTCTTTTTTTAAGGGAATATTAAATGCGATATTACTCAATCGATGGTGGACCCTACTAGCGGAAGTATTGTCGTAGTTAGAAAACGACAAAATTATCTTTCTATAAAAATAACTACAGAGAAGGTGTTCCGTTTAAACCGTTGAACTACCGTTAGTAAAAGTAAATGCGATGTCTGGCGTGGTTGCATAGTAGCATTACTGGTATTGATTATCGATGCTTACGTGAGAAGTAACTTAGCTTATACTCAATTATTGCTACGATGAATTCATTGCATCATATCTCTTATATTATTGATTCAATTATTGTCACAGTATTATCTATATAATATGTTATATTATTAATTGAGACGACAAGTTATAAATGATTAATAATTGTTGAAAGATTAAATATGTGTTGATTAAAAATAAAATGATTTGTGGTAATATTTATTCAAATCATTGATGTATATAAAGAGTCTGTTATGAGACGTTTGTGGTAAGTTTGATTATTTTATGGGGGGCCCATATGTCATCATCTAAGAGTCTCTTCGTCAATAGTAATTACCTTCATCAACAGTAATTACCCCTTCGCAAGTAGTAGTTGTCCCTTCAATATTACCAAGAGTCATTTTGACCCTTCGTTAAGACCAAGAGCCACCCTCAGTTTTTCTATAAATGAAAGCTCATTCCTTCATTATTTCTTACGAATTTATTGAAACTCTGAGAGAGAAACTATAGAGAAAAGAAGAAAAGTATCTCGCTACTTCACTTTTCCAATATTCGGTTCTTTTAAGGTAAGTGGATATTATTTGTTGTATTCGTAAGTGGGTGTTATTCTTTCTTATTCATGAAGAGAACTTCATTATTCCATTCTTTATTATTACATTGGAATAACTCAGATATCATGAAATCCCCTATACTTGGTGATCTTCTTACGTTATTCCATTCTTTATTATTCGTTGAATAAAGCGTAAAAGTGGCATACCCTATACATAACTTGTATATGCGAATACCCTATACTTGGTGAAATCCTTTATGTTATTCCATTCTTATTTATTCATTGGAATAACTTTGATAACGTGGTTTACCCTATACTTGGTGACATTCTTCTATTATTCATCTTTTTATTATTCTTTGGAATATCCTATCCGTGTGTTTTACAGGATCCGGTTCCATCTTTATTATTCTTTGGAACATCCCGCTTGTGTGAATTTCACCGACCGGTTCCGTTATTATTATTCATTGGAATAACCCGCCTCATGTAAGCACCGCATGCATGGTGATTTCTTTTGTTATTCCATTCTTTATTATACCCGGTTGGTTAAAACTTTGACTTCTATACTCCATGAAATTAGTGGAATATCCTCGATATTTCAAGGCTTCATCCAAAGATCCTTTCATGGAAATTTTCTTCTCAAGATTCTTGAATTTTACTCTACAAAGCAAAGATCATGTTGACGATTTTGATGTTATTAGTTCTGAATAAATTAATTCATGAACTTGTTTTATTGAATTATTATGTCATTGTCATCATCCTCATGTTATATTATGCTATCTTTGGCTTACGTGCATAGATGAACTTAGTATGATTATGACCAGGGATCATTCTGTATAATCATGGCTTGATATAAATGATGTGACAAAAGTCCTCAGTGGCCTGTAATGCAGTGATGGATAGTTTTTGGTATGATTATGACCAGGGGTGATTCGGTATAGTCATGTGTAACGACCCCAAAATAGGTCCATTCCATCCAACCCATTCTGAGTCGCCAAATATATGGTATGAAAAATAACTACAACTTTATTACAACAATTGTCGTGCAAAATACAACAACACATATGTTGTGAGTTTGGATACAAATATATACCAACTGTAGCACGTCACAATGACACCTTACATAAAGGTATAGTCAAAACCTGCTTTTAGAAATTAGAATCTTTAGGAAGTGCTCAATGAAACCTTCATACATGGGAGGCCATGCTTTTAGATTACGGTAGATATCATATGGCCACGTAATTATCCTTGGTTGACCTAATAGACCCTAAAGAAAAAAGCGAGAAGATTACTATCATATTCTTCCCAATGGTGAGTCTTCTCTTGACATATCATTATCTCCACTGCTCTAATTGGGTATTATACTCCAAACAAACACCAAGATTATATAGGTAGTGCTTGTAAATATACTCAAAGCAAGTGGATGAGCACAACCATGTCTTATGATAACACGTAGTTTGTATGTCATTAGACATCTTGTATGATAGTGACAAAACACCCTTCCAAAGTTGGGTTCGCTTTCACCCTATTTAATTCACCAAAAATAACTATTAAATGATGTATAAAATACAACACACTAAAGCCCTCAATAAAATTATTTTCATACTCTTTGGAGAACCTCAACAACTATGACCACCGTTTCTATTCCCTTGTTATCCCCGGGCCAACCCAGCCTACACTTTTATTACATTCAAAGGAATTGTGAAACAAAAGGGTGAGCACAACTAGCTCAAGAAAGAATATTATGACTAAAGATAAATAAATTATCAATAGTCTTCATCAAGAATGAATCGTAGATTTAGAACATATGGTAGATGATAAAACTTTTCAACCATAGTTAAATGAACGAAGCAATCCATTAAAAGAGTCAAATAGACTATAAAGTCTATTGTCTTCTCCACGTTAAAAGTCCACCAACAATATTTTATCCCCGTAACATCAATCAATAGTTCGTTTCCACAATCATATGAATAACTCATAATCATAATTGTGATTCTAAATTCCTCTTCTCATCCAGACGTAAGATAATTTTCATCACCCTGTCTTTACGAAACATCAAATATCATGGTTATACCAAATCACAGTTCCTGTTCATAATCATACTAATAAATTCATCTTCGCACCACGGGCCAAAGATATTCATCAACAGTTCATCTTTACACTACAGGCTAAAGGTATTCAACAACAGGTCATCTTTGCATTACGAGCCAAAGATATTCATCAATAATTCATCTTTGCACTACAAAGCTAAAGATATTCAACAACAAAAGTCATCTTTGCACACGAGCAAAAGATATTCATCAATAATTCATCTTTGCACTACAGGCTAAGATATTCATCAACAAGTTATCTTTGCATTACGAGCAAAAGATATTCATCAATAATTCATCTTTGCACTACAGGCTAAGATATTCATCAACAAGTCATCTTTGCACAACGAGCCAAAGATATTCATGTGACGCCCCCAAAATAGGTATACACAACACCCATTCTGAGTCGCCAAATACATGGTACAAAAAGCAAACTACAACTTTAATAATACAAATGTCGTGTGAAATACGACAATATATACTGTGAGTTTAAATATAATATTGTCTTCTAGACAATATCCACACGCTACATTCTCGCCTCCTGAGAAGAAAAATGGAACAACAAGGAAAAGGGTGAGCTCAACTAGCCAAAGTAAAGAATATTATGACTAAGATAATATACAACAAATTATCGTTAGTCTTCAACAGGAAAAATCGATAGAATACAATAGACAACAAGTTTCGAGATCAATATTCGCAATGAAATAATAATTCATGAAAGTTACGTAGAGAATGAAATCTACTATAATCTATGAATTTAATAGTCCATCATCAATATTTTATCCCAGTAACATCAATCAATATGCATCCGAATCAAATATTCATCTTTGCACTACAGCCAAAGATATTCATCATGGGTCATGTTCATTTAAACACTGCTCATCTTTGCACTCATGTGCCAAAGATATTAATCAATCGGCCATGTTCATCTCAACACTGCTCATCTTTGCACTACATGTGCCAAAGATATTCTTTAAATCATTCACCTTCAGACTACAAAAGCCAAAGATATTCAATAATATCATCATTTAAGATCGAGGATGATGAAAAATATTTTTAAAGAAAACGAATCTAGTGAAACAAAATGACAAGGATTAAGGATTAAGGATTCAGACTTGGTTTTATCCACGCCCAAAAAATACCTCAAAAATAATCATAGTGGTGTAAAATTCAAGAATGATCAAAACATGAATACAATCGAGTTAAGTATCCGAATAGATGTTTTGGATTAAAAGAAGAAATTTTATTTTTCTATTGAATAGACAGATATCACGTGAATAGTGTCAGATATCGTGAATAGTCCAGTATACGTGAATAGTAACTCTACACCAAAAGATAGAAATTCCACAAAAACATATTCACGCTTCATTAATAAGACTCGTGAATAAGAACTCGTGAATAAGAACTCATGAATAAGAACTCGTGAATAAGAACTCATGAATAGTAACCCGATATGAAAAAGTTCCAAATTTGATAAAACTTCAGATCAACATTTCAAAGATAATGATATTGAAGAAATAATATCATTCTGAAAAAAAAATAATATCCCTTACCTCGAAAAGATCAAGACTTTAGTTAAACACCTTGATATAAGGCTATGACTTGGACTTGCACCAGTATAGCAATACTCAAAGTATACTCAAAATACTCACAAGAATACGCCGATAATATAGAGAGAAAACTTCAGATTTCGGTGTGATTTTCAATTCTAACCCAAGACCCTATTTATAGAAATTGCTAGAACACCAAAGTTAGAAAATTTAATAAATTAATAATATAATTATATTATTTTCTACACATGTCTAGAATCTGATTTCAGCCATCAAACACATGCCACCTTCTAGAAAAAATAAGAAAAACGTTTTTAATTTTAAATATTTTAAACTTCTAAAAATCAATTATTTTGAGCTTCTAAATTCAATAATTCATAATAAATAGCCCTTTCATCAGAAAATTCGAATCTCGCAAGTTTTTATAGGAAATTTAATTTCTACAACTTTTCGTAAGAAAGTTTTTCCAAATTCCAATCAAAAATTGACCAAATCCACAAACCGGGCAATTTTATTGTGCTATAATCAAATTTCAAACCAATAAATGGGGTCCATCGACATGTTTAACATGTTTTAAACATTTATTGCAACAAAAATACTCTTCCTCCTCAGTATACTCATATATCCCACATTCGTTGTAAAAATATCACCGTTAATATATTATTAAAATAATATATTTAAACGAATTATTTTATCGTAAAAAGATAAAATATTAATTTTCAACAATTGTCATTTTAAAATTTTTCCATCTATATCCACATAAAATCAATATTTTCCTCATCATATAAATCAATAATTAATTATTCACAAATAATATTATGTAATCACAATATCGACAACCGTGCGCTCCTCAGTGAAGTAGGGGCTTTCAATAAGAATTTCTTCTTCTTGGCGCCAAGCAATTAGGTGACCAAACCTCTTCTTAGACGTAACTTTCTAGACATTGCCAATAATGTTATCTAATAATATTATTCAGATAATATGAATTATTGCTTCGATAATGAAAGATACGTGTAATGACAATTATCAAACAACAAAGAATATAAAATATCAACGCAAAGCAATTATTAACTCAATAAAATATCGAATAAAGAATTATCGTAACCATTATTGAGTAGTGCCTTCACGTAAGAAATCAATAATTGGTGCAATACTGCGTGCTACACTGCTCAACAACGCCAGATTAGTGTGTGTTTAAACCACGGGTATTCCAACAAAGATAATCTGTGAATAACTACGCCATTATTTAAAAACAACTTATATTTTGTCTTTCTTTTCATCCAATCGCTTTCGTTATGGGCTCCACACATGGTCGCTATGGGCCCGCATTTAATATTCCCGAATCGCATTTAATATTCCACGACCAAACGAATATTCCCCGACAACAATGAATATTTTATAACCACTGCTTATTTTGAAATATTTGCATATTTAACCCTTAACTATCCACATTAATCAAATCAACCCTTACTATTTCAAAATAATAAATAAAGGAAATTCCTTTTTATTAAAAAAATTTTTTGGTCTTACAACCTCCCTCCTTATGAAATTTCGTCCTCGAAATCGACGACGCACTGTGTGTTTGAAAAGGTGAGGATACCTCGCTTTCATTTCCGCTTCCAATTCCCTGTGTCATTTCTCTATAAAGCATGATTCCTCCACAAAACTTTAACTTGTGGTATGACCTTTCACAAGATAGGACATGCTCCTTCCTATCCAAAATCTTGACAGTACCTCCTCACACGTTAAGTCTTCTGGCTATCTCGTCCGGTTCTAACTCAATAAAGTGGTTGGGTCTTTCACATATTTACTTAAGTACGGATATGTGAAACACATTATGAACACTTAGACATACTTTGAGGTAACGCAAGTCTATAGGCTACATTTCCTACTCTGGCCAAGAATTTGAAATGGACCAATAAATCGTGGATCGAGCTTTCCTCTCTTCCCAAATCTTGTAACTCCCTTCCATGGAGCAAACTCGCAACAATATTAAATTCCACGTCCTTTCGATGAAGATCCGCATAACTCTTTTGTCGATCTTGTGCCGCTTTGTATACGTTGTCGAATCATTTGGATCTTTTCAGTAGTCATACGCATTTAACTTCGGTCCCAACAATGTTGCTTCACCCACCTCATCCCAACATATATAGAGAACGACATTTTCGTCCATATAATGCTTGAATGGAACCATGCCTATATTTGTTTAATAACTATTATTGTATGAGGATTCCACCAATGGCAAGTACTTATCCCAACTTCCTTTGAAATCTAGGACACGAGTTTTAATATATCTTCAAGAGTTTGAGTAGTCCTTTTCGATTGCCCATCCGCTTTTGAGGATGGTATGCCAAACCAATCGTAAATTGCGTCCATAGCTTTCTAACCCAAAATCATGAAGTGAATCTTGGGTCACGATCTAAAACTATGGATACCGGCATGCCATGCAATCTCACAATCTCATTTACGCACATACGAGAAAGACGTTCAAGGAATAAGTCTCTCAGACGGCAAGAAATGAGCGAGACTTGGTTAATCTATCAACAATAACCCAAATAAAGATTGATGCCTTGAGAAACCGTAGGAAGACCCGTAACGAAATCCATAGTAATGTGTTCCCACTTCCATTCGGAATCTCAAGTGGTTGCAACGGACCCTTAGGTACAAGATGCTCCGCCTTTACACGTTAAGCAAGTTAAACACATCGAGATAAACTTTGCAAATCTCTCTTCATATTGTTCCACCAAAATGTATGTCAAAGATCACGATACATTTTAGTACTTCCGTGATGGATTGCAAATGGCATATTGTGTGCCTCCATCATAATCTTGTACTTCAAATCGAGTCGTTAGAACACAAAGTTTAGAGTGGACTCAAGTATTCCTTCTTCATCAATTCTCGCCCTAATAGCTCCTTCTTGTACTTTCTTCTTCATACGCATCACTTCCGAGCCTGGTGGCTCGAGCAATCTTAACTTTTTCTATTAAATTTGGCTCTACGCAGATACTTGACATCATCGCACTCGCTCCTCGCATATGATCTTCTACTCATCATCGCCATTACCACCACGCTCGCTTTTCAGATGGCATGATCGTAATACGTGCTTTAAATGAGTCTCCTCGAGTTCTTCAAGCTCTTCCCACATTCCTCGCTCCATTCGAATTTTATATCTCTACGAGTCATTGCGTTAATGGAATAGCGATTCGAGAATATCCTTCAACGAATCTCCGATAATAACCAACTAAGCCTGAAAGCTACATATTTTGATTCATCGATTTAGGTTGCTCTCAATCGTGACTCATATCCCAATCTTCGATAAAGACGTCACAATGACACCTATCGCTTTATTATCGCATTTAATACGACGCCCCTACAGAGAGTTCGCTTAGGTGAATTCCACAAAGGAAGTCACAAGATAAAGGCTCAGTACCAAATTTATAGTTGAATTTTTAACTCCTCAAGTTCAATAGAGCCATTCGATATGAGATTTTAGAAATGAGTTTTGTAAGGGTTCAAAGTCGATACAAAATTTAATATCAAAGCTTTGGGAGTAAGCCAAGAAATTCTTCAGAAATACGCCAGAAAAATCAATAACAACAAGAATATTATTCAAATCGACGTGTCTTTATTCAAATCCATAACATGGACTAAGAAAATTTGACATCCGTAATAAACGAATGACTTCATGGCTTGATATGAAAATGTTTGACTACAATGGTTTGATTGCTTGAATTGAATAACAAAGTTGCTTAGAATATGAAAACTAACAACCTTACGAAAATAATCAATTTTTGCATGATGAGTAGTTAACCTTAAAATCACATCAAAACAAATATCTCTATAGAAATAAGGTTAACAGTAATGTGATAGTGCCAACCTGAATCAAGCAAGATTTATAAAAAAGTGGATGTGATGAAAGTTTCTCCTAATGGAGTTTCCACAGATAAAGTCAAAGTCTAATTTCTCTCCGAGTCAAGTTTAAACGCTGAGCGCAAGTAAGAGAGATAAAAGAATGGGTAGAACCGATATCTAGTAAGGTATATACTTCGCAAGAATTTATAATTAACTAACCCGTGCTAACTTCGTCGGGTTCCTTGATTTTGACCGGCCACGACAAACGCTTCTTCCAAGAACCGTTGACTTTGACTTTTCCGGGACATCCTTTTGAGTCACCATTCTCGCCGGATCTGGGTTTCGATATCGCATAATCTCGAGTTTATATGTCCTTCTTTTCCACAATTATAGCATACCTTAAACTGTCAGGCGGCGTTTCAATGATATGTCCTCTTTCCCAAGATTTGTAACATACTGACGGGTGGTCGTTCTCCTCCCTTAAAACTAGTTGCACATCGGGCGCCGACGCCTTCACATGGTCGTTGTTGAATCTCCTATTTTTAAAATCTCCTCCCGACTCGCTTCTTCTATTTTCACGGCCACGATTACCACCAGAGTGGTTACCGCTTTTCTCGTATTCTTTTTTTTCCATTTGGTTATCATTATTCGATGATCGCTATCTTCGATATGATCCTCGGTTATGGTCCCTCGGTTGAACGTACTCGTTATCTCGCTTCTAACAACCGAGCCTCGCTGACAACATCCGAATAGAGAGAAAATTTATGAGAAATGAGATATCGACGTATGTCGTGTTTCAAACCTCTCGTAAACATCCGCGCTCATACGCTCCTCATTCTCCACCAAATGAGGTGCAAACTCGATAACTCCGCGAACTTCGCCGCATTCTCGGACACCGCCATGTTATTTCGCTTCTAGTCTAATAAACTCCACTTCCTTCATACGATTTAATACTTTCGTGGAAGTACTTGTCATTGAATCAGATCTCAAACGCTCCCACGACACGCCGAAAGTACTGGATGGGTACGCTTCACGATTCCCACCAAGAATCGCGCCGCCATTTTAACATAAAGCGCGCGAATGGAACTTTCTGTTCTCTCCGCATCCCAAGACATCGAATATCTTGGTAATTTGTTTGACCCACGCCTCGCCTTTAATCGGATCCGCTTTTCCTGCACTCGTGGTCCCAACAACTTTGAATCGCTTGGCCATTTTGTGACCACCCGTGAATTGCTATCATTTCTCCTCGTATTTTGAACACGAAGTCTCCTCGTCTCGATTTTGCATGAACGCAAAAAGCTTCTAAACATCCCCTCGCTCATCATCTCAAGGGTGGTGTTGTTCATGGAGGAACATTACCAACTGTCTGACGTTTCTCTCCTCGTTGGTGAGTACAGCATCTCCACGGCCTCATTCGCTCCATCATAATATTCTCACGACATTCTCAAATACCGCCATAAAATAAGGGTTAATTAAGGAAATCAATATATCACATAATATCCTATATATATCGACTAACTAACAAATAAGCTTAGTAGACACACTAGCCAAGGATTTACTGCTCTCCCTCCTAGTTTTATTCCCCGATCTCCACCAGAGATCATATCCCTAAGCTCGATATTAACTGTGGACGCCCCCAAAATAGGTATACACAACACCCATTCGAAGTCGCCAAATACATGGTACAAAAAGCAAACTACAACTTCAATAATACAAATGTCGTAGTGAAATACGACAACAATATATAATCATGAGTTTAAATATAATATTGTCTTCAGATAATATCCACATGCAAATAAATTCCCATCATAATTATTGATTCATTATTTTACAAAAATGGTGAGGACTACTAAACAACTCTCTGTAACCTTCATTCCATACCCCGACTAAGTACTCGCTACATTCTCGCCTCCCGAGAAGAAAAATGGAACAACAAGGAAAAGGGTGAGCTCAACTAGCCCAAAGAAGAATATTATGACTAAGATAATATACAACAAATTATCGTTAGTCTTCAACAGGAAAACTGATAGAATACAATAGACAACAAGTTTTGGATCAATATTCGCAAATGAAATAATAATTCATGAAGAGTTACGAGAGAATGAAATCTACTATAATCTATGAATTTAATAGTCCATCATCAATATTTTATCCCCAGTAACATCAATCAATACGCATCTCGAATCAAATATTCATCTTTGCACTACAGCCAAAGATATTCATCGATTGGTCATGTTCATTTAAACACTGCTCATCTTTGCACTACTCAAAGCCAAAGATATTAATCAATCTGGCCATGTTCATCTCAACACTGCTCATCTTTGCACTATGTGCCAAAGATATTCTTCAGAATCATTCATTCATCTTTGCACTACAGCCAAAGATATTCAATAATATCATCATTTAAGACCGAGGATGATGAAAAATATTTTTAAGAAACGAATCTAAGTGAAACAAAATGACAAGGATTAAGGATTAAGGATTCGTACTTGGTTTTATCCACGCCCAAAAATACCTCAAAAATAATCATAGTGGTGTAAAATTCAAGAATGATCAAAACATGGATACAATCAGAAAGTTAGTATCCGTAATAGATGTTTTGACTTAAAAGAAGAAATTTTATTTTTTAATTGAATAAGATCAGATACGTGAATAGTGTCAGATATCGTGAATAGGCCAGTATACGTGAATAGTAACTCGACACCAAAAGATAGAAATTCCACAAAAACATCTTCACGCTCACGCTTAATAAGACTTTCGTGAATAAGAATCGTGAATAAGAACTCATGAATAGTAACTCGTGAATAGAACTCATGAATAGTAAACCCGACATAAAAAGTTCCAAATTTGATAAAAACTTCAGATCAACATTTCAAAGATAATGATATGAAGAAATAATATCATTACAAAAAAAATAATATCCCTTACCTCGAAAGATCAAGATTTCAATTGAAACACCTGATATAAAGCTATGACTTGGACTTGCACCGATATAGCAATACTCAAAGTATACTCAAAATACTCACAAGAATACGCCGATAATATAGAGAGAAAACTTCGCTTCGGTGTGATTTTCAATTCTAACCTAAAGACCCTATTTATAGAAATCGCTTAGAACACCAAAAGTAAAATTTAATAAATTAATAATATAATTATATTATTTTCTACACATGTCTAGAATCTGATTTCAGCCATCAAACACATGCCACCTTCTAGAAAAAATAAGAAAAACGTTTTTCTAATTTTAAATATTTTAAACTTCCAAAAATCAATTATTTCGAAGCTTCGAACTTCAATAATTCATAATAAATAGCCCTTTAATCAGAAAATTCGAATCTCGCAAGTTTTTATAGGAAATTCAATTCTCTACAACTTTGCAGAAGAAAGTTTTTCCAAATTCTAAATAGAAATTGACCGAAATCCACAAACGGGCAATTTTATTGTGCTATAATCAAATTTCAAACCAATAAATGGGGTCCAATGACATGTTTAACATGTTTTAAACATTTATTGCAACAAAAATACTCTTCCTCCTCAGATACTCATATATCCCACATTCGTTGTAAAATATCACCGTTATATATATTATTAAAATAATATATTTAAACGAATTATTTTATCGTAAAAGATAAAATATTAATTTTCAACAATTGTCATTTTAAAATTTTCTCCATCTATATCCACATAAAATCAATATTTTCCTCATCATATAAATCAATAATTAATTATTCACAAATAATATTACGTAATCACAATATCGACAACCGTGCAGGTTCCCAGAAAGAGGGGCTTTCCAATAAGAATTTTTCTTCATCATGGCCGCAATTAGGTGACCAAACCTCTCCTTAGATGTAACATTCTAGACATTGCCAATAATAATGTTATCTAATAATATTATTCAGATAATATGAATTATTGCTTCGATAATGAAAGATAATTTGTGTAATGACAATTATCAAACAACAAAGAATATAAAATATCAACGCAAAGAATTATTAACTCAATAAAATATCGAATAAAGAATTATCGTAACCATTATTGAGTAGTGCTTCTTCACGTAAGAATCAATAATTGGTGCAATACCGTGTTACTACTGCTCAACAACGCGTATTAGTGTGTTTTAACCACCGGGTATTCCAACAAGATTAATCTCAGAATAACTACGCCGTTATTTAAAAACAACTTATATTTGTCGCTTTCTTCATCCAATCGTTTTTTCCGTTATGGGCCCACACATGGTCGCTGCCGTCATGCATTTAATATTCCCTAATCGCATTTAATATTCCACGACCAAACTAATATTCCCCCACAACAATGAATATTTTATAACCACTTGCTTATTTTGAAATATTTGCATATTTAACCCTTAACTATCCACATTAATCAAATCAATCCTTACTATTTCAAAATAATAAATAAAGGAAATTCCTTTTTATTTAAAAAAAATTTCGGGGTCTTACAATTCATATATCAAAGATTTCGTTACGGGTCTTCCTACGGTTTCTCGTGGAATCAATGCTATTTGGGTTATTGTTGATAGATTAACCAAGTCGATCATTTCTTGCCGACACGGAGACTTATTCACTTGAACGTCTTCACAGTATGTACGTGAATGAGATTGTGAGGTTGCATGGCATGCACTGTATCCATAGTTTCGGATCGTGACCCAAGATTCACTTCAAGATTTTGGGTTAGCTTGCAAAAAGCTATAGGCACGGATTTATTGATTCGATTCGCATACCATCCTCAAACGGACTGACAATCGAAAGGACTATTCAAACTCTTGAAGATTTATTAAGACTCTGTGTCCTAGACTTCAAGGAAGTTGGGATAAGTATTTACCATTGGTAGAATTCTCCTACAACAACAGTTATCGTGCAAGTATAGGTGTGGCTCCATTTGAAGCATTATATGGACGAAAGTGTCGCTCCAAAGGTATGTTGGGACGAGGTGGGTGAAGCAACATTGTTAGGACCCGAAAGTTAGACGTATTTATCTACGGAAAAGATCCAAATGATTCGACAACGTATATAAACCAAGACAAGATCGACAAAAGAGTTATGCGGATCTTCATCGAAAGGACGTGGAATTTAGTGTGGGGATCATGTATTGTTGCGAGTTGCTCCATGGAAGGGAGTTACAAGATTTGGGAAGAGAGGAAAGCTCAATCCACGATTTATTGGTCCATTTCAAATTCTTGACCGAGTTGGAAATGTAGCCTATAGACTCGCGTTACCTCGAAAGTATGTCTCGTGTTCATAATGTGTTTCACATATCGCATTTCAGTAAATATGTGAAAGACCCAAACCACGTTATTGAAGTTAGAACCGGACGAGATAGCCAAGACTTAACGTATGAGGAGGTACCTGTCAATATCTTAGATAGGAAGGAGCATGTCCTACGCGCAAAGGTCATACCACAAGTTAAAGTTTTGTGGAGGAATCATTGTAACGACCCCAAAATAGGTCCATTCCATCCAACCCATTCTGAGTCGCCAAATATATGGTACGAAAAACAACTACAACTTTATTACAACAATTGTCGTGCAAAATACAACAAACATATATCTTTGTGAGTTTGGATACAAATATATACCAATCAGAAGACGTCACAATGACACCTTACATAAAGGTATAGTCAAAAACCTGCTTTTAGAAATTAGAATCTTTGGGAAGTGCTCAAGGAAACCTTCGTATATGGGAGGCCATGCTTTTAGGTTATGATAGATATCATATGGCCACGTAATTATCCTTGGTTGACCTAATAGACCCCAAAGAAAAACGAGAAGATTACTATCATATTCTTCTCAATGGTGAGTCTTCTCGACATATCATTATCTCCACTGCCTCTATTTGGGTATTATACTCCAAACAAACACCAAGATTATATAGGTAGTGCTTGTAAATATACTCAAAGAAGTGGATGAGCACAACCATGTCTAATAACACGAAGTTTGTATGTCATTAGACATCTTGTATGATAGTGATAAAACACCCTTCCAAAGTTGGGTTCGCTTTCACCCTATTTAATTCACCAAAATAACTATTAAATGATGTATAAAATACAACACACTAAAGTCCTCAATAAAATTATTTCCATACTCTTTTGTGGAGAACCTCAACAACTATAGACCACCGTTTCTATTCCCTTGTTATCCCCGGGCCAACCCAAATTTACACTTTTATTACCCGAAAGGAATTGTGAAACAAAAGGGTGAGCACAACTAGCTCAAGAAAGAATATTATGACTAAAGATAAATAAATTATCAATAGTCTTCATCAAGAATAAATCGTAGATTTAGAACATACGGTAGATGATAAAACTTTTCAACCATAGTTGCAGCAGAATCAAGCAATCCATTAGAAGAGTCAAATAGACCATAAAATCTATTATCTTCTCCATGTTAAAAGTCCACCAACAATGTTTTATCCTCGTAACATCAATCAACAATTCTTGTCCACAATCACGTGTATAACTCATAATCGTAATTGTAGTTCTAAATTCCTTTCCTCATCCAAGACAAAGATAATTTTCATCACTTGTCTTTACTCGAAAAATCAAAGATCATGGTTATACCAAATCACGGTTCATGTTCATAATCATACTAATAAATTCATCATTTGCACCACTACCAAAGATATTCATCAACATTCATCTTTACACTACAAAGCTAAAGATATTCATCAACAGTCATCTTTGCATTATGAGCCAAAGATATTCATCAATAATTCATCTTTGCACTACAAAGCAAAGATATTCATCAACAAGTCATCTTTGCACTACGAGCCAAAGATATTCATCAATAATTCATCTTTGCACTACAAAGCAAAGATATTCAACAACAAAAGTCATCTTTGCAGACACGAGCAGCAAAAAGATATTCATCAATAATTCATCTTTTGCACTACAAAGCAAGATATTCATCAACAAGTCATCTTTGCACTACGAAAGTCAAAGATATTCATATATCAAATAAATACATAATCATTTCGAAGTTATATAACAATAATTATAACCATGTTGATCAATTCACCTTTGCACTTAAGCTAAAAATATTCAATTGTAAATTCAATGGTCATGATCATACCAACCAACAATTCAACTTTTGCACCATCGCCAAAGAGAACCTATAGTCACGATCATACTAATAATCTACCCATCTTTACACTCAAGTCAAAGAGAAATATTATCATTAGGGTTATAAGAATGTTATATAAAAATAATATAATCAAAACATGGTTTTAATTTCAAGAGTAAGATTCATAAATCAACGATAATTTGGTCAGAGTAGAAACCAATTTGTCGTGAATAGTACTCGTATTATTCGTACATAGTACCGTATAGCATGCATAGTAACTCCTCTATTACCTAAAAAAGATAAAGTTTCATAATAAAATTCATATCCATATTTATAACACCTTAATCCAAATGTTATAAATTACTTAGAAATCTCATAATCTAATATTATTAATATTACAATAATATTTTAATCATTTCTAAAACTTATAAACAATTTAATTAAATTGTTTACACTTTACTAACTAATTAATGCATTTAATCATCATAAAATGCCAAACTTATAAGATTTCATCAACAATAACCAAAACCCTCATCAAAAATCAGATATACCTCTATATATATGATTCTCAAGCCATAAAATCATATTTTCCAATTTCTTACTTCACATAACATATTTAATTCATTTACTCATAACTAGAATATTTTCATAAAAATACCAAATCAGTTCCAAAATATTTTTTTCTGGGATTTAGCATAACATAGTCCCATTTTGAAATATAAATTTTCTCAAAATTTTAAAAATTCATTTACTATTTTTCATATGGCCAAAAACCATTTAATATTTAAACATTTATCATAAATTATACTTTTATTAAAGAATTTCTAAATTTACACGGATATACTTGATATTATATAGATGTACTCCCAATAAAAATTTCATCAATTTTGGAGTTAATCACAAGGAGTTATAAATAGTTACTTTTAAAATAGTCTTTTCTCATAAAATTCATAACTCTCAATCTATACATCCAAAAATCGCCATTTTGGACACACTCTACAAAAACTCATCAAAATATCATTTCAAATTTTTCCAGAATTTTTGAAGGTTGAGAAAATTTCAAACTATAAACATAATAACCCTTTAAAATCCCTTACTATCCTTACCTCAAAAGAAAAAAGATTTCGATTGAATAATAACTGAATCTAACTTCAAGCACCGTATAGCAATACTCAAAGTATACTCAAAATACTCACAAGAATACGCCGATAATATAGAGAGAGAAACTTCAGTTTCGTGTGATTTTCAATTCTAACCCAAGACCCTATTTATAGGAAAATACTTGTAACACCAAAGCGTAAAATTTAATAAATTATTAATATAATAAATTTGAATTCCTACGCCCAATTTTTTTTTTTGTTCAAACTTCAGCAACACAAGTATCTCACCTTACAAAACTTACAAAAAACGTTTTTTCATAATTAATTAATTTAAAACTCCAAAAAAATAATAATTAATTATTCCAAAACTTCAATAATTCATAATAAATAGCCCTTTTGTCGGAAAATTAGAATCTCGCTGGCGTTTTATAGGAAATTCAATTCTCTACAACTTTGCGTAAGAAAGTTTTTTCAATTCCAAACAAAATTGACCAAATCCACAAACCAAGCGATTTTACAAGTTATAATCAAATTTCACCAAGAAATGGGGTCCACCGACATGTTTAACATGTTTTAATCATTTATTGTAACAAAAATATTCTTCCTCCTCATATACTCATATATTCCACATTCATCGTAAAAATATCACCATTATTATATTATTAAAATAATATATTTAAATGAATTATTTTATCGAGGAAAAAGATAAAATATTAATTTTCAATAATTGTCACTTTAAAAATTTTCTCCATCTATATCAACATAAAATAGATATTTTCCTCATCATAAAAATCAATAATTAATTATTCACAAATAATATTACATAATCACAATATTGACAACCGTGTTGCTTCTCAGAAAAGAGGGCTTTCCAATAAGAATTTCTCCTATCTACGCAATTAATTAGGTGACCAAACCTCTCCTCAGATGTAACTTTCTAGGCATTGCCAATAATGTTATCCAATAATATTATTCAGATAATATGAATTATTGCTCGATAATGGAAAAATCTTGTCTTTGTGACAATTATGAAACAACAATAATATAAAATATCAACGTAGCAATTATTGAATCAATAAAATAAAATATCGAATCGTAATTACATCGTAACAATTATTGAGTAATGCCTTCACGAAAAAAATTATCATGCTTCATGAATAGTACTCGTGAATAAGAACTCGTGAATAAGAACTCATGAATAAGAACTCGTGAATAAGAACTCATGAATAAGAACTCGTGAATAAGAACTCGTGAATAGTAACTCGTGAATAGTAACTCATGAATAGTAATTAAAAAAAAATTGAATACTTTTATTTCATAAAATTCGGGGTCTTACATCATGACCATTGATAATTTGATGAAAATCCTTGACCTTGGTACAGATATGATTAGATATTGTGGTTTATTCATTAAACTGAGTCTTAGTGATAAAAATTGATGAAAATATTTTAAAACCTAAAAGATAGTAGACTTTATTTTCTACTTGACTCTTTTAATGGATTGCAGATATTCTTCCGCAGCTTAAACCTGGTTGTCTATTGTATTTTATCGGTTTAACATTGTTCAAGACTATTGATAATTTATTCTCGCATTATCTTAGTTATAATATTTCTTATTGGGCTAGTTGAGCTCACCCTTTCTTTCACCGTTGTTCTTCGTGAAATAAGAATATAGCAGGACGAGTCGGGGAAAAGAGTGATGGTCATAAAGATAGCATTAGTAGTCCTCACTATTACATTAAATAGTGTGACAATAAATGTAATGAGGACTCTTGAGTATGGATATTGTCTAAATGACAATATTCCTATTAGAACTCTCGGTTTATGTATTGTCGTATGTTACACGACGATGTATAATTAAGTTTGTATTTGAATTTATGTACCGTACGAAGTGGCGACCCAAGATGGGTGACGATACCTAATTTTGGGGCGCCACGATTGGTATCGTAGCTTAGGATATGATCCTGGCTAAGATGTGAGACTAGAACTAGGAGGGAGAGATAGGGAATTCCTTCGCTAGTATGACCTACCTAAGTTTATTTGGTATTTGATTGGTCGGTCGAGTAGTATGATGATAATATGTTGTACGTCAATTAACCCTTATTTTGTGGCGGTGTTTGAAAATGGCATCCGAGAATATTGAGAATAAGAATGGAGCACAGGAGACTTTTGATTCTCCACAGATCTATAATCAGGACAATGTGCAACGGGATGGCAATAATCCTCCCGTAAACAACAACACCGATCGATCGATTGACGAACGATGATACGTTTAAGAGGTTTTAGAATTCATGCAACATCGGTAAAGCGATCATCCAAAACGTAGGTGGAAACACGGAAAACTCTCAAGGCGGTCACCGCTAAACAATTCAAGGAACTAGGACCACCGGAGTTTAAGGAGAGCCAAAACCACTTCGGCGGAAGCATGGATAAAAAGCATTACCAAGATATTTGATGTCTTGGGATGCTCCGAGGAGCAAAAGGTTCCTTTGTCGCTTTATGTTGCGCTGAGAGAGGATGACATCGATGGGAATTCCAGAAACGACTCAACCTCGTTGATCAAGATATCTTGGGAGAAGTTCCAGAGTACATTCAACGACAAATACTTTCCGAAAGTATTCGCCACATGAAGGAAGGAGGGAGTTTATCAAGTTGGAACAAAACAATACGACCGTGTCGCAATACGAGGCAAAATTTCTTTGAAGTTATCACGATCAAGGCCCCACCGGTGGATAATGAAGAGAGAGAATGGCGCGAATGTTTTTAAGAGGTTTGAAGTCGGGAGATACGCCAACATCTTATTTTCATAAACTTTGTTTGTATTCAGATGTTGTAAATAGGGCTCGATTAGTGGAGAGCGATAACGAAGTCAACCTAACTAAAAGAAAGAATTTAAGAAAATTATAATACCAAATGGAGAGTAGTCATCGAGCGGTGACAACAAGCGTGGAGGAATCAAAAAGCCGGATATGGTAACCACTTCCCGGTGGTAATCGTGGTCAAAGCAATAAGAATGGACATTTCAAGAAAAGGAGATTCAACAATGATGGAAAGACGTCAAGACCAAAGACCCAGTTGTTAAGGAAGGAGAAAGACCACCTATCATATGCTTCAAATGCGGAGGAGAGGGACACATCGATCGAATCGCGCCACGCCTTCCAAAGCATGTTATAATTGTGGAAGAGAAGGTCACTTAGCTCAATTTTTGTCGCCATCAAGACAAATTCAACTAGGATGGAGGCACCAAAGGTCGTCCTGCATAAACCAAAGCCTGTAGTTTAAGAGAGAGCGTTTTTTTTCTCGTGACGAGGAACCCGAATAAAATTATCACGGGTAAGTTAATCATAAGCTCTCACGAAGTCTATACCATGTTAGATACTAGTTCTACCCACTCTTTTATTTCACCTAGTTGTGTTCAACGTTTAAATTTGACTCAGAAGAAGTTAAACTTTGACTTATTGGTTGAAACTTCGTTAAGTAGGAGCCTTCGTTACCGCTATTATTTTTAAATCTTGTTTGATTCAAATAAACATTTTCACGTTACCTGTCGATCTTATCTTTTTGAAAATATTTGCCTTTGATGTGATTTTAGGAATCAATTGGTTAACTACTCATCATACTTTTCGTAAGGTTGTTAGCTTTTATATTCATAACCAACTTGTTGTGTGAATTCAAGTAACCAAACTACTAAAGTCAATTATTGTCATATCAAGCCATAAGTAAAGAGCCCCGAACCTTTCGTTGTTGACTTCCTTGTGTGGAATGCACCAATAGAAGCCGGACTTTTCTATAAGCGACATTGTGAATGAAGATGGCAAGTTTATAGGTATCATTGTGAGGTGCTATCTAAAGTTAAGGGATAGAAATCAAAGTTGGTATCAATGTGACGTCACTATCCAAGTCTTGGATGAGAGTCACAGATTTTGAATGATATTTCTATTATTAATAAATTTCTGGCGTATTCTTGAAGACTTCTTAGCCTACTTAGAGCGTGAAATCGAATTTCAGATTGAATTCGATATAAAACCCATTTCTTAAACCCTCAAATATTTCTTCAACTAAAATGAACAGTTTACATGGTTTATGATGAAAGTCATAATAAAAGCATTGGACTAATGAAAATCATGGGTATACGTGGTATTAGTAAGTGTTATGATGAGTTATGTTGGTTAATATGTGAAAACATGAAAGTTTCTTAAAATCACAAGGAGTTAAAACCCGATTTTGGTGAAAAACGTAACATAAAATTCAATTGACCAAATCTCCTATTATATTTTGAATTTTTGAGTGTGGTTAAGTCCTAGAGTTAGATCTATGAGTTACCTAACTAATCCAAGAGGAATCAATGAAAAAGGTGTTGTAGATTTTCGTGTGGACTGATTTTTAGCAAAGGAGTCAAAACTTCAAAATGTCAAAAAAACTGCTGCCACGTTTTTTGTAAGGGCTGTTTCGGCCACTTAATTAGTAAAAAATTCAGGCCTTTTGGGACATAAAAGTATATGGTATAAAGAACATCGTGTCCAAAAATGAGCTCATTCCGACTTAAAATGAGCAAGTTATGACCATTTCAATATTTAGGTTTTTTTGACGAAAAATGCTATAACCGGAGTTCTATAACTCCGATGACCATGAAATTTAAACTGGAGGCTCACATTAACATATGTAAGGTCCTGCCAAGATTTGGGAATTTTTGGAGTTAAACTTGAGGTAGCTAATTTCTTAAGGAATTAATTAGAAATTGATTTTTGAAAAATAGTAAATGAATTTTAAAAATTCCAAGAAAAATATATTTTCATTATGGGACTATATTATGCTAAATCCCAAAAAAGAAATATTTTGGGACTGATTTGGTATTTTTATGAAAATAGTTTAGTTCTGAACATATGAGTTAAATATGTTATGTGAAGTAACAAAGTTGAAAATAGGATTTTATGGCTAGAGAATCCTATATAGAGTATATGCATATTTTTTTGAGGGATTTGATAATTGGTGATGATATCTTATGAGTATGGCATTTTTGAATGATTAAATGCATTATATGGTAAAGCGTAAACAATTGAGATAAATTGTTTATAAATTTAAGAAGTGATTAAAATATTGTTATAATATTAATGATATTAGATTATGAGATTATTAAGTGATTGATAACATGGGGATATTCTTGAATCCTGGATAAATTATATTATAAATGTTTAATATTTATCCTTTACCTCATTTGATTGATTCTTTATATCATTATCCTCATGCTTATATTATGTTGAAAGTCATCTGTGGCCTATAGTGCATAGATGGACTTGGTATGATTATGACCAGAGATTGTTCGGTATAATCATAACCGTAATTGAAAACACGATTATCTTTGGCCGTAGTGCATGGATAATTTGTGGTCGTGATACTAATGAATACACGATTATCTTTGGTCGTAGTGCATAGATAATTTGTGGTCGTGATACTAATGAATACACGATTATCTTTGGCCGTAGTGCATGGATAATTTGTGGTCGTGATACTAATGAATACACGATTATCTTTGGCCGTAGTGCATGGATAATTTATGGTCGTGATACTAATGAATACACGATTATCTTTGGTCGTAGTGCATGGATAATTCGTTGTCGTGATACTAATGAATATTGTGACGCCCCCAAAATAGGTATACACAACACCTATTCTGAGTCGCCAAATACATGGTACAGAAACAACTACAACTTTATTATTACAACAGTAAAACTGTGAGTTTGAATACAAATATTATCTTCTAGACAATATCTATACTCAAATAAATCCTCATCACATTTATTGATACATTATTTTACAAAAATGGTGTGGACTACTAAACAATCCTTTCTAAAACCTTCATTCCATACCCCGACTGCATCGCTTATATTCTCGCCTCACGAGAAAAATGGAACAAAAAGGAAAAGGGTGAGCTCAACTAGCTCAATAAAGAATATTATGACTAAGATAATATACAACAAATTATCGTTAGTCTTCAACAGGGAAAAATATAATAGAATCTGATATACAACAAATTTTAAATCAATATTCGCAATGAAATAATAATTCATAGAAGAGTTACGTAGAGAATGAAATCTACTATAATCTATGAATTTAACAGTCCATCATCAATATTTTATCCCCGTAACATCAATCAATATGCATCCGAATCAAATATTCATCTTTGCACTATGGTGCCAAAGATATTCATCGATTGGTCATGTTCATTTAAACACTGTTCATCTTTGCACTACTGAGCCAAAGATATTAATCAATCGATCATGTTCATCTCAACACTGTTCATCTTTGTACTACGTGCCAAAGATATTCTTCAGAAATCATTCATCTTTGCACTACTGTGCCAAAGATATTCAATAATATCATCATTTAAGATCGAGGATGATGAAAATATTTTTTAAAGAAACGAATCCGGTGAAACAAAATGACAAGGATTAAGGATTAAGGATTCGTACTTGGTTTTATCCACGTCAAAAATACCTCAAAAATAATCATAGTGGTGTAAAATTCAAGAATGATCAAAACATGTATACAATCGAGTTAGTATCCGGAATAGATGTTTTGGACGAAAAGAAGAAATTTTATTTTTAAATTGAATAATACAGTGATATCGTGAATAGTGTCAGATATCGTGAATAGTCCAGATATCGTGAATAGTAACTCAGACACCAAAAGATAGAAATTTCACAAAAACATCTTCACGCCTCACGATAAGACTCGTGAATAGTAACTTCGTGAATAGTAACTCATGAATAGTAACCCATGAATAGTAACCCGACATGAAAAAGTTCCCAATTTGATAAAAACTTGGATCAACATTTCAAAGATAATGATATTGAAGAAATAATATCATTTGAGAAGAAAATAACATACCTTACCTCGAAAGATCAAGTCTTCTAAATTAAAACACAGGATATAGGCTATGACTTGGACTTGCACCGTATAGCAATACTCAAAGTATACTCAAAATACTCACAAGAATACGCTCGATAATATAGAGAGAAAACTTGCTTTTACGGTGTGATTTTCAATTCTAACCTAAGCACCTTTTATTTATAGAAATTGCTTAGAACACCAAAAAGCAGAAAATTTAATAAATTAATAATATAATTATATTATTTTCTACACATGTCTAGAATCTGATTTCAGCCATCAAACACATGCCACCTTCTAGAAAAAATAAGAAAAACGTTTTTCTAATTTTAAATATTTTAAACTTCCAAAATCAATTATTTTGAACTTGGAACTTCAATAATTCATAATAAATAGCCCTTTCATCAGAAAATTCGAATCTCGCGAGTTTTTATAGGAATTTCAATTCTCTACAACTTTGCCGAAGGAAGTTTTTCCAAATTCTAAATAGAAATTGACCGAAATCCACAAACGGGCAATTTTACAACCTATAATCAAATTTCAGTCAATAAATGGGGTCCACCGACATGTTTAACATGTTTTAAACATTTATTGCAACAAAAATACTCTTCCTCCTCGTATACTCATATATCCCACATTCGTTGTAAAAATATCACCAATTAATATATTATTAAAATAATATATTTAAATGAATTATTTTATCAGAAAAAGATAAAATATTAATTTTCAACAATTGTCATTTTAAAATTTTCTCCATCTATATCCACATAAAATCAATATTTTCCTCATCATATAAATCAATAATTAATTATTCACAAATAATATTACGAGAATCACAATATTGACAACCGTGCGGTCAGAGGAAGAGGGCTTTCAATAAGAATTTCTTCTTATCTTGGTAATTAATTAGGTGACCAAACCTCTCCTTGACAGAACTTTCTAGACATTGCCAATAATGTTATCTAATAATATTATTCAGATAATATGAATTATTGCTTCGATAATGAAAAAATATGTAATGACAATTATTGAAACAACAAAGAATATAAAATATCGGTAGCAGCAATTATTAACTCAATAAAATATTGAATAAAGAATTATCAGTAACCATTATTGAGTAGTGCCTTCACGTAAGAATCAATAATTGGTGCAATACCGGTGTGAATCGCTTCAACAACGCCAGATTAGTGTGTTTTAACCACGGGTATTCCAAAAGATAATAGCAGCAACAACTACGCCGTTATTTCAAAAACAACTCATATTTGTCGTTTTCTTCATCCAATCGCTTTCGTTATGGGCCCCACACGGTCGCTACTGCCGCCGCATTTAATATTCCCGAAATAAAGATTTAATATTCCACGACCAAACGAATATTCCCCGACGATAATGAATATTTTATAACCACTTGCTTATTTTGAAATATTTGCGTATTTAACCCTTAACTATCCACATTAATCAAATCAACCCTTACAATTTCAAAATAATAAATAAAGGAAATTCCTTTTTATTTAAAAATTTTGGGGTCTTACAAATATCCTCGGCCAGAGTGCGAGGATGATTCGATGATATGGATTAATTATTGGTGAGTCTCAAAGAATGAAATATTAATTCATGGATGGTGGTAAAAGTCATCTTTCGTCAGTAGTGCATTGATAGACTTGGTATGATTATGACCAAGGATTATTCAGTATAATCATGATCAGATTGAAAACACGAATATCCTCGCCAAGAAGAAGGCATGGATAATTCGTGGTCGTGATACTATTAAGTCGCGCCTCAAAGATTATTGGTTTTTCTGGTTGTATATCTTTAGTCATAGTGCAAAAGATGAATTGTTAATGAATATCTTTGGCGGATTGCGAAGATGAATTTAATATTTTTAACGATAAAGGTATTCAAGGTTGTGACGCCCCCAAAATAGGTATACATCACCCATTCCGAGTTGTCAATACATGGTACGTAAAACAACTACAACTTTATTATTACAACAAGAAGAAAACTGTGAGTTTGAATACAAATATTATCTTCAGACAATATCTATACTCAAATAAATCCTCATCACATTTATTGATACATTATTTTACAAAAATGGTGAGGACTACTAAACAATTCTTTCTAAAACCTTCATTACATACTCCCCAGGCTACATCTGCGTATTTATATTCTCGCCTCACGAGAAGAAAAATGAAACAAAAGGAAAAAGGTGAGCTCAACTAGCCCAGTAAAGAATATTATGACTAAGATAATATACAACAAATGTAAGACCCCGAAATTCTTTTTTTTTTTAAATAAAAAGGAATTTCCTTTATTTATTATTTTGAAATAGTAAGGGTGGATTTGATTAATGTGGATAGTTATGGGTAAAATACGCAAATATTTCAAAATAAGCAAGTGGTTATAAAATATTCATTGTTGTTGGGAATATTCGTTTGGTCGTGGAATATTCGCATCGCTTTGGGAATATTCAGACGACTGCCAAGCAGCCCATGTGGGCCCCATAACTTAAAAGCGATTGGATGAAGAAAACGACAAATATAAGTTGTTTAAAAATAACTACAGAGTAGTTGTTACAAGTAACACTATTGGAATACTTGTGGTTAAAACACAAGAATACGCGTTGTTGAACAAGAAGACACCAGATCGCACCAATTATTGATTCTTACGTAAGAAGGCACTACTCAATAATGGTTATAGTAATTATCGCTCAAAGATTTTATCGAGTTAATAATTGTCATGCGTTGATATTTTTTATATTGTCGTTGTTTCAATAATTGTCATTACACACAATATTTTCATTATCGAAGCAATAATTCATATATTATCTCAATAATATTATTAGATAACATTATTGGCAATGTCTAGAAAGTCTCGCTTAAGGAGAGGTTTGGTCACCTAATTGCGCGCCAAGAAGGAGAAATTTTATGGAAAGCCCCTCTTTCCTGGAACCGCCTCGTCATCAATATTGTGATTCTCGTAATATTATTTGTGAATAATTAATTATTGATTCATATGATGAGGAAAATATTGATTTTATGTGGATATAGATGAGAGAAAATTTTTAATGTGACAATTGTTGAAAATTGAAATTTTATCTTTTCTCGATAAAATAATTATTTAAATATATTATTATATTTTAATAATATAATAATGGTGATATTTTTACAACGTAATGTGGGATATATGAGTATACGAGGAGGAAGAGTATTTTTGTTGCAATAAATGTTTAAAACATGTTAAACATGCTCTGGACCCCATTTATTGATTGAAATTTGATTATAATGTAAAATTGCCCGCTTGTGATTTTTGGCCAATTTTATTTGGAATTTGGAAAACTTTCTTCCGCAAAGTTGTAGAGAATTGAATTTCCTATAAAAAACATGCGAGATTCAAATTTTCTGATGAAAAGAGCTATTTATTATGAATTATTGAAGTTCAAGCTCCAAAATAATTAATTTTTTAAGTTTTAAATATTTTTTTTTACAAAAACGTTTTTTTGCATGTGTGAGGCATGTTTTCAATTACTGAATTTCAGATTCAAAGCAAAGTGAAGATTATATATATATATTAATATTATATTAAATTTTCGCTTTGGTGTTCTAAGCAATTTCCTATAAATAGGTGCTTAGGTTAGAATTGAAAATCACACCGTAAAATCAAGTTTTCTCTCTATATTATCGAGCGTATTCTTGTGAGTATTTTGAGTATACTTTGAGTATTGTTAGACGGTGCAAGTTCCTTCAAAGACTATATCCTAGATTCCAAATTTGTAAGTACCGATCTTTTCGAGGTAAGTGGATGTTATTTTCTTCTCAAATGATATTATTTCTTCAATATCATTATGGTGAAATATTGGTTGGAACTTTTTATCAAATTTGGAACTTTTTCATGTCAGGGGTTATTATTCATTGAGTTACTATTCATGAGTTACTATTCATGAGTACTATTCATGAAGCGTGAAGATGTTATTGTGGAATTTCTATCTTTTGGTGTCTGAGTTACTATTCACGATACTCAAGACTATTCACGATATATCTGACTATTCACCAAAAAATAAAATTTCTTCTTTTTGTCCAAAATATCTATTCTGGATACTAGCTTTGATCAGTATCCATGTTTTGATCATTCTCGAATTTTACACCACTATGATTATTTTTGAGGTATTTTTGAACATGGATAAAACAAAGTACTTATCCTTAATCCTTAATCCTTGTCATTTTGTTTCACCGGATTCGCTTTTAAAAATATTTTCATCATCCTCACCTTAAATGATGATATTATTGAATATCTTTGGCCCCAGAAGCAAAAGATGAATGATTTTTCAAGAATATCTTTGGCCAGTAGTGCAAAGATGAACAGTGTTCGAGATGAACATGACCGATCGATTAATATCTTTGGCCCGTAGTAAAGATGAACAGTGTTTAAATGAACATGACTAATCGATGAATATCTTTGGCCTCAGAAAAGCAAAGATGAATATTTGATTCCATGATGTATATTGATTGATGTTACAGGATAAAAGATAGACGATGAACTTTTAAATTCATACATGTAAGATAGTAGTTTGCATTCTCTACTTAACTCTTCTAATGAATTATTATTTTCACTGTAATATTGATTTAAAATTTGTTGTCTATTGTATTCTATTAGATTTTTCCGTTGAAGACTAACGATAATTTGTTGTATATTATCTTAGTCATAATATTCTTTATCGAGCTAGTTGAGCTCACCCTTTTCCTTTTTGTTCCATTTTTCTCAAGAGGCTAGAATATAGCGAAAGTATTTAGCCTGGGGTATGGAATGAAGGTTTTAGAAAGGATTGTTTAGTAGTCCTCACCATTTTTGTAAAATAATGTATCAATAAATGTGATGAGGATTTATTTGAGTATAGATATTGCCTGTAAGATAATATTTGTATTCAAACTCACGCTTTACCGTTGTAATAATAAAGTCAGAAGTTGTTTCTTGCATCACGTATCGACAACTCGTAATGGGTGATGTATACCAATTTTGGGGCGCCACACCTGGTATCGAGCTTAGGATATGATCTCCCATGAGATCGGGGAATAGAACTAGAGGGGAGAGACGAGTAAATCCTTCGCTAAGGTGTCCTACCTAAGCTTATTTTTTTAGTTGGTCAAGATATAAGGATATTATGTGATATATTGATTTCCTTAATTAACCATTGTTTTACGACAAAGATTTGAGAATGTCGAATCGAGAATATTAACAATGGAAATGAGACCGTGGAGACGCTCAGACTCACCAACGAGGAGAACGGTAACAGTCGGGCAATGTTCCTCCCGTGAACAACACCAACCGAAAGCGTAGATGATGAACGAGGGATGTTTAGAAGTTTTTCATAGCTTCATGCAAAATCGCACGAGGGAGACTCGTGTTCAAAATACAGGAGGAAATGATAGCAATTCACGGGTTGTCACAAACAAGCAGCTTCAAAGAGTCGGGACCACTGAATTTAAGGGAAAGCCAGATCCGATCACGGGAAACATGGGTCAAGCAAATTACCAAGATATTTGATGTCTTGGGATGCACGGAGAACAGAAGGTTCCATTCGCCACCTTTATGTTCCGTGGCGAGGCGCACTCATCGGTGGGAGTCTCAGAATTGTACTCCATCCACCAAGACTCAAAGATGTCCTGGGGGAGACGCTTTCAGAGCTATTTAATGACAAATACTTTTCCGAAAGTGTTCATTATACGGAAGGAAGTGGAGTTCATCAGATTGAAACAAAAAACAATACGACGCGGTGTCTCAAAGACGAGGCAAAGTTTGCAGAGTTATCCGTGTTTCAGCACCTCATTTGGTGGAGAATGAGGAACGATGACGCGGATGTTTCTTAGAGGTTTGAAACCCTAAGATACGCCAAGATCTCATTTCTCATAAATTTTTTCTTTATTCAGATGTTATAAATGTGGCTCAATTATTAGAGCGAGATAACTAGTATG
The DNA here is from genome assembly GCA_020205615.1 of Panax quinquefolius. NCBI lineage: Eukaryota > Viridiplantae > Streptophyta > Magnoliopsida > Apiales > Araliaceae > Panax > Panax quinquefolius. The sequence continues at coordinate 62,227 of JAINUW010000129.1, forward strand.
GTCAAACCGAGGGACCACAAACGTGGATCGCACTCGTAGATAAAGCAGCCAATGTAATAATGATAACCAAATGGAGAAAGAAACAGACGGACAAAAATGGTAACCACTCGTGGTAATCATGGCCATGAAAAAAAGAAGAAGCGAGTCAGGAGGAGATTTTAAAAGAGGAGATTTAACAACGACTATGTGAAGACGACATCACGGCAGCAAAGAATCGGGTTCTAAGTGGAGGAGAACGACCAACGGCCATATGCTATAAATGCGGAAAGAGGGACATATCACCAAACCGCCCACAACAGCTCAAGGTATGCTATAATTGTGGAAAGGAAGGACATATCGCCGAGATTGTACGCAGAAATAAACCTAGTTCAATGGGGGCGGTGACTCAAAAGATCGTCCCGTAAAAGTCAAAGTCAACGATTCCGGAAGAGCGTTTGTTGTGGATCGTCATAATGCGAGGAACCCAAACGAGGTGATCACGGTAAGCTATTTATAAATTCTTGTGAAGTTTTATACATTACTTGATAACCGGCATACCCATTCATTTATCTCTCCCGCCATGTGCTCAACGCTTAAACTCGATTCGGAGAAATTAGACTTTGACCTATCTCGTGGAAACTCCGCTAGAGAAACTTTCATCACATCCATCGCTTATAAATCTTGTTTGATTCAAGTGGCACCATCACCTTACCGCTGACCTTATCTCTTTAAAGATACTTGCTTTTGATGTGATTTTAGGATTGATTGGTTAACTACTCATCATGCCAAAATTGATTATTTTCGTAAGGTGTTAGTTTTCATATTCCTAACCAACCCGTTGTATTTAATTCAAGCAACTAAACCATTAAAATCAATCACCATCATATCTAATCATAAAGCTATTCGCTTATTGAAAAACGGATGTCAAGCTTTCTTAGCCCATGTTATGGATTTGAATAAAGACACGCCAAATTTGAATAATATTCCGTTGTTATCGACTTTCCCGACGATTTTCAAGAACTTCCTGGCCTACCCCGTAACGTGAAGTCAATTCTTTATCGATCTTGAACCCGTACAAAGCCCATTTCTAAAACCCCATATCGAATGGCTCCTATTGAACTTCGTGGAGTTAAAGGTCCAACTATGTGAATTGTTGGACATCGGTTTCATTCGCCCCAAGACATCTCCTCGGGGTGCTCCTGCTTTTATTTGTAAAGAAGAAAGACGGAGAGTATGCGATTTTGTATCGACTATCGAGAATCGAACCATGTCACCATCAAGAATAGTATCCTCTACCTCGTATTGATGACTTGTTTGACTAGTTGTAAGGGGCACAATTCTTTTCAAAATCGATCTTCGCTCGATATCATCACCAAGATTAGAATCGAGGATATTCCAAAGATCGCCTTCGTAACTCCCCAGATGGGCATTATGAATTTTAGTCATGTCTTTCGGACTAACTAATGCTCCTCGCGGCTTTCATGGATATGATGAACCGAGTATTCAAGGAATATTTGGATCTGGCTTTGTTGTTGTTTTTTATTGATGACATCCTTATATATTCCAAAAGTCGTGAAGATCATGAGCACCATTTGAAGTCGGTACTCCAAAGGCTTCGTGAAAATAAACTATATGCCAAATTGAAGAAATGCGAGTTCGCTCGAGGAAGTAGCATTCCTTGGGCACGTGGTGTCGAAAACATGGAGTATCCGTGTGACCCCGCAAAGATCAAGCAATACAAAGTGGGAGCAACCGTTTGTGGATCAAGCACGTAGTTTTTGGGCTTAATGGTTATTATCTGAGATTCGTGGAAGGGTTTTCTAATCGCTACTCCATTAACTCAAATTTAACTCCTAAGGATACAAAATTCGCTTGGAGCGAAGAATGCGAGAAAAGTTTCCAAGAGCTTAAGAGAGACTTATTTCTAAGACTGTTTCTAACAATACCATCCGGTTCGGATGGATTTGTTATCTACGCCGATGCTTCGTGCAAAGGGTTGGGATGTGTTCTCATGCAACGTGGGAAAGTCATAGCCTATGCCTCATGACAACTTAAAGAGTATGAGAGGAATTATCCTACTCATGATCTAGAGTCAAGCAAAGCAATAAGTTTGCCGCTTAAAGATATGGAGGCACTATCTATATGGGGAGAAAGTGGAGATATATTCGCACCATAAAAGCCTTAAATATTTCTTCACTCAAAAGAACTCAACACGCGGCAAATGACGCTGGCTCGAGCTATTGAAAGACTACGACCACACTATTCAATACCATCCCGAAAAGTTTAACGTGGAAAGACGCGACGTTGAGTAGAAGATCATATGCAGGAACGAAAGCGATGATGTCAAGTATACGACAGAGCCAACTTTAATAGAAAAAGTTAAGGTTGCTTCAAGCCACCGAATCTTGAAATGATGCGTATGAAGAAGAAAGTACAAGAAGGAGCTATTCCTAAGTTTAGAATTGATGAAGAAGGAATACTTGAGTCCACTCTAGACTTTCAGGTTCCTAACGACTGATTTCAAGTACAAGATTACGATGGAGGCACACAATACACCATTTGCAATCCATCCTCGAAGTACTAAATGTATCGTGATCTTCGAGATACATTTTGGTGGAACAATATGAAGAGAGAGATTGCAAAGTTTATCTCAATGTGTTTAACTTGTCAACGTAAAGGCGAACATCTAGTACATAAGGGTCCGCTGCAACCACTTGAGATTCAAATGGAAGTGGGAACACATTACCATGGATTTCGTTACGGGTCTTCCTACGGCTTTCAAGGCATCAACGCTATTTGGGTTATTGTTGATAGATTAACCAAGTTCCGCTTCATTTCTTGCCGACACGGAGACTTATTCACTGAACGCCTTGCTAGTATATACGTGAATGAGATTGTGAGGTCAGCATGGCATGCCCAGATCCATAGTTTCGGATCGTGACCCAAGATTCACTTCAAGATTTTGGGTTAGCTTGCAAAAAGCTATGGGCACGGATTTGCGATTTAGTTCTAAGATACCATCCTCAAACGGACGGACAATCGAGAGGACTATTCAAACTCTTCAAGATTTATTAAGACTCGTGTCCTAGACTTTCAAGGGCGCTTGGGATAAGTATTTACCATGGTGGAATTCTCCTACAACAACAAAGCTTATCGTGCAAGTATAGGTGTGGCTCCATTCAAGCATTATATGGACTAAAATGTCGTTCTCCAATATGTTGGGACGAGGTGGGTGAAGCAACATTGTTGGGACCCGAAGTTAAGACGTATGATCACCGAAAAGATCCAAATGATTCGACAACGATACAAACGCACAAGATCGACAAAAGAGTTATGCGGATCTTCATCGAAAGGACGTGGAATTTAGTGTAGGGGATCATGATTGTCATGAGTTGCTTCCATGGAAGGGAGTTACAAGATTTGGGAAGAGAGGAAAGCTCAATCCACGCATTTATCGTCCATTTCAAATTTCGACCGAGTAGGAAATGTAGCCTATAGACTTGCGCTATTCTCCAAGTATGTCTCGTGTTCATAATGTGTTTCACATATCCGCATTTCGTAAATATGTGAAAGACCCAACCACGTTATAGAAGTTAGAACCGGACGAGATAGCCAAGACTTAACGTATGAGGAGGTAATTGCCAAGATTTTGGATAGAAGGAGCATGTCCTACGCAAGAAAGGTCATACCACAAGTTAAAGTTTTGTGGAGGAATCATGCTATAGAGGAAATGACCGGGAATTGAAACGGAAATGAAAGCGAGGTATCCTCACCTTTTCAAACACTGTGTACGCACGCCAATTTCGAGGACTAAATTTCATAAGGAGGGAGGTCAGAAGACCTCAACTTTTTAAATGAAAAGGAATTTCCTTTATTTATTATTTTGAAAATAGTAAGGGTGGATTTGATTAATGTGGATAGTTATGGGTAAAATACGCAAATATTTCAAAATAAGCAAGTGGTTATAAAATATTCATCATTGTTTGGGAATATTCGTTTGGTCGTGGAATATTCAGATCGTGTGGGAATATTCGCATTTACCACAAGCAGCCATGTGTGGGCCCCATAACTGAAAAAGTTTATGGATGAAGAAAACGACAAATATAAGTTGTTTAAAAATAACTACAGTAGTTGTTACCGCTAATACTACGTTAATATACCGGTGGTTAAAACACAGAATAGACGCTTGTCATTGAACAAGAAGATACTGTGATTGCACCAATTATTGATTCTTACGTAAGAAGGCACTACTCAATAATGGTTATAGTAATTATCGCTCAAATTTTATTTTATCGAGTTAATAATTGTCATATTGATATTTTATATATCGTTGTTTCAATAATTGTCATTATTACACAATATTTTTCATTATCGAAGCAATAATTCATATTATCTCGAATAATATTATTAGATAACATTATTGGCAATGTCTAGAAAGTTCGTTCAAGGAGAGGTTTGGTCACCTAATTGCGCCAAGAAGGAGAAATTTTATCGAAAGCCCCTCTTTCCTCGGGAACCGCCGTTGTCATTAATATTGTGATTCTCGTAATATTATTTGTGAATAATTAATTATTGATTCATATGATGAGGAAAATATTGATTTTATGTGGATATAGATGGAGAAAATTTTTAATGTGACAATTGTTGAAAATTGAAATTTTATCTTTTTCGATAAAATAATTATTTAAATATATTATTATATTTTAATAATATAATAATGGTGATATTTTTACAACGTAATGTGGGATATATGAGTATACGAGGAGGAAGAGTATTTTGTTGCAATAAATGTTTAAAACATGTTAAACATGCTCTCATGGACCCCATTTATCGATTCAAATTTGATTATACTGTAAAATTGCCCGCTTATGGATTTTTGGCCAATTTCTATTTGGAATTTTGGAAAACTTTCTTCCGCAAAGTTGTAGAGAATTGAATTTTCTATAAAAAACACGCGAGATTCGAATTTTCTGATGAAAGGGCTATTTATTATGAATTATCAAGTTCAAGCTCAAAATAATTAATTTTTGAAGTTTTAAATATTTTTTTTAGAAAAACGTTTTTTGCATGTGTGAGGCATGTTTTCAATTGCTGAATTTCAGATTCAAAGGTGTGCGTGAAGATTATATATATATATATTAATATTATATTAAATTTTCTTTTTTGGTGTTCTAAGAATTTCCTATAAATAGGTGCTTAGGTTAGAATTGAAAATCACACCGTAAATCAAGTTTTTCTCTATATTATCGAGTTTATTCTTGTGAGTATTTTGAGTATACTTTGAGTATTGTTAGATTGCAAGTTCCTTCAAGACTATACCCTATAGATTCCAGCCTGTAAGATCGATCTTTCGAGGTAAAGGATGTTATTTTTTCTCAAATGATATTATTTCTTCAATATCATTATGTCAAATATTGGTTGGAACTTTTATCAAATTTGGAACTTTTTCATGTTGGGTTACTATTCATGAGTTACTATTCACGAGTTACTATTCATGAGTTACTATTCATTACTAGTTACTATTCATTCAAAGTACTATTCATGTAAGCGTGAAGATGTTTTTTGTGGAATTTCTATCTTTTGGTGTCTGAGTTACTATTCACGATACGGCACTAAGACTATTCACTATTCACGATACTAAGACTATTCATCTAAAAATAAAATTTCTTCTTTTTGTCCAAAATATCTATTCGGATACTAGCTTTGATTGTATCCATGTTTTGATCATTCTTGATTTTTTACACCACTATGATTATTTTTGAGGTATTTTTTGAACATGGATAAAACAAAGTACTAATCCTTAATCCTTAATCCTTGTCATTTTGTTTCAATCGGATTCGCTTTTAAAAATATTTTCATCATCCTACCTTAAATGATGATATTATTGAATATCTTTGGCAGTGTAGAAAAAAGATGAATGATTTTTCAAGAATATCTTTGGCCTCAGAGTGCAAAGATGAATGTGTGTTGAGATGAACACGACCGATCGATTAATATCTTCGCTCAGTAGTGCAAAGATGAATGTGTTTAAATGAATATGACTAATCGATGAATATTCGGCCTCAGAAAAGTGCAAAGATGAATATTTGATTCTAGATGTATATCGATTGATGTTACAGGATAAAAGATAGACGATGAACTTTTAAATTCATACATGTAAGATAGTAGTTTGCATTCTCTACTTAACTCTTCTAATGAATTATTATTTTCATGTAATATTGATTTAAAATTTGTTGTCTATCAGATTCTATTAGATTTTTCCCCGTTGAAGACTAACGATAATTTGTCAGATATTATCTTAGTCATAATATTCTTTACCGAGCTAGTTGAGCTCACCCTTTTCCTTTTTGTTCCATTTTTTTTCTCGTGAGGCTAGAATATAGCGAGAAAAATTTAGCTCTGGGTATGGAATGAAGGTTTTAGAAAGGATTGTTTAGTAGTCCTCACCATTTTGTAAAATAATGTATCAATAAATGTGATGAGGATTTATTTGAGTATAGATATTGTCTGTAAGATAATATTTGTATTCAAACTCACAGCTTTTATCGTTGTAATAATAAAGTTGTAGTTGTTTTCGCATCATGTATTGACAACTCGTAATGGGTGATGTATACCTATTTTGGGGGCGCCACAATACCGTTAGTCTTCAACAGAAAAATCTAATGTAATACAATAGACAACAAATTTTAAATCAATATTCGCAATGAAATAATAATTCATTAGAAGAGTTAAGTAGAGAATGCAAACTACTATCTTCTATGTATGAATTTAAAAGTTCATCGCTCATCTTTTATCCCCGTAACATCAATCAATATACATCCGAATCAAATATTCATCTTTGCACTACAAAAGCCAAAGATATTCATCGCTTAGTCATGTTCATCTAAACACTGCTCATCTTTGCACTACTACCAAAGATATTCTTCAAAATCATTCATCTTTGCACTACATGTGCCAAAGATATTCAATAATATCATCATTTAAGACCGAGGATGATGAAAATATTTTAAAGAAACGAATCCAAAGGAAACGAAATGACAAGGATTAAGGATTAAGGATTCGTGACTTTGTTTTATCCATGTTCAAAATACCTCAAAAATAATCATAGTGGTGTAAAATTCAAGAATGATCAAAACACATGGATATAATCAAAGCTAGTATCCGTAATAGATATTTTGGACAAAAGAAGAAATTTTATTTTCTATGAATAAGGCAGATACGTGAATAAAGGTCATATACGTGAATAAGAACTCCAACACCAAAAGATAGAAATTTCCCAAAAAACATCTTCACGCTTCACTTAATAAGACTCGTGAAATAAGAATCGTGAATAAGAACTCATGAATAAGTAACTCGTGAATAAGAACTCATGAATAAGAACCCGATACGGAAAAGTTCCAAATTTGATAAAAAGTTTCAACTAATATTTCAAAGATAATGATATCAAGAAATAATATCATTCGAGAAGAAAATAACATCCCTTACCTCGAAAGATTAAGACTTCTAAATGGAATGAAAGTATAGGTCAAGGAAGGAAGACCGCTCTAACAATACTCAAAGTATACTCACAAGAATACGCCAATATATCGAGAGAGAGAAATAGAGATACTTCAGCCGTGTGTTTTTCAATTCTAACCCAAGACCCTATTTATAGTAAATGCTGTAACACCAAAAAGTAGAAAATTGAATATAATATTAATATATTTTCACATTTTCTTTAGCCCACCTTAGACAACTGATCTCAAATTTCATTTGAATCATATGTGAGGCCAACTTAGTTGCAAAAAACGTTTTTTCTAAAAAAAATTAACTAAAACTCCCAAAAATTAATTATTTCGAACTTCGTAACTTCAATAATTCATAATAAATAGCCCTTTTATCGTAAAAATTCAAATATCGCGTGTTTTTATAGGAAATTCAAATCTCTACAACTTTGCAGAAGAAAGTTTTTCCGAATTCCAAATGTAAATTGACCAAATCCACAAACCAGACGATTTTACGTGCTATAATCAAATTTCACCAATAAATGGGGTCCACCGACATGTTTAACATGTTTTAAATATTTATTGCAACAAAAATACTCTTCCTCCTCAGATACTCATATATCCCACATTCATTGTAAAAATATCACCATTATTATATTATTAAAATATAATAATATATTTAAATGAATTATTTTATCGTAAAAAGATAAAATTTCAATTTTCAACAATTGTCACATTAAAATTTTCTCCATCTATATCCACATAAAATCAATATTTTCCTTATCATATGAATCAATGATTAATTATTCACAAATAATATTACAAAATCACAATATCGACAACTGTGTAGCTTCCTGTGAAGAGGGGGGCTTTCCAATAATGTTATCTAATAATATATTATTTCAGATAATATGAATTATTGCTTCGATAATGAAAAATATCGTAATGACAATAATTGAAACAACTAAGAATACAAAATATTAACGCAAAGAATTATTAACTCAATAAAATATCGAACAAAGAATTATCGTAACCATTATCGAAAAAGGCCTTCACGTAAGAATCAATAATCGGTGCAATACCGTATGCTATCGTGGTTTTAACCACCGAGTATTTTAACAAAGATAATCTCAGAATAACTACACCGTTATTTTTAAACAACTTATATTTGTCGCTTTCTTCATCCAATCGCTTTCGTTATGGGGGTTAATACACGGTCGCTACCATTCGCATTTAATATTCCCCAACAAGATTTAATATTCCACCACCAAACTAATATTCCCCGACAACAATGAATATTTTATAACCACTTGCTTATTTTGAAATATTTATGATTTTACCCCTAACTATCCACATTAATCAAATCAACCCTTACTATTTCAAAATAATAAATAGAGAAAATTAAATTTCATTAATAATAAGTTGGGGTCTCACCGAAAAATAAAATTTCTTCTTTTTGTCCAAAATATCTATTCTGGATACTAGCTTTGATTGATCCATGTTTTGATCATTCTTGAATTTTACACCACTATGATTATTTTTGAGGTATTTTTGAACATGGATAAAACAAAGTACTAATCCTTAATCCTTAATCCTCGTCATTTTGTTTCAATCGATTCGCTTTTAAAATATTTTTATCATCCTCGACCTTAAATGATGATATTATTGAATATCTTTGGCCCGTAGTTCAAAGATGAATGATTTTCAAGAATATCTTTGGTCAGTAGTGCAAAAAGATGAACAGTGTTTAGATGAACATGACCAACTCGATGAATATCATCATTCAGTAGTGCAAAGATGAATATTTGATTCCAGATGTATATCGATTGATGTTACAGTGGATAAAAGATAGACGATGAACTTTTAAATTCATATATGTAAGATAGTAGTTTGCATTCTCTACTTAACTCTTCTAATGAATTATTATTTCACTGCTAATATTGATTTAAAATTTGCCGCCTATCAGATTCTATTAGATTTTCCCCCGTGAAGACTAACGTAATTTGTTGTATATTATCTTAGTCATAATATTCTTTTATCGGGCTAGTTGAGCTCACCCTTTTCCTTTTTGTTCCATTTTTCTTCTCGTGAGGCTAGAATATAATGAAAATGAGTAGCCTGGGTATGGAATGAAGGTTTTAGAAAGAATTGCTTAGTAGTCCTCACCATTTTGTAAAATAATGTATCAATAAATGTGATGAGGATTTATTTGAGTATAAATATTGTCTAGAAGATAATATTTGTATTCAAACTCACGCTTTTATTGTAATAATAAAGTTGTAGTTATTTCGCATCATGTATTGACAACTCGTAATGGATGATGTATACCTATTTTGGGGGCGCCACGGTTGGTATCGAGCTTAGGATATGATCTCTCCATGAGATCTGGGAATAGAATCAGGAGGGAGAGACGAGTAAATCCTTCGCTAAAGGTGTCCTACCTACCTAAGCTTATTTGTTAGTTGGTCAAGATATAGGATATTATGTGATATATTGATTTCCTTAATTAACCCTTGTTTTACGACAAAGATTTGAGAATGTCGATCGAGAATATTAACAATGGAAATGAGACCGTGGAGACGCTCAGACTCACCAACGAGGAGAACGTGCAACATGTTTGGCAATGTTCCTCCCCGTGAACAACACCACCGAAAGCGATGATGAACGAGGGGATGTTTGAAGCTTTTGCAGCTCATGCAAAATCGCACGAGGAGACTCGTGTTCAAAATACAGAGGAAATGATAGCAATTACTGCAAGTTGTCACGCCCAAGCGGTTCAAAGAGTTGGGACCACCAGAATTTAAGGGAAAGCGATCCGATCACGTAGTAAACACGGGTCAAGCAAATTACCAAGATATTCGATGTCTCTGGGATGCACGTAAGAAAAGAAGGTTCCATTCGCCACCTTTATGTTCCGTGGCGAAGCGACTCACTGGTGGGAGTCTCGTGAAGCGCACTCCATCCAACCAAAGACTCAAAGATGTCTTTGGGAGACATTTCAGAATTATTTAATGACAAATACTTTTCCGAAAGTGTTCGCTATATGAAGGAAGTGGAGTTCATCAGATTAGAACAAAACAACATGACGTGTCTCAAGACGAGGCAAAGTTTGCAGAGTTATCCGTGTTTGCACCTCATTTGGTGGTGAATGAGGAACGATGACGCGGATGTTTTTGAGAGGTTTGAAACCAGCATACGACATAATATCTCATTTCTCATAAATTTTCTCTTTATTGAGATGTTGTAAAACAGGCTCAATTATTAGAGCGAGATAACGAGTACGGTCAATCGAGGACCATAACCAGGATCGTATCGTAGATAAGAAGCCAATGTAATAATGATAACCAAATGGAGAAAGAAACAGTATGGACAAAATGGTAACCACTCCGGTGGTAATCATGGCCATGAAAATAGAAGAAGCGAAAGTCAGAGGAGATTTTAAAAGAGGAGATTTAACAACGACTATATGAAGACGACAAAGGTTTAAGAAGAATCGGTTCTAAGTGGAGGAGAACGACCACCCATTATATGCTACAAATGCGAAAAGAGGGACATATCACCAAACCGCCCACAACAGCTCAAGGTATGCTATAATTGTGGAAAGGAAGGACATATCGCCGAGATTGCACAAGAATAAACCTAGTTCAATGGGGGATTGGTGACTCAAAAGATCGTCCCAAAAAGTCAAAGTCAACGATTCGGAAGAGCGTTTGTTGTGGATGGTCATAATGCGAGAACCCAAACGAGGTGATCACGGGTAAGCTATTTATAAATTCTTGCGAAGTTTATACCTTACTTGACACCGGTGTTACCCATTCATTTATCTCTCCGCATGTGCTCAACGCTTAAACTCGACTCCGAGAAATTAGACTTTGACCTATCTTTGGAAACTCCGTTTAGAGAAACTTTCATCACATCCATCGCTTATAAATCTTGTTTGATTCAAGTTGGCACCATCACCTTACCCGTTGATTTTATCTCTTTAAAGATACTTGCTTTTGATGTGATTTTAGGATTGATCGTTAACTACTCATCATGCCAAAATTGATTATTTTCGTAAGGTTGTTAGTTTTCATATTCCTAACCAACCCGTTGTTATTTAATTCAAGCAACTAAACCATTAAAATCAATCACCGCCATATCTAATCATAAAGCTATTCGCTTATGAAAAACGGATGTCAAGCTTTCTTAGCCCATGTTATGGATTTGAATAAAGACACGCCAAATTTGAATAATATTCCCGTGTTATCGACTTTCCCGACGATTTTTTCAAGAACTTCCTGCCTACCCCGTAACGTGAAGTTGAATTCTTTATTGATCTTGAACCCGTACAAAGCCCATTTCTAAAACCCCATATCGAATGGCTCCTATTGAACTTCGTGGAGTTAAAGGTCCAACTACGTGAATTGTTGGACATCGGTTTCATTCTGGCCCCAAGACATCTCCTCGGGGTGCTCCTGTTTTATTTCAGAAAGAAGAAAGACGGAGTATGCGATTTCAGTATTGACTATCGGAATCGAACCATGTCACCATCAAGAATAGGTATCCTCCACTCGTATTGATGACTTGTTTGACCAAATAAGCAGGGCACAATTCTTTTCAAAAATCGATCTTCGCTCGGATATCATCACCGAAGATTAGAATCGAGGATATTCCAAAGACCGCTTTTTAACTCTAAGACGGGCATTATGAATTCTTAGTCATGTCTTTTGACCGACTAATGCTCCGCGCCTTTCATGGATATGATGAACCGAGTATTCAAGGAATATTTGGATCGCTTTGTTGTTGTTTTTATTGATGACATCCTTATATATTCCAAAAGTCGTGAAGATCATGATCACCATTTCAAGTCGGTACTCCAAAGGCTTCGTGAAAACAAACTATATGCCAAATTAAAGAAATGCGAAGTTATGGCTTCGAGGAAGTAGCATTCCTCGGGCACGTGGTGTCAAACATGGAGTATCTCGTTGATCCGACGAAGATCAAGCAATACAAAGTTGGGAGCAACCGAATTCAATGGATCAAGCACGTAGCTTTTTGGGCTTAACCGGTTATTATCTGAGATTCGTGGAAGGGTTTTTTCTAATCGCTACTCCATTAACTCGCCTAACTCTGAAGGATACAAAATTCGCTTGGAGCGAAGAATGCGAGAAAAGTTTCCAAGAGCTTAAGAGGAGACTTATTTTAAGACTGTTTCTAACAATACCATCCGGTTCTTGGATGGATTTGTTATCTACGCCGATGCTTCGTGCAAAGGGTTAGGATGTGTTCTCACGCAACGTGGGGAAAGTCATAGCTTATGCCTCATGACAACTTAAAGAGTATGAGAGGAATTATCCTACTCATGATCTAGAGTCAAGCAAAGCAATAAGTTGCTAAAGATATGGAGGCACTATCTATATGGGGAGAAAGTGGAGATATATTCGCACCATAAAAGCCTTAAATATTTCTTCACTCAAAAAGAACTCAACACGCGGCAACGACGCTGGCTCGAGCTATTGAAAGACTACGACCACACTATTCAATACCATCCCCGAAAAGCGAACGTGGTAACCAAGCGTTGAAAGGTAAGATCATATGCGGAACGAAAGCGATGATGTCAAGTATACGACAGAGCCAACTTTAATAGAAAAGTTAAGGTTGCTTCAAGCCAATCAATCTTGAAATGATGCGTATGAAGAAGAAAGTACAAGAAAGAGCTATTCCTAAGCGTAGAATTGATGAAGAAGGAATACTTGAGTCCACTCTAGACTTTGTGTTCCTAACGACTCGATTTGAAGTACAAGATTATGATGGAGGCACACAATACACCATTTGCAATCCATCCCGGAAGTACTAAATGTATCGTGATCTTCGACATACATTTTGGTGGAACAATATGAAGAGAGAGATTGCAAAGTTTATCTCAATGTGTTTAACTTGTCAACGTAAAGGTGAGCATCTAGTACCTAAGGGTCCGTTCAGAACCACTTGAGATTCCAAATGGAAGTGGGAACACATTACCATGGATTTTCACACGGGTCTTCCTACGGTTTCTCGGGGAATCAATGCTATTTGGGTTATTGTTGATAGATTAACCAAGTCTCCGCTCATTTCTTGCCGACACGGAAGACTTATTCACTTGAACGCCTTGCTAGTATGACGTGAATGAGATTGTGAGATTGCATGGCATGCCAGTATCCATAGTTTTGGATCGTGACCCAAGATTCACTTCAAGATTTTGGGTTATCTTGCAAAAAGCTATGGGCACGGATTTACGATCTGGGGCTAAGATACCATCCTCAAACCAGACGGACAATCGAAGGACTATTCAAACTCTTGAAGATTTATTAAGACTCGTGGTCCTAGACTTCAAGGGAAGTTGGGATAAGTATTTACCATTGGTAGAATTCTCCTACAACAACAGCTTATCGTGCAAGTATAGGTGTGGCTCCATTCAAGCATTATATGGACGAAAGTGTCGCTTCCAAAGATGTTGGGACGAGGTGGGTGAAGCAACATTGTTAGGACCCGAAAGTTAAGACGTATGACTACTTTAAAAGATCCAAATGATTCGACAACGATACAAACAAGCACAAGATCGACAAAAGAGTTATGCGGATCTTCATCGAAAGGACGTGGAATTTAGTGTAGGGATCATGTATTGTCATGAAGTTGCTTCCATGGAAGGGAGTTACAAGATTTGGGAAGAAAGGAAAGCTCAATCCACGATTTATCGGGTCCATTTCAAATTCTCGACCGAGTAGGAAATGTAGCCTATGACTCTCGCTAAGCTACCTCCGAGTATGTCTCGTGTTCATAATGTGTTTCACATATCCAGTATTTCAGTAAATATGTGAAAGACCCAAACCACGCTATTGAAAGTTAGAACCCGGACGAGATACCAAGACTTAACGTATGAGGAGGTAATTCGCCAAGATTTTAGATAGGAAGGAGTATGTCCTACGCAAGAAAGGTCATACCACAAGTTAAAGTTTTGTGGAGGAATCATCAGAACGCCCCAAAATAGGTCCATTCCATCCAACCCATTCTCGAGTCGCCAAATATATGGTAATTAAAAACAACTACAACTTTATTACAACAATTGTCGTGGCAAAATACAACAACACATATGTCGTGAGTTTGATACAAATATATACCAATCAGAAGACGCCACAATGACACCTTACATAAAGGTATAGTCAAAAACTGCTTTTAGAAATTAGAATCTTTGGGAAGTGCTCAAGGAAACCTTCGTATACGGGAGGCCATGCTTTTAGGTTACGGTAGATATCATATGGCCACGTAATTATCCTTGGTTGACCTAAATAGACCCCAAAGAAAAATGAGAAGATTACTATCATATTCTTCCCAATGGTGAGTCTTCTCTCGACATATCATTATCTCCACTCGCCTCTATTGGGTATTATACTCCAAACAAACACCAAGATTATATAGAAGTGCTTGTAAATATACTCAAAGAAGTGGATGAGCACAACCATGTCTAATAACACGAAGTTCAGATGTCATTAGACATCTTGTATGATAAAGTGACAAAACACCTTCCAAAGTTGGGTTCGCCACCCTATTTAATTCACCAAAAATAACTATTAAATGATGTATAAAATACAACACACTAAAGTCCTCAATAAAATTATTTCCATACTCTTTGTGGGAGAACCTCAACAACTATAGACCACCGCTCTATTCCCTTGTTATCCCCGGCCAACCCAAAGCCTACACTTTTATTAATCCGAAAGGAATTGTGAAACAAAAAGGTGAGCACAACTAGCTCAAGAAAGAATATTATGACTAAAGATAAATAAATTATCAATAGTCTTCATCAAGAATAAATCGTAGATTTAGAACATATGGTAGATGATAAAACTTTTCAACCATAGCAAATGAACGAGCAATCCATTAGAAGAGTCAAATAGACCATAAAATCTATTATCTTCTCCATGTTAAAAGTCCACCAACAATGTTTTATCCCCGTAACATCAATCAACAATTCGTCCACAATCACGTGTATAACTCATAATCGTAATTGTAGTTCTAAATTCTTTTCTCATCCAAGACAAAGATAATTTTCATCACTGTCTTTACGAAAAATCAAAGATCATGGTTATACCAAATCACGCTCATGTTCATAATCATACTAATAAATTCATCTTGCACTACTACCAAAGATATTCATCAACAGCTCATCTTTACACTACAAAGCAAAGATATTCATCAACAGTCATCTTTGACACGAGCCAAAGATATTCATCAATAATTCATCTTCGCACTACAAAGCCAAAGATATTCATCAACAAGTCATCTTTGCACCACGAGCCAAAGATATTCATCAATAATTCATCTTTGCACTACAAAGCAAAGATATTCAACAACAGTCATCTTCAGATTACGAGCAAAAAAAGATATTCATCAATAATTCATCTTTTTGCACTACAAAGCTAAGATATTCATCAACAAGTCATCTTTGCACTACGAGCCAAAGATATTCATATATCAAATAAATACATAATCATTTCGTAAGTTATATAACAATAATTATAACCATGTTAATCAATTCACCTTTGCACTTAAGCTAAAAAATATTCAATCAGTAAATTCAATGGTCATGATCATACCAACCAACAATTCAACTTTTGCACCATCGCCAAAGAGAACCTATGGTCATGATCATACCAATAATCTACCCATCTTTACACTCAAGTCAAAGAGAAATATCATCATTGTGGTTATAAGAATGTTATATAAAAACAATATAATCAAAACATGGTTTTAATTTCAAGAGTAAGATTCATAAATCAACGATAATTTGGTCGTAGAAGAAACCAATTTGTCGTGAATAAGACTTCAGATTCAGACATAGTAATCGTGATAATGCGCATAAGAACCTCGATACCTAAAAGATAAAGTTTCATAATAAAATTCATATCCATATTTATAACACCTTAATCCAAATGTTATAAATCACTTAGAAATCTCATAATCTAATATTATTAATATTATAATAATATTTTAATCATTTTTAAACTTATAAATAATTTAATCCAATTATTTACACTTTAATAATTAATGCATTTAATCATTATAAAATGCCAAACTCATAAGATTTCATCACCAATAACCAAAACCCCTCATAAAAAATCAGATATACCTCTATATATATGATTCTCAAGCCATAAAATCATATTTTCCAATTTTCTTACTTCACATAACATATTTAATTCATTTACTCATAACTAGAATATTTTCATGAAAAAATACCAAATTAGTTCCAAAAATATTTCTTTTCTGAAATTTAGCATAACATAGTCCCATATTGAATATATATTTTCTCTAAATTTTAAAAACTCATTTACTATTTTTTATATGGCCAAAACCACCGAATATTTAAACATTTATCATAAATTATACTTTTATCCAAAAATTTGAAATTTACACGGTATACTGATATTATATAGATGTACTCCTAATAAAAATTTCATCAATTTTGGAGTTAATCACAAGGAGTTATAAGCTGTTACTTTTAAATTAGTCTTTTCTCATAAAATCCATAACTCCTAATCTATACATCCAAAATCACCATTTTGGACACAATCTACAAAACTCATCAAAATATCATTTCAAAGTTTTCCAGAATTTTTGAAGGTTCAGAAAAATTTCAAACTAAAACATAATAACCCTTAAAATCCCTTACTATCCCTTACCTCAAAAGAGCAAAGATTTCCGACCGAATAACGCCGAATCTAACTTGCAATCAGATAGCAATACTCAAAATATACTCAAAATACTCACACTAATACGCCGATAATATAGAGAGAAAAACTTCAGCCGTGTGATTTTCAATTCTAACCCAAGACCCTATTTATAGAAATCGCTAGAACACCAAAGCGTAAAATTGAATATAATATTAATATAATTATACAAATTTTCTTTAGCCCACCTTTTTTGGTCAAAAACACCAGCCACACATGTTAATGATGTCCAAAAAATACAAAAACGTTTTTCTAACAAAAATAATTTAAACTCCAAAAATCAATTCACACCGATATAACCAAACTTAAATAATTCACAATAAATAGCTCTTTTATCAGAAAAATTTGAATCTCAAGGTTTTTATAGGGAAATTCAATTCTCTACAACTTTGCAGTAAGAAAGTTTTTCCAAATTCCAAATAGAAATTGACCGAAATCCACAAACCAAGCGATTTTATGTGCTATAATCAAATTTTCTACTAATAATCAGGTCCACCAACACACAAAACATGTGTTAAACATTTAATGCCACAAAATACTCTTCTTCCTCATATACTCATATATCCCACATTCATTATAAAATATCACGTTAATATATTATTAAAATAATATATTTAAATGAATTATTTTATCGTAAAAGATAAAATATTAATTTTCAACAATTGTCACTTTAAAAATTTTCTCCATCTATATCCACATAAAATAAATATTTTTCTCATCATAAAAATCAATAATTAATTATTCACAAATAATATTACATAATCACAATATCGACAACTGTGCAGCTCCTCAGAAAGATGGGGCTTTCCAATAAGAATTTCTCCTTATCCACAAGTAATTAGTGTGACCAAACCTCTCCTTAGATGTAACTTTCTAGACATTGCCAATAATGTTATCCAATAATATTATTCAGATAATATGAATTATTGTCTCGATAATGGAAAATATCGCGTACAGTGACAATTATCAAACAACAATAATATAAAATATCAACGTAGCAATTATCGAATCAATAAAATAAAATATTGAATAAAGAATTACCGTAATAATTATCGAGTAATGCCTTCTTACGAAAAAAAAAAAATTATCATGCTTCATGAATAGTACTCGTGAATAGTAACTCATGAATAGTAATTAAAAAAATTGAATACTTTTATTTCATACCGTAAAACGCCTGCTTCAGGATTTCGGCCAATTTCTGCTTGGAATTCGGAAAACTTTTTCTCGCAGTTGTAGAGATTTGAATTTCCTATAAAAACGCCGCTGATATTTGAATTTTCCGATAAAAGGGCTATTTATTATGAATTATTGAAGTTCAAGTTCAAATAATTAATTTTTGGGAGTTTTAGTTAATTATTTTGAGAAAAACGTTTTTTGCAACTAAGTTGGCCTCACATGTGATTCAAATGGGCTGAGATCAGTTGTCTAAGGTGGGCTAAAGAAAATGTGAAAAATATATTAATATTATATTCAATTTTCTACTTGTGTTCTAAGCATTTTCTATAAATAGGTGCTTAGGTTAGAATTGAAAAACACACCGTAAATCAAGTTTCTCATTTTCTCTCTCGATATATCGAGCGTATTCTTGTGAGTATACTTTGAGTATTGTTAGACAAGTTCCCTTCAAAGACTATACCCTAGATTCCAAATAGAAGTACTAATCTTTCGAGGTAAGTGGATGTTATTTTCTTCTCAAATGATATTATTTCTTCAATATCATTATGTCAAATATCGTTGAAACTTTTTATCAAATTTGGAACTTTTCCATGCTTGGGGTTACTATTCATGAGTTACTATTCACGAAAGTTACTATTCATGAAGTTACTATTCATGAAGTTACTATTCACTTAGTACTATTCACGGTTGTGAAGATGTTTTTTGGGAAATTTCATCTTTGGTGTTTGAGTTACTATTCACGATAATCAAGACTATTCACGATACTATGACTATTCACCTAAAAATAAAATTTCTTCTTTTGTCCAAAATATCTATTTCGGATACTAGCTTTGATCAGATCCATGTTTTGATCACTCTTGAATTTTATACCACTATGATTATTTTTGAGGTATTTTGAACATGGATAAAACAAAGTACTTAATCCTTAATCCTTAATCCTCGTCATTTCGCTTCACCGATTCGATTCGTTTAAAAAAATATTTTTCATCATCCTCGCCTTAAATGATGATATTATTGAATATCTTTGGCCCGTAGTGCAAGAAAGATGAATGATTTTAAGAATATCTTCGTCAGTAGTGCAAAGATGAACAGTGTTTAATTTAACACGACTAATCGATGAATATCTTTCGCCTATAGTGCAAAGATGAATATTTGATTCCGTGATGTATATCGATTGATGTTCTGAGTGGATAAAAGATAGACGATGAACTTTTAAATTCATATATAGAAGATAATAGTTTGCATTCTCTACTTAACTCTTCTAATGAATTATTATTTCACGCCGAATATTGATTTAAAATTTGTTGCCTATTGTATTCTATTAGATTTTTCCTCGTTGAAGACTAACGTAATTGTGTGTATATTATCTTAGTCATAATATTATTTATCGGGCTAGTTGAGCTCACCCTTTTCCTTTTGTTCCATTTTTCTTCTCAAGAAAGTAGAATATAAAGCGAAAGTATTTAGCCTGGGTATGGAATGAAGGTTTTAGAAAAAATTGTTTAGTAGTCCTCACCATTTTTGTAAAATAATGTATCAATAAATGTGATGAGGATTTATTTGAGTATAGATATTGTCTGTAAGATAATATTTGTATTCAAACTCACGCTTTTACTATTTGTAATAATAAAGTTGTAGTTGCTTTTCGTATCATGTATCGACAACTCGTAATAGGTGATGTATACCTATTTTGGGGGCGCTACATAACGCCGAGTCTATAAAGCTACATTTCCTACTTCGGTCAAGAATTTGAAATGGACCAATAAATCGTGGATCGAGCTTTCCTCTCTTCCCAAATCTCAGAACTCCTTCTATGGAAGAACTCGCAATAATACATGATCCCTCACACTAAATTCCACGCCCTTTCGATGAAGATCCGCATAACTCTTTTGTCGATCTTGTGCCGCTTCAGTATACGCTGTCGAATCATTTGGATCTTTTTTCCGTAGTCATACGCATTCAACTCGGGTCCCAACAAAGTGTTGCTTCACCCACCTCGATCCAACATATCTTTGAGAGCGACACTTTCGCCCATATAATGCTTCAAATGGAGCCACACCTATACTTGCTCGATAATTGTTGTTGTAAGAGAATTCCACCAATGGTAAATACTTATCCTAACCGCCTTTCAAGTTCAGGACACAGTAGTCTTAATAAATCTTCAAGAGTTTGAATAGTCCTTTCTCGATCATTCATCTGCTTTGAGGATGATATGTCGAATCGAATCAGAACTGCGCTCCATAGCTTTTTGCAAGCTAACCCAAAATCTTGAAGTGAATCTTGGGTCACGATCCGAAACTATGGATACAGTATGCCATTCAACCTCACAATCTCATTCACGCATATACTAAAGAAGACGTTCAAGTGAATAAGTCTTCCAGACGGCAAGAAATGAGCAGACTTGGTTAATCTATCAACAATAACCCAAATAGCATTGATGCCTTGAGAAAACAAAGAGAGGAAGACCCGTAACTAAATCCATGGTAATGTGTTCCCACTTCCATTTCGGAATCTCAAGTGGTTGCAACGGACCCTTAGGTACCGAGATGTTCCGCCTTTACACGCCGACAAGTTAAACACATCGAGATAAACTTTGCAATCTCTCTCTTCATATTGTTCCACCAAAATGTATGTCAAGATCACGATACATTTTAGTACTTCCAGATGGATTGCAAATGGTGTATCGCAGCCTCCATCATAATCTTCAGATTTCAAATCGTAGTCGTTAGAACACAAAGTTCAGAGTGACTCAAGTATTCCTTCTTCATCAATTCTCGCCCTAATAGCTCCTTCTTGTACTTTCTTCTTCATACGCATCACCTGCCTGCTGGCTCGAGCAACCTTAACTTTTTCTATTAAAGTTGGCTCTACGCCAGATACTTGACATCATCGCACTCGCTCCTCGCATACGATCTTCTACTCAACGATCACCTACCACGCTCGCTTTCCGTGATGGTATGAATAGTGTGGTCGTAGTCTTCAATAGTCTCGAGCCAACGTCACGCCGCCAGATTGAGTTCTTTTTGAGTGAAGAAATATTTAAGGCTTTTACGGTCTCAATATATCTCCACTTTCTCCCCATATAGAGATAAGGCCTCCATATCTTTAATCATGAAACGATCACGCCAACTCTAGATCATGAGTAGTAGGATAATTTCTCTCATACTTTTAAGTTGTCGCGAGGCATAAAGGCTATGACTTTCCCACGCCGTTGCATGAGAACACATCCTAACCCTTTGCTCAAGATCATCAGAGATAACAAATCCATCCGAACCAGATGGTATTGTTGTAACAAAGTCAAATAAGTCTCCTCTTAAGCTCTTCGAAACTTTTCTCGTGATTCTTCTTCCAAACGAATTTTGTATCCTTCCGAAAGTTAATGAGTTAATGGAGTAGCGATTCGAGAAAACCCTTCCACGAATCTCCAATAATAACCACTAAGCCCAAAAAGTTACGATTTCGGCCAATCGACTTCTACCGCTTCCCAACTTCAGTATGCTTCAATCTTCACGGATCAACAGATACTCCATGTTTCGACATCATTGGCTCCAAGAAATGCTACTTCTCAAGCCGTAACTCGCATTTCTTCAATTTGGCATATAGTTTGTTTTCACGAAGCCTTCGAGTACCAAGCTTCAAATGGTGCCTCATGATCTTCACGACTTTTGGAATATATGAGGATGTCATCAATAAAACAACAACGAATCGATCCAAATATTCCTTGAATACTTGGCTCATCATATCCATGAAAGTCGTAAGAGCATTAGTCAATCCAAAGACATGACTAAGAATTCATAATGCCCGTACATCGAGTTCTAAAGGAAGTCTTCGAATATCCTCGCCTCTAATCTTCACCGATGATATCCAGAATCTAAGATCGATTGAA
Organism: Panax quinquefolius; assembly: GCA_020205615.1. Taxonomy (NCBI): domain Eukaryota; kingdom Viridiplantae; phylum Streptophyta; class Magnoliopsida; order Apiales; family Araliaceae; genus Panax; species Panax quinquefolius. The sequence goes on from JAINUW010000129.1 coordinate 84,501, forward strand.
AAGAATTGCGCCCCTTCAAATCGGTCAAACAAGTCATCAATACGAGGTAGAGGATACCTATTCTCGATGGTGACATGGTTCAATTCTCGATAGTCAATACAAAGTCGATACTCCCGCTTTCTTTCTTCTTTACTTAATAAAACAGAGCACCCCAAGGAGATGTACTATTAGACGAATGAAACCGGCGTCCAACAACCTCGTAGCTGGACCTTTAACTCCTCAAGTTCAATAGAGCCATTCAATATGGGGTTTTAGAAATGGGATTTGTACTGTGTTCAAGATCAATAAAGAATTCAACTTCACGCTCGGGGTAGACCGGAAGAAGTTCTTCGTGAAAGTCAATAACAAAATGTGGAATATTATTCAAATTTGACGGTTCTTTATTCAAATCCATAACATGGGCTAAGAAAGCTTGACATCCATTTTTCAATAAACTAAATAGCTTTATGATTAGATATGACATGTTGATTGATTTTAATGGTTTAGTTGTTGAATTCGCATAACAAAGTCAAGTTAGGAATATGAAAACTAACAACCCATTAAAACAATCAATTTCGCACGATGAGTAGTTAAACCAATCAATCCCTAAAATCACATCAAAAGCAAGTATCTTTAAAGAGATAAGGTCAATGGTGTAAGGTAATGGTGCCAACTTCAATCAAACAAGATTTATAAATGTTGGACGTGATGAAAGTTTCTCCTAACTGAGTTTCCACAGATAGTCAAAGTCTAATTTCTCCGAGTCAAGTTTAAACGCCTGAGCACAAGTGAGAGATAAATGAACGGGTAGACTGGTATCAAGTAAGGTATAAACTTCAAGAATTTATAAATAGTTTTACCCGTGATCACCTCGCTTGGGTTCCTCACATTTTCACTACCACAACAAACGCCTTCCCTTTAATCGCCGACTTTCGACTTTTTTCGGGATGTTTTTGAGTCACCGCCTCACGAACTAGGTTTCGCCATCTGATAATCTCGAGCGATATGTCCTTCCTTTCCACAATTATAGCATACCTTGAATCGTCAGGACAGCTTGACCGATATGTCCTCTTTCCAGATGATAGCAAGATACGACCTGGTCGTTTTCCTCCTTAGAACCAGCTTGTCACAAGACTGCTGCCTTCATACATGGTCGTTGTTAAATCTCCTTTAAAATCTCCTCCCGACTCGCTTCTTTCTATATTCACGGCTATGATTACCACCAGAGTGGTTACCATTTTTGTCCGTCTCGCTTTTCTCCGCCGGTTATCATTATTCGCTGATCGCTATCTCCGGTACTATCCTCGGCATGGTCCTCAACTGACTGCAGATTTGTTATCTCGCTTCTAATAATCGGAGCCATGTTTACAACATCTAATATAGAGAAAGTTTATGAGAAATGAGATATCGACGACGCTGTGTTTCAAACCTCTAAGAAACATCCGCTGGCCATAATGCTCCTCATTCTCCACCAAACGAGGTGCAAACCTCGATAACTCGCAAACTTTGCCTCAGATCGAGACACCGCTACATGTTGTTTTGTTCTAACTGGATGAACTCCACTTCCTTCATATACGACTTAACACTTTCGTGAAAGTATTTGTCATTAAATAGTTTCAAACGCTTCCCAAGACACGCCGAAATAAGCTAGATGGGTACGCTTCATGACTCCCACCAAGAGTCCGCCTTCGCCACTTTAACATAAAGTGGCGTAATGGAACCTTCGTTTCTCTCCGCATCCCAAGACATCGAATATCTTGGTAATTGCTTTTGACCCATGTTTCCGCCATGATCGGATCCGCTTCCTTAAATTCCGTGGTCCCAACTTCTTCGAATCGTCAATGTGATAACCCGTGAATTGCTATCATTTCTCCTCAGATGGAACACGAAGTCTCCTCGTCTCGATTTTGCATGAATCGCAAAAAGCTTCTAAACATCCCTCGCTCATCATCCGTCATGGTGTTGTTCACAGAGGAACATCACAAGATGTTCAGACGTCTCTCCTCGCAAGCAGTGAGTACAAAGGCTCTACACTGGCCTCATTTCCATTGTTAATATTCTCAACGACATTCTCAAACATCGCTATAAAACAAGGGTTAATTAAGGAAATCAATATATCTCATAATATCCCTATATATCGACTAACTAACAAATAAGCTTAGTAGGTAAGACACACTCAACAAGGATTTACTCGCCTCCCTCCTAGTTCTATTCCCCATCTCCGCCAAGAGATCATATCCCTAAGCTCGATACTAACCGCGACGATTTCAAAATAGTATACATCACCCATTCTCGAAAGTCACAATACATGGCATGTAAATAACTACAACTTTATTATTACAACAAGAAATCGGTGAGTTTGAATACAAATATTATCTTCTGCATAATATTTATACTCAAATAAATTCTCATCACATTTATCGATACATTATTTTACAAAACAAGTAGGACTACTAAACAATTCTTTTCTAAAACCTTCATTCCATACTCCCACTGCACTCGCTATATTCTCGCCTCCCCGAGAAGAAAAATGGAACAAAAGGAAAAGGGTGAGCTCAATCTAGCCAAAGAAAGAATATTATGACAAAGATAATATACAACAAATTACCGTTAGTCTTCAACAGGAAAATCTAATATAATACAATGACAAAGAATTTTAAATCAATATTCGCAATGGAAATAATAATTCATTGAAGAGTTAAGTAAGAGAATGCTAAACTACTATCTTCTATATATGAATTTAAAAGTTCATCGCTCATCTTTATCCTCAGAACATCAATCAATATACATCCGAATCAAATATTCATCTTTGCACTACGTGCCAAAGATATTCATCAATCGGGTCATGTTCATCTAAACACTGCTCATCTTCGCATCTACTACCAAAGATATTCTTCAGAAATCATTCATCTTGTGACTAACAGCCAAAGATATTCAATAATATCATCATTTAAGATCGAGGATGATGAAAATATTTTTAAAGAAACGAATCCAAAGGAAACGAAATGACAAGGATTAAGGATTAAGGATTCGTGACTTTGTTTTATCCATGTTCAAAAAATACCTCAAAAATAATCATATACAGTGTAAAATTCAAGAATGATCAAAACATGGATACAATCAAAGCTAGTATCCGTAATAGATATTTTGGACAAAAAGAAGAAATTTTATTTTTTTTGTGAATAAAGGTCGATAACGTGAATAGTGCACAGATACGTGAATAAGAATCTCGACACCAAAAGATGTAAATTTCAAAAAACATTTCCAATAATGTTATCCTTAAGAATTTCTCTCATCGGGCGCCAGCAATTAGGTGACCAAACCTCTCCTTGTATGTAACTTTCTAGACATCGCCAATAATGTTATCTAATAATTTTATTCAAATAATATGAATTATCGCTTCGATAATGAAAAATAACCGTAATGACAATTATCAAACAACAACAATATAAAATATCAACGCAAAGAATTATTAAATCAATAAATATCAACAAGAATTATCGTAACCATTATTCAGTAGCCTTCACGAAGAATCAATAATCGCGTAATACCGCAAAACCATCGTTTTAACCATCGAGTATTTTATCAGACATTAATCAGAATAACTACAATCGCTATATTTTAAACAACTTATATTTGCTGCTTTCTTCATCCAATCGCTCTGCCATGGGGGTCCACACGGTCATACGCCGCATTTAATATTTCTTCAGATAAGATTTAATATTCCATTTACCAAACTAATATTCCCTATTAACAATGAATGTTTTGATAACCACTCGCTTATTTTGAAATATTTATGTATTTTACCCCTAACTATCCACATTAATCAAATCAACCCTTACTATTTCAAAATAATAAATAGAGAAAATTAAATTTCATTAATAATAAGTTGGGGTCTTACAAAGGTATCCTCACCTCTTTATCATATCGTGTACGCACCTCTAATTTCGAGGGCTTAAATTTCATAAGTACAGGAGGTCAGAAGAGCTCAAATTTTTATAAATAAAATGAATTTTTATAAATATTATTTTGAATATTATGGAATAAATTTGATATAATGTTATAGTCATGGGTAATATTTATAAATTTTACAAAGTAAAGAAGTTGTTATAAAATATTCGTTGGTTTTAATATTCTTTTGTCGTGAATATTCAGACGATGGCTCAATCAAGCAGGACCTCTATTAAGTAAGTATCATCGTAGTTTAAAACGACAAAATTATCTTTCTATAAAAATAACTTGCAGAGGTGTTACCGTTAAAACCGCTGAACGTAGTAAAAGTACGAAGAATACGCTGGGGTCGTAGATAAGAAAGACACCAGTGATCGATTATCGATGCTTACGTGAGAAGTCATTTAGCTATACTCAATTATCACATAAGAATCGGCCGATCATATCTCTTATATTATTGATTCAATTATTGTCACAAGATCATCCGTGATAATATGTTATATTATTAATCGAGACGATAAGTTATAAATGATTAATAATTCATTGAAAGATTAAATATGTGTTGATTAAAATAAAATGATTTGTGGTAATATTTATTCAACTGGATGTATATAAAGAGTCCAAGTATGTAGACGCTTCAGGTAAGTTTGATTATTTTACGGGGGCCCATATGTCATCATCTAAGAGTCTCTTCACAATAGTAATTACCTTCGCTCAATAGTAATTACCCTTCGCAAATAGTAAGAGGTCCCTTCAATATTACCAAGAGTCATTTCAATTCTTCATAACACTCAAGAGCCACCCTCGCTTTTTCTATAAATAGAAAGCTCATTCCTTCATTATTTCTTTAATTCATCAAACTCCCCAGAGAGAGAAACTATAGCAGTAAAAGAAGAAAAGTATTCGCTACTTCACTTTTCCAATATTCGCTTCTTTTAAGGTAAGGATATTATTTGTCAGTATTCGTAGTAAGGGTGTTATTCTTTCTTATTCATGAAGAGAACTTCCGTTATTCCATTCTTTATTATTCTCATTGAATAACCTCAGATAACGCTGAATCCCCTATACTTGGTGATCTTCTTCCGTTATTCCATTCTTTATTATTCTATTGAATAACCTGTAAAAGTGGCATACCCTATACATAATCAGAGTATGCAAAGATACCTATACTTGTGAAATCTCAGTGTTATTCCATTCTTATTTATTCGTTGAATAACTCCGTGATACGTGGTTTACCCTATACTTGGTGACATTCTTCTATTATTCTCCTTTTTTATTCTCGCTGAATATCATATCCGTGTTTTATAATCGGACTCGGGTTCCGCTTTTTATCATTCTCGTTGAATATCCTATCTCGTATTTTACAATCGGATCCGGTTCCATCTTTATTATTCTGTTGAACATCCTCGCTTGCAGAATTTCAATTTCGACGGGTTCCGTTATTATTATTCTCATTGAATAACTCGCTCTCATGCCAAGTACCGTACGCACGGTGATTTCTTTTGTTATTCCATTCTTTATTATACCCAACAAGTTAAAACTTTAATTTCTATACCCATGAAATTAGTGGAATATCCTCGATATTTTCAAGGCTTCATCCAAAGATCCTTTCATGGAAATATTCTTCTCAAAGATTCTTGAATTTTACTCTACAAAGCAAGATTATGTCGATATTGATGTTATTAGTTCCCTAATAAATTAATTCATGAACTTGCTTTTATCAATTATTATGTCATTGTCATCATCCTCATGTTATATTATGTTATCTTCGCTTACGTATATAGATGAACAAATTTTAAATCAATATTCGCAATGTAAATAATAATTCATTAGAGAGTTAAGCAGAGAATGCAAACTACTATCTTCTATGTATGAATTTAAAAGTTCATCGCTCATCTTTTATCCCTCGTAACATCAATCAATATATATCCGAATCAAATATTCAACTTTGCACTATGTGCCAAAGATATTCATCACCGTCATGTTCATCTAAACACTGCTCATCTTTGACTACGGGCCAAAGATGTGACGCCTCAAAATTAGGTATACGCCACCCATCTCGGGTCGCCACTTATACGGTACATAAATTCAAATACAAACTTAATTATACATCCCGTAACATACGCATAATACATAAACCGAGAGTTCTAATAGAATATTGTCATTTAGACAATATCCATACTCAAGGAGTCCTCATTACATTTATCATTACACTATTTAATGTAATAGTGAGAACTACTAATGCTATCTTCGGACCATCACTCTTTTCCCCGACTCGTCCCCAAATTTATATTCTCATTTCAAGAGAACAAAGGAAAGAAAGGGTGAGCTCAACTAGCCCAAAGAAGAAATATTACGACTAAGATAATGCGTAATAAATTATCATTAGCCTTCAAAAGTAAGTTAAACTAATAAAATACAATAGACAACCGCTTAACTAATCATAATGAATGTGCAATCCATTAAAAGAGTCAGCGAGAAAATAAAGTCTACTATCTTTTAGGTTTTAAAAGGTTTTCATCAATTTTATCACTAAGACTCAGCTTTAATGAATAAACCATAATATCTAATCATCCTCGCACTACCACGGCCAAGGATTTTCATCAAATTATCAATGGTCACGACTATACCGAATCACCCCCGGTCATAATCATACCAAAACTATCCATCACCGCATTACAAAGCCATCGAAGACTTTTTGTCACATCATTTATATCAAGCCACGATTATACCGAATGAACCTCGGTCATAATCATACTAAGTTCATCTATGCACGTAAGCCAAAGATAACTTTCAACATAATATAAACACGTAGGATGATGACAATGATATAAGAATTCAATAAAACAAGTTCAAGAATTAATTTTCTAGGATTTATTAACGCCCAAATTGTCAACAAGATATTGCTTTTGTAGAGTAAAATTCAAGAATGATCGTAAGAATATTTCCATGAAAAGATATCGGACGTAAACGCAAATATCAAGGATATTCTACTAATTTCATGGAGTATAAGTCAAAGTTTTAACCAAGGGTATAATAAAGAATGGAATAACAAAAGAAATCACCACGCACGCAGATTCAGATGTATGTGTTATTCCAATGTAATAATAATAATCTGAACCAGTCGTGAAATTCACCCCATGTGATGATCCAATGTAATAATAAATATCAATAATAATAAATAATGGAACCGAAGTCCTGTAAAACACATGCATGTGATATATTCCAAATGTAATAATAAATGCTTAATAATAAACAACGGAACCAGTCCGTGTAAAACACACGTACGTGATATTCCAATGTAATAATAAAGAATGGAATAATGTAAGAAGATCACCAAGATAGGGATTCCAGATATACAAAGTTATTCCAATGTAATAAATAAGAATGGAATAATATAAGGATTTCACCAAGTAGGTATGCCACGATACAAAGTTATGTATAGGTATACCACTTTACAAAAGTTATTCCAAATGTAATAATAATGAATGGAATAACAAGAGGTTCTCTTCATGAATACAAACGAATAATATCCCTTACGGCACAACAAATAATAATTTCACCGTAAAAAGACACCGGATATCAAAGTAGCGAAGTACCGTATCACTTCTTCTTCTTTCTCTATAGATTTTCTCTCTATAGCTTCTTCTCTATAATTTCTCTCTGAGTTTCAAGAATTCCAGTAAGAAAATAATGAAGGAACGAGCTTCTATTTATAGGAAAATAGAATGCATAAGAATTAATCCATTGAATCTATCCGCATCGATTTACTTTAACTGACACATCCATATTTAAAGCAAAATCTTTTGAATAAAATATAATATATTCTATTTATATAAAATATTTTACTACGCAAACATTATGCAACACTATGCAAAACACTACATAACACTATGCATAATAAAATATAATATATTCTATTTATGTAATAACTTTTAATAAAGTATTCGTTTTATATAAAAGATGTTTCGTTTTATTACATTAATAATAATAAAACAAAACGCTATTATCGTATATAATAATTCATATTATTAATCGATAATAATGGAATCAAACTGAAATGATTTCTCACATAAGCATCAATAATCAATACCTGTGCTACTACGCAACCACAAGTAATAATCGCATTTTTACTAACCGAGTAGTTCAACAAAGATCAATCTTAAAACTTCCGCCGTTATTTCAATAAAATATTTTTGTTGCTTTTCAATCCGATAATAATTTCCGTTGGGTCCACCAATGATCGAGCCGCTGTACTTAATATTCCCCGCTAAACCTAATATTCCCTAACCAATCTAATATAATATAACCACTGCATACTTTGCAAAATTTATAAATACTACCCACAACTATAATATTATCTCAAATTCACACCATAATATTAAAAATTATTTCGACAAAATTTAAATCTTTATCGAGCAAAAACTGGGGTCTCACAATCTCCCTCCTTATGGAATTTTTCCCTAAATTGTGGTACGATCTGTATGATAAAGAGAGGATACATTTGAATACCTTTATCGTTGAAAACATTAAGTTCATCTTGCTAATCCTACCAAAGATATTCATTATCAATTCATCTTGCACTACAAAAGCCAAAGATATTTATTAACAATTCATCTTTGCACTATGTGCCAAAGATATTTATTAACAATTCATCTTTGCACTATGTGCCAAAGATATATAACTCAGAAACCAATAATATCGAGACTCAAATTTAATAAGATCACAACCATGTAATTATCCATGCACCATCAAGCAAGTGATATTCGAGTTTTCAATTACTACCATGATTATACCGAATAATCCGTGGGTCATAATCATACCAAGTCTATCAATGCACTCACTACCAAAGACGATTTTTTTACCACATCCATGAATTAATATTTCATCACGAGACTCACCAATAATTAATCCATATCATCAAATCATCCCCGCACTAATGTGCCAAGGATATTCATTAAGATCACGACCACAAATTATCCATGCACTACTACTACCAAAGATAATCGTGGTATTTATTAGTATCACGCACCACAAATTATCCCATGCACTACTACTACCAAAGATAATCGTATTCATTCATTAATGCACAATAAATTATCCATGCACTACTACCAAAGATAATCGGTATTCATTAAGATTACGCACCATTAAATTATCCATTACCACTATTACCAAAGATAATCGTATTCATTAAGATCACGACCACAAATTATCCATGCACTACTACCAAAGATAATCGTATTCATTAAGATTACCACCATAAATTATCCACGACTACTACCAAAGATAATCGCAGATTCATTAAGATTACAACCACAAATTATCTATGCACTACTACCAAAGATAATCGTAGTTTTCAATTACTTGCTATGATTATACCGAACAATCCTCGGTCATAATCATACCAAGTTCATCTATGCAATTACCACAGCCATGTATTTGACTTTCAACATAATATAAAACACAGGATAATGATATAAAGAATCAATCAAACGAGATAAAGGATAAATATTAAACATTTATAATATAATTTATCCAGATTCAAGAATATCCCCATGTTATCAATCACTTAATAATCTCATAATCTAATATCATTAATATTATAACAATATTTTAATCACTTCTTAAATTTATAAACAATTTATCTCAATTGTTTACGCTTTTACCATATAATGCATTTAATCATTCAAAATGCCATACTCATAAGATATCATCACCAATTATCAAATCCCTCAAAAAATTCAGATATACTCTATATAGGATTCTCTCTGCCATAAAATCTTATTTTCAACTTCTGTTATTTCATATAACATATTTAACTCATATGTTCAGAATTAAACTATTTTCATGAAAAATACTAAATCAGTCCCAAAAAATATTTCTTTTCGGGATTTAGTATAATATAGTCCCATAATGAAAATATATTTTTTCTCGAATTTTAAAATTCATTTACTATTTTTCAAAAATCAATTTCTAATTAATTTCTTAAGAAATTAGCTACCTCAATTTTAACTCCAAAATTCTCAAATATTAAGGACCTCACACATGTCAACGTGAGCTTCAGTTAAATTTCATGGTCATCTGAGTTATAGAATCTTGTTATAGTGTTTTCATCAAAAACCTAAATATCGAAATAAGTCAATAACTTGCTCATTTTAAGTTTCTAATGAGCTCATTTTTGGACAGGAGGTAATTTACAATATATACCTCATGTCCTGAAAGTCCAGAATTTTTTTCTATAATTTATGGTCAAAACAGCCCCCTCTAAAAATCATGTAAGCGGTAAGTTTTTTTTTGCAGTTGCATTTTGCACCCATTACTAAAAATCACCCACACAAAAAATTCACAACACCTTTTCCAGTAATTCCAATACTGGATTAGTTAGGTAACTCATAGATCTAACTCCAGGACTTGACCACACTCAAAATTCAAAATATAAGCGAGATATATGGTCAATTGAATTTCATGTTACGCTTTTCACCAAAACTGATTTTCAACTTTTCAGTGATTTCTAAGAAACTTTCAATGCTTTTCACATACTAACCAACATAACTCATCATAAAACTTACTAATACTTCATATACCCATGATTTCATCAATTCTATACTTTTATTATGACTTTCATCATAATCCACGTAAATGCATCCCTTTTGTATCAAGAAATATTCGAGGGTTCAAGAAACGTGGTTTCAGATCAGGTCAATACGTAAATTCGATTTCACGCCAAGAGGCTACAAAAGTCTTCAAGAATACGCCAAGAAATCTTATTAATAATCAGAAATATCATTCAAAATCTGCGGACTTATCCAAGACTCGATAAGATTATCACATCGATACCAACCGCACTTCTATCCCTTAACCCAGATAAAGACCTCACAA
>JAINUW010000770.1:0-143533 GCA_020205615.1 Panax quinquefolius
CGTATTCCACGAAGAACTTCTGGCCTATATCCCAAAGCGTGAAATTAAATTTTCTATCGATCTTGAACCCGATACAAAACCTATTTCTAAAGCCCCATATCGAATGGCTCTATTGAACTTGAGGAGTTAAAGACCCGACTACGATTCTTGTTAGACATCAGTTTCATTACGTCTTGAAATCGTCTCCTTGGGGTGCTCTGTTCTATTCATGAAGAAGAAAGATGGAAGTATGCGACTTTGTATTGATTATCGGGAGTTGAATCATGTCACCATCAAAAATAGGTGCCGTTGCCACATATTGATGACTATTTGACCCGATTGCAAGGTGCAAATTCTTTTCAAAGATCGATCTTCGTTAGGATATCATCGATTAAAGATTAAAAGCGATGACATCCAAAAGCGCTCGAGAACTTCGGTACATGCATTATGAATTCCTAGTCATGTCTTTTGGATTGACTAATGCTCCTCTTGCCTTCATGGATATGATGAACCGAGTATTGAGGAATATTTGGATCATTTGTAGTTGTCTTTCTTGATGACATTCTCATATACTCCAAAAGTCGTGAAGATCATGAACAACACTTGAGGTGATTCTCCAAAAGCTTCGTGAAAACAAGCTATCATGAAGTTGGAGAAATGTGAGTTACGACTTGAGAAAGTAGCATTCCTTGGGCGCGTGATATCAAATCATGGAATATATCATTGACCCGTGAAGATTGAAAGCAATTGAAGTTGGGAGCAACCTAAGTCGATAATGAAAGTCGTAACTTTACGGGCTTATTTGGTTATTATCGGAGATTTGTGGAAGGATTTTCTCAAATCGCTACTCCATTAACTTCGGTGACTAGAAAGATACAAAATTTGGTTGGAGCGAGGAATGTGATGAGAGTTTTCAAGAACTTCGAGAGGAGACTCATTTCACACACTGTTACGATAATACCATCTAGTTAGGAGGATTTGTCATCTCTGATGATGCTTGAGTGAAGGTTAGGATGTGTTCTCATGTAACATGGGAAAGTTATAGCATATGCCTCACGATAACTCAAAGAATATGAGAGGAATTATCCAACTCGTGATCTAGAGTTGGCAGCTATTGTTTTTGCGCTTAAAATCTGGAGGCATTACCTGTATAGGGAGAAAATGGAGATCTCTACAGATCATAAAAACCTCTAATATTTCTTCACCCAAAAGGAAATCAACATGCGACAACGGCGTTGGCTCATTTGATTGAAAGATTACGATCGTACCATTGATACCATCTTGGAAAAAGGGCGTGGTAGGTGACTGGCGTTGAGTAGAAGATCATATGCGGGTATGAGTGCGATATTATCAATGCAAAGGCCCATTTTGTATGACTTGCAAAGGATGGAAATAGAGTTAAATACTCTAGGGACCCCTGTAATTATGTCAAATATATGAGTAGAACCGACTTTAATCGATAAAGTTAAAGCTGCTCAACTTACGGCAGTAGAGCTGACACGTATGAAGAAGAAAGTACAAGAAGGTGTTGTTTCGGAAGCAAGAATTTATGAAGAAGGAATACTTCAAGTCAACTCCAGACTTTGTGTTCTAAACGACCTAATTTAAAGTATAAGATCATGATGGAGGTGCACAACACACATAGTTTGCAATCCATCAGGAGTACCAAAATGTATCGTGATCTTGACATACATTTTGGTGGAAGCAATATGAAGATAGAGGTAGTGAGTATATATCAAAGGTGTCTAACTTGTCAGCGAGTCGGCGGAGCATCAAAGTGCCAAAAGGTCCATTGCAACCACTTGAAATTCGAATAGAAGTGGGAGCACATTACCGTGGATTTATTCTTTGGTCTTCCCAAGATTTCTTAAAGGCGTAGATGCGATTTGGGTCATTGTTGATAGATTGACCACGTTTGCTCATTTCTTACCTATCTGAGAAACTTATTCACTTAAAGCGTCTTGCTCGTATGTACATAAATGAGATTATAAAAGGCGCATGGCATGCCGGTGTCTATAGTTTCGGATCGAGACCAAGATTACTTCAAGATTTTGGGTTAGTTTGCAAAAAGCTATGGTAGCGGATTTACGATTTAGTTGGCATATCATCCTCGAAGCGGATGGGCAATCGGAGAGGACTATTCAAACTCTTGAAGATCTATTAAAACTCTGTGTCCTTAACTTTAATGGAAGTTGGGACAAGTTCTTGCCATTAGTAGAATTCTCCTACAACAATAGTTATCAAGCAAGTATTGACATGGCTCCATTTTAGGCGTTGTATGGGCCTTAAGTGTCGTTCTCGAGTATCTTTGGGATGAGGTGGGTGAAGCAACGTTGTTGGGGATAGAAGTTGAGTGCGTATGAATACAGAAAAGATTCAAATAATTCGACAACGTATAAAAACTCACAAGATCGACAAAAGAGTTATGTTGATCTTCATCGAAAGGATGTGGAGTTCAATGTTGGAGATCATGTGTTGTTACGTGTTTCTCCATGGAAAGGAGTTACAAGATTTAGAAAGAGATGAAAGCTCGATCCTTGATTCATTGGGCCATTAAAATCCTCGTCGGTAGGGCCCATGCCTTATAAACTCGCGTTACTGCTTGCAGTATATCTCGTGTTCGCGCGTTTTCACATATCTATGTTACGTAAATATGTGGAAGACCTGAATTATATTATTGAATTAGAACTAGATGAGATAACAGAAGATTTAACGTATAAGGAAGTACCTGTCAACATCTTTTATAAAAAGGAACATATTCTACGCTCAAAGGTTATACCTCAAGTTAAAGTTTTGTGAAAAAACCATGATATTAAGGAAATGACTTGGGACTTAGAATCAGAAATGAAATCAAGATATCCTCACCTGTTCGACATACCCAAAATGCGTACACCAATTTCGAGGATGAAATTTCATTAGGAGGAGAGGTTGTAAGACCACGAATTATATGAAATGAAAGTATCAATTTTCTTATAATTATTATTCTATTTAATAAATGGTTTAATTGATAAAGGTTAAATTTAAAGGGTGATATTTGAAAATTTTACAAAGTAAGTAAGTTGATATAAAATATTACGTTGTGTTAAGGGTAATATTCGTTTGGTGGGGAATATTTTTTTGTCGGGGAATATCCAAATGCTGACGACATCATCATTGGTGGATCCCATGCGGAATAATTGTGGGAGTTGAAAGCGACAAAATAACTTTTTATAAAATAACGGTGAAAATTTTCCGCATTGCTTGTTGAAATACCGGTGGTAAAAAATGATGTAATATGTGTGGTTGCATAGTAGCACTACGGTATTGATGCTTACGTGAAGACACTCGGTTTACTCAATTATTTCTCTGATAATTGTTGCATAGTATCTCACGTTATTTGATTCAATTATTGTCATGGTAACATCTACATAATATTTTATATTATTAAATTAATAATTGAGATGACAAAGTTATTCATATTATTATTTGCAATATTGACGATGTCTAGAAAGTTCTGTCGAGAAAAAGGGGTTTGGTCACCTAATTGTGCGCCAATAGGGAGAAATCCTTATCGAAAAGCCCCCTCTTTCCTGGGAATGATCTGGTTGTTAAATATTGTGAGCTATAATATTAATGATGAATAATTGTTAATAGATTAAAAATGTGTTTATTAAAGATAAATGATTTGTGGTAAATATTTATTCAATTTTTGATATAAATATAGGGATTTGTATTATAAGTTTGACTTAGTATTCCATTGTAAGATTTACTAATTTTATGGACCGTCGATGGTGGTTTTAATAGTTAACCAATCTGAACAATTGATGGTGGTTTTAATAATTAACCAATCTGGACCATTGATGGTGGTTTTAATAGTTAATCAATCTGGACCATTGATGGTGGTTGTAATAGTAAATCAATCTGGACCATTGATGGTGGTTTTAATAGTAAATCAATACGATACCGTCGGTGGTGGTTTTTAAAAGTAAATTAATACGGGCCGTGATTGGTGTTTTAAAAGTAAATCAACATGGGCCGAAGTCGGTTGTGGTTTTAATAGTAATCAATATGGATTATAGTTCTAATAGTAAATCGATACAGATAGTTAAAGTGAATGGGTTACTATTTAGTCCATTCTCCTATAAATAAAAGCTTAATTCTTCTTTCATTCTCACCGATTCATTGAGATTCACAAGAGACACTATAGAGAGAAACTATAGAGAAGCGAAGAAGAAGAGTATTATGCTACTTCACTATTGTAGTATCCAATCTTCTACTAATGTAAGGGTATTATTTCTTTCGTATTCATAAGGAATACTATTTTTCGTATTCATCCTTTAATATGTTGGAATAACTTTGTCTCTCGTGGATTATGTACCGCATATGGTGAAAATCCATTTAATAGTTTACGTATATTATTTCTTTTCATATTCTTAAATCTAAACTCTTTATGGTAAGTATTGCTTCTATAATTCTGAAATTAGTAGAATATCCTTGAGTTTTTCGCTTCATCGATGTCGTTTCATTGGAATATTGATACGAACTTTCTTATTAAATATCAATATTTTTCCGGGTACTTATTCACTAATATTATTCACTCGAGGATTATTCATTGGTACTTTTTGGGATTGAGGGTTTCTTATTCACGGGTTCTTATTCACCCGGTACTATTCACTCTAGTATTATTCACTTAGAGGATTTAGGGTACTTTTCATCTTGAGGGTACTATTCACAAAGTACTATTCACGGGATACTATTCACCCGGTACTATTCACTCAAAAAAATGTATTTCTTTTATGTCCAAATTATTTTTGATACATGAATATTATTCTTGAATTTTTCTACACAAAGTAGTATCATGTTCACAATTTGGACATTATTAAATTCTGGATAAATTAAATTATAAATTTTTAAAATTTATCCTTTGCTTTCATTTAATTGAATTCTTATATCATTGTCATCATCCTCATGCTTATATTGTGATGAAAGTCATCTACGGCAAGTAGTGCGTAGAAGAATTTGTTGATTGGTATGATTATGACCAAGGATAATTCGATATAATCATGACCTATAATGTTACAAATGATAAAAGTCCTTATTGGCCAGTAATGCATTGATGGACAGTTATTGGCATGATCATGACCATCAATGATTACACGAATATCTTTGGCCCATAGTGCAGGGATAATTCGTGGATGTATTCTAATGAATATCCTTGGCCCGTAGTTCAGGGATGATTCGATGATATGATTTATTTATTAAGCTGAGTCCTAGCGATAAAATTGATGATAAATTTTTTAAATTATAGAATATAGTAGATATCATTCTCTACTTGACTCTTCTAATGGATTGCTTGTTCTGTTGCAGTTAAACTTGATGTCTATTGTATTTTATCAGTTTAACAATGTTGAAGGCTAACGATAATTTATTCTGCATTATCTTAGTCATAATATATCTTACGGGTCTAGTCGAGCTCGCCCTTTTGCTTTCATTGTTCTCTTCAGGAAATGAGAACGTAGCCGGGACTAGTCAGGGAATGGAGTGATGGTCCGAGATGGTTGTTTTAGTAGTCCTCACTATTTAGTGTGATAATAAATGTAATGAGGATTGAAATTGAGTTTGGATATTTTCTATGAGACAATATTCGTGTAAAAACTCTCAGCTCATGTTGTATAATTAAGTTTGTATTTGTATTCAGTACCATGTATTTGGCGGCCCAAGATGGGTGATGTATACCTATTTTGGGGCCATCACACAAGACACCAAAGGGTAGGGGAATACAAAGATCAACGATCCATTCTGAAAGATCCTGAGACATCTCAATGTCTATCCATCAAGGACGAGTTTAGAATACATCAAGATCACAAGCCCTAGAGAACAAGCAACTATCAAGCAAGTAACAAGGCATAACTAAAAGGGATGTGATTCAAAACATATTTCCTTATCATATAATACTTTTTGATACATACAATGTGTCCAGGACATGACAAAAATGGCTAAGCTAGTCTGTGCAGGAAAATCAAAGATAATCTACAAACCAATGGATAAGCAAACCATCAAGTCTAACATGGCATCCCTCTCAGAAGATGGAGGTAACTCTATGAGCTCCTGCCCTAGGGTATCCACACGAGCTAAGAGATCTATGGCCATCTGCATGGTGCTAGCATGCTCATCAATAAATGTACTCATCTCTGCAATGATGTCAGCAGTATGAGATCTCAACATAGTACTATTTGTAATGGTAGTATCTCGGGTAGCTAGAGCATCATCCCGCTCAATAACAGATGCATCCCTGGATGATCGAGCCTTATCCCGCTAAACATCGATTGGTATCCCTATGAGATAGAGCATCATCTCTCTCGGCTAAAGCAACATCTCTCTCTAGGAAAGAGATGTCAACATCAAGCGCTAACAGATCCCTCTCAAATGTCATCGGATGTAAACTCTTGCTCTAAATACTTTCTGCGAATATGGGGTCACGATGGCGAGAATCTTTGGGGGAATCAACGAGGCTGGCGACAACCCTAGCAAATAGCTCATCCTCGGTGGGAGAATTAGGGTACTCCATAGACTCCCCACTATTAGAATCGATACCCAGCTCACGAGGATATAACTCAGGCGATGAAATCTCTACCTCGACCATGCGAGAATACTTTGTAGAATGGCATGGATGTCAATAGAAAATTCGGCCCTTTCAATATTTGGTCGAATAAGCATAAATCTGGACAAATCCTCTGCGATAAAAGTTGAGATGATAAAATGACCCGATGCCCCGTCAAAGAGATGCACATCCTGGCCCGGTCAAACTATGCCATCACGGCCCGGTGGATGATATGCTGCTCACATCCCTTCAACCGGCGGGGAAGATAATCCATGCCAGCTACATGAATGATAAAGCTGTAGGGAGAGTTGAGCCCTGAACACGAAAAAATATCAAATGGATCCTCGATCCCTGACAAGAAAGCTGACCAAGAAGCTGCGTCTCATACACTCACCGGTGAAAGCTTAGTATGACATGGCTATCTCATGGGAAAAACAATACCCATGGCGTCGAAAAGTGCCAATCAGTCTCAGGTGTGTCATAAGCCACACGTACAACAAGACCGAGCTGCCTATAAACATCCCCACAGAATGGGTATAACAATACATGGCCGACCTCAAGGTCTCTGCCAAAATGATCGATAAGATGGTATGTCCCTCCCGAAAGAGCTCGAACTACTAGGATCGTGCCAATATCAAGTGGTCATGTACTGATGGCATATATGGATAAACCATTACACACATCAAAAGTATATCTACTCGGGTGACACGCCAATTATCCTATGAAATGGTAAAATCCGAATCTGCGAGATATTGTCGCACAATGACCCAAATCATCGATCGAAAACTCATGGACACTATATCCTCAGAAATCTCGTCGAGGAAACTACGTGCCTCGAGCTGTAAGGGTCATAAGCGCAAGCTCGTATCGCAAGATGACCATCCGAAGCGGAGAGCTTATCCAATGCAAATCGTAAGGCAGCTCGTATTCCCCCCAAAGGAGGAGTCGTGTAAGATCCGAATTTTATGAAATAAAAGTATTCAATTTTTCTTTTCATTAAATGGTTAAATTGATAAAGGTTAAAGTTAAGGTGATATTTAAAAATTTTACAAAGTAATCAAGTTGTAATAAAATATTCGTTTGGTGGGGAATATTAAATGCGACCACACAATAATTAGTGGACCCACAATAGAATAATACATCGAATATGAAAAGCAGCGAATAACTTTTATATAAAAATAACGGCAAAACTTTTACCGTTAAAGCTGTTGAAATATCCATTGATAAAAGTATAATAATCTGGCGTTGTTGCATAGTAGCACAAGGTATTATGCGATTATCTCTCATTATTGATGCTTATGTAAGAAGTCACTCAGTTCATTTAATAATTACCACGATGGTTGTTGCGTATTATCTCGTATTATTGATTGATTATTATACGATTATCATACGCACAATATTTTATATTATTAAATCAAGAATTGAGGCGACACAATTATTTATATTATTATTTGCATTATTGACAATGTTTAAAAAGTTTTGTCGAGGAAAGAAGTTAGGTTATTTAATTTTGCATGATAAGGAGAAATCTTTATTCAAAAGCCCCTTCTTTCACGGGAATGATCGGTTGTCAATATTGTGAGTTATAATATTAATGATGAATAATTGTTAAAAGATTAAAAATGTGTTGAATAAAGATATATAATTTATTGTAAATCTTTATTCAACTTTTGATATAAATATAGGGATTTGTTATGAGGCATTTGTTATAAGTTTGACTTATTATTCCATGAGGAGATGTGCTAATTTTTTAGAGTGTCGGTTGAAGTTATAATAATAAATCAATCTGAACCGTAGGTGGTAGTTTTAATAGTAAATCAATCTGGACCGTTGGTGGTCGTTTTAATAGTAACTCAATCTGGACCATAGGTGGTGGTTTTAATAGTAAATCAATCTAGAACTTCGGTGGTGGTTTTAATAGTAAATCAATTTGGAACTTCGGTGGTGGTTTTAATAGTAAATCAATCTGGACCATCGGTGGTGGTTTTAAAAGTAAATCAATCTAGATTGTTGGTGGTGGTTTTAATAGTAAATCAATCTGGACCGTCGGTTGCGGTTTTAATAGTAAATCAATATGGATCGTCGGTTGTGGTTTTAATAGTAAATTAATATGGACCGTCCATTTTAATAGTAAATCAATCTGGACCATCCGTGAATTAGTTACTATTTAGTCCATTATCCTATAAATAGACGCTTATTTCTTCTTTCATTCTCACCGATTCACTAAGACTCACAAGAGAAACTATAGAGAGAAAGAAGAAGAGTGATACGCTACTTCACTATTACATTATCAATCTTCTACTAAGGTAAGGGATGTTATTTTTGTATGGTAAGGAAATTATTATTTTTTGTATTCGTAAGGGATATTATTTTTTGTATTCATTCTTTAATTTGTGGGAATAATTTGTCCATGATGACGGGTGAAAATTCATTTGCAGTTTCGTATATTATTTCTTTTCATATTTTTAAATCTAAACTTACTATGGTAAGTATTGCTTCTATAATCCCTGAAATTAGTAGAATATCCTTGAGTTTTACGCTTCATCTAGTATCATTTCATTGAAATACTGGTCTGAACTTTCTTATTAAATTTCAATATTTTCACTCGGGGTATTATTCACGGGTTACTATTCACTCAGGTACTATTCACTTGGGTACTATTCACTCAGGAATTCGGAGTACTTTGTATGATGGGTTACTATTCATTTGTTTCTATTCACTTGGGGTAATATTTATTCGGGTTACTTTGCATGATGGGTTACTATTCATTTGTTACTATTGACTCGAGGTAATATTTATTAGAGGTACTTTGCATGATGGGGTACTATTCATTGGGTAATATTCACGACAAAAGTGATTTCTTTTCTATCAAATTATTTTGATATATGAATATCATTCTTGAATTTTACTCCACAAATAAATTATCATCTTTGACAATTTGGATATTCTTGAACTCTAGATAAATTAAATTATAAATCTCTAATGTTTATCCTTAATCTCAATTGATTGATTCTTTATATCATTATCATCATTCTCATACTTATATTATGGTGAAAGTAAATCTTTGGCTCACGATACATAGATGAATTTGTTGATTAGTATGATTATGACCAAGAATTGTGTGTTGGTATAATCATGACATGTAATGTTATAGACAAATGATGTGGTAAAATTCATCTTTGGCCCATAGTGCATAGATGGATCGTTGGTTGGTATGAATTATGACCAAGAATTGTGTATTGGTATAATCATGACTTGTAATATTCTGAGACAAATGATGTGATAAAAGTAAATCTTTGGCTTTGTAGTGCATAGATGGATTTGATTGATTGGTATGATTATGACCGAGGGCGTATATTGGTATAATCATAACCTATAATGTTAGAGATAAAGACTTGTGATGAATGTTCACTTTGGCCCGTAGTGCAAAGACGGACAGGTATATGACATGATCATGACCATTGATGATATAAATAAATATCTTTGGCCCGTAGTGCAAAGATAGACTATTGTTTGGCACAATCATGGCCATTGGTTTTTCAGTTGAATGTCTTTGGCCGTAGTACACTAACAGATAATTAATTGGCATGATCATGACCATTGGTTTTATTGAATATCTTTGGCCCGTAATGCAAAGATAGATAATTAATTTGTATGATCATTGTTATTACATTTGAATGTCTTTAGCCTTTGGGACAAGGATATTAAGTGAAGGTTCTATTAAGCCTTTGTGTGAGGAAGCTGTTGATTTACAATATTATAAACATGAATTGTGAATTTAATTATAATCTTTGGTGGTTCGGTGAAGACAAGTGATGAAAGTTTTATTTGTCTTGGGTATAACAAAGAAGCTGTTGATAGGTATTCTGAGGATGAAATATTAATAATGGACTTTTAATTTGGAGGAGATAGTAGACATTATGATCTACTTGACTCTTTAATGGATTGATGTTTAGATCGGTTGTTGATCTAAAACTTATTGTCCATTGTATTCTATCGTTTTTTTCCACATTGAGGGCTAAGGATAATTTTTCTACATTATCTTAGTTATAATATTCTTAATTGGGCTATTTGTGCTCACCCTTTTACTTCACAATTCCTTTCGGGTAGTAAGAGTGTAGGTTTGGGTTGGCCGGGGATAATAGGGAATAGTGTAATGGTAAGAGATTGTAGGCGTTTCCTAATACATTATAAAATGGCATGACAATATATAATTGTATTGAGGACTTAAGATGTGTGTGTATTAGTATTTTATCGTCCTTAATAATTAATTTTGGTGAACAACAATAGGGTGAGGAGAACCGACTTTGAAAGCGTCAAAAATACACACCATTGGAATGAGCAGGATAGTAATCTTCTCGTTCTTCTTTGGGGTCTATTAGATTCGACCAAGGTTAATGCTCAAGTCCTACGATATCTATTATAACTTAGATCATGGCCTCCCGTGTATGAAGGATTCATAAGCATTTTCCAAAGATTTTAATTCCTAAAACAATTATCATTTGTACCTTTATGTAAAGTATCATTGGGTTGGAGTGTAGTCTGAATTATTTCTATTGAAACTTATAAGCTTACGTATTTTGCATTATTTTGCATGACGGTTTAACAATTGTATAAATGAAATTTATATTTTAATTCTATAGTGTGTTATCTAGCGGCTCAGAATGGGTTGTGTGGACCTATTCTGGGGGCGTCACAAGTCAACTCATGGTTGTCAAGCCGGAACATCTGCCTATCCGGTACCCAATGCTCTAGCATGTAGCCTCTCAAAGCTTAGATGAAACACAGAAACATTAGGAAGGTCGTAGAGTGGCCTTGACGGTGATCAATTGTCACACGATCTAGGGAGGATAAACTTTCATACCACAATCTTAGAAGATGCCACTAATATTGGTGGGGTATGCTCAATCCAAGCTAAGCGTCGATGAAGACATCTGTATGGTAGTGTTATAAGACCATCCAAGGTCGATGCTAAACTCATCTTTGGAAATGCATGTCCATAAACATAATACATGCATAATAAACAACATATGACAATATGATGTAGGGAATGGAAAAGCAGATATACATGCGTTCTAAAGTACATCATCATCTAAATACATCATCTTTGTGTACTGTTTGCAAAATACAAGGAAATGGGGGCACAAAGCCTTGATAACTATGAGAGGCCTATCAAAAGATATAGCGAGAATGGGGCTGACCGCCTTTAATATCTAATAGAGGCCTATCAAAAGATATAGCGAGAAATCATCGAGGAAGAAGTCGATAGTGTTGATGTCCACGTCATCCAACATATCCATCGGATGTAACTCCTCTTGATTCTTTGAATCTCTACGCGATAGGGATATCAGTCGATCTGATGGATGATATGCATGCAGAAAACAATCGAATATGGGTTACTGAAGACGACCCCGAGCTAGAAGGATCGAAAAGTATCCACCTTGGAAGGATCTACTTGCCCAAATGGGATAAAGAAATGTGCGGTCCAGCTCTTTGGGTCAAACTATCAATCTGCGCCCGGATGAGTAGGCTCTCGAGGGACGTAAGCAATCAATTCATCATCATCACGGATCCAAGAACCATATCCCCATAAACTATGTGGCGCGAGTGCAGGTTCCGATGGTATGGGGAACCCGATGGCGGTAAAATGCCTCCTGAGTGAGCGGTCCCTCGACAAAGTAAAAGCCATCAACACCCACCAATAGGATCTCGATGATCGGCTACAACATAAGCTAATAGCACCTAGTAGGAGGACGGATCGGAATCACGAATTTCTCTGTAGTGCTCTAATATGCGCTCTCTAAATAGAGCTCCCATCCTCGTTTGTATGAGAGAGAATCCGGCGGGTGGACAATAGATACTTGATGTCGGGATTCGGTAAACCACCCTCGAAGCCAAGCTGTCAGTGGTCCTCGAGTAAGGAACCGAGTAATGACATGTTGGCTATCAACAACTCTAGCATGGCGCAAATGGGTGAAACACTCAACTACTGAGGAACCTCTTACAAAGTGGGTGAAGCCGTAGTCGTCCCAAGTGGATAGGTGTCTAAACTAACAAGGGCTAACGGGATGTGTTAGGTTTGTAATTTTCAAACATGATCAAATTGCAAAATAATTCGGAAGCGTGTAAAATCGAGTTTTAAAATTTTACAAACCGTATATACGGATCACCCTTTATACACAATTATTAATTAAGCGAAAAGATAAAGAATAAAATCATACCCTTGAAGATCGAGGCTTCCTCAAGTACAAGTTCACCTCCAAATCCTTTCACGTTCGACTTGAATTCACCGGGTTTGGTTCCTTCCTTTGATCGATGTTAGCCACCCAGTGTTTGGCCTCTGAGGTGATCCACGAGGAAGAAGAAGGATTCAAGAAGATGGGTATTGGCTCGAACCCTAGTTTTTCCTATCAGCGTATAGAAAAAGAGCGTACTCTTGACTCAGGAATTACGTATCTTTTGATATCGATATAAGACACTTCTTATAAAGATATCGAGTAACCTTATTTAATAAAATAAGGTATTATTTAATTAAACTCTTTTAATTAAATGGGCTCCCTAATCTTATTAGGGATAATTAATTAAACTCCTTTAACTAATTTTCCTCCCCAATCTATTAGGAATAAATGAGAGTACTTATATTAAATTAATTTCTAAACTCTTTAGAAATTAAAATAATAATAATAATTGTAATAATATTAATAAGACTCCTCTTATTAATTTATATTTAATATTTCTAAAATATTAAATAATAAATATTAAGCTATTTAATTTATTCTATCACCATAGATTAAATTAAATATCATATTTATATTATTATGATTATGCCATTAACTTCTTAAATAATTATTCTTCCTTTTATGGTGTGACCCTTTAGGTTCTCCATATTAATAGGTTATGAATAAATCAATTAGAACAATTCTAATCTTATTTAAATAAATAAATTAAACAATTAATTTATTTAAATAAATAATATTTATTCTCTGATAGGGATAAGCCTCCTAGCGATCAACGACTTTCCGGATAATATAGATTTCAACATTAATCATAAAAGAACCTTTGAGTAAATAATTCTTAGTAATCTGATTCAATCCTTCCACCATAGAATGTCCCGATTAAATATAAGGCATTGGAATTCTTTCGAAGTCTTATTTTATTTAATTATATGTATTTCGACTCTTAAATGCCTGACACCAAATAATGCAAATTAGAAACTCCTTTCTAATTTCATTACGCTTAACCCGAGGACTCTTTGGTTTGTCATTTATCAAATCACATAGGACATTTCTCTTCTTTTATTAGAAGTGGTAGATTCTTTATTGATCGTATATTATCTCCATATACAACTTGTTATACTGAGCATATCCTTTGATATACCCTAAGGGTCTTAAGGAATAAGTCAAAGTATAACTCATCATACACTGAGATCTTATGATGATCTCAAGTCCAAGGATTACTTGTCTTTACTATCACTTCTGAGAATTCTATTGACGGTGAAGTAAAACTCCATTAGGTATTCCTTAGCGAGTCACGTTCGGTGAACTTATTCTCTAATAAGCACCTCTCATACTTGCTTTAGTGTCTCCACACAAATGATCATGAGATCGATCATCCTCATCGATGAGCAATGACGTATGTACCAATCTATCAGGATTCAATAATCCCCAATTTAGTAATCGATGATTGGGAACTATTTTAGTTTAAGCTTTCTAAGAATTTAGATCTCATTAGAATGATCATCATCATTATTCTAAAAGCATTGCTTAAAACTATGGGTTTATCACGTATTATAAAAGCGACTGTCGTGTAGATAATTAAAAGCCTTTAATAAATTAATACTTTTATTAATAAATAAATAAGATTGTTACAAAGTATATGCTTTATCATCAAACATGATTGGCTTGTGTGCATACTACTTTCAATCTCCTACTTGCACTAAAGCCGATAAATCGTGGTATATTATACTCTTCTTCTCTAAAGTGGCGATTATCCTGCTTTGTTGGATAAGCTTTAGTTAATGGATATGTAATGTTGTTCTTGAGAGTCCACTATCTACATAGTGATTTCCCATCTTTCAATGATTCTAATAATCAAATGAAAGTGCCCTGACACATGTTTAGATCCGAGATGAGACTTAGGAACTATTCTGGTTACGTAATAAACTTTTAATCCAAACAATCAACTTGCGACTTCATTTATAGCTATATACTTTGTCTTTATCACTAAAACCGGCAACTCTTTTGCTATTTGGAACCTTTCCAATTCACTACACCTTTATTCAGAGATAACGCTTTACCTTCGGTGGATTTTTACGTCATCTTGGTCTATCCGAAAAACTTGAGTGCATTAAGCCCTCTAGTTTTAATTTAGACCCACCATGAATATGATCACATCCTTAGTCTTGGGTTAAGCATTTTAAGATGTTTTCAGCGACTCATAGTGAACTTCTCCATAATATATGGTGATCGACATCGGTCTCGTATATTTCATTGCATACATGATTGTCACTCATGCGACCTCTCTTTCGAGAGTGCGTGGGGACTATTAAGAGATACACTCCATAGCTCATCGGCGTGAGACATCTCTTGGAGTTGCCATGCTAAGCGACTTTAGCATCAAATGAATATACATTCCTTGGGTTAAGTCGAGCATCCTCTTAAATCTATCTATATAGATTTATATCCCCAATTAAGATACTCTTCAAATCATTCATGGAGGAATGTTTG
Organism: Panax quinquefolius; assembly: GCA_020205615.1. Taxonomy (NCBI): domain Eukaryota; kingdom Viridiplantae; phylum Streptophyta; class Magnoliopsida; order Apiales; family Araliaceae; genus Panax; species Panax quinquefolius. Next base: position 15,286 of record JAINUW010000770.1, read on the forward strand.
ACAACCTTATCTTTCTTGATTGTAGCATTAGTATGTCATTCCTTATCAAGTAGTATATCAACATATAATATTAGGAATGTCACGCATGCGCTCCCACATCCCTTTTGTACACACTAGAACTCTTACCTCATCATCGTATATGGCTTTGGATCATCATCTTCTATGATGTGTACCTCATCATCATCATCTATGATGAATCCATACCTCCAGGTATCTTGATACTATTCGATTCTGATTGGTTGTGGTATAATAGGTCTATCTATCTCTGGGTTCCTCTTATTTGACTTATAGTGTTTTGTGGTTCTTGAACTCTTCAAGATCTATTATCCTCCCACTAGTCCTTGATGATAAACACCTTTATCTTAGAAGGAAGCGTGTTAAATAACAAACACCTTTTTTGCTAAGTAGGATTATAGAACATATACCTAAACTTACTTTAGGATGTCCCACAAATTTGTACTTGTCAAATATTGTCCCAAGCTTATCCTTTGAAACCTTTTCACATAAGTTGGACAACCCTTATCTTAACATACTTAAGATTAGGAATCCTCCCATCCATAACTTTTATGGAGTCTTGAAATTTGGATTTTGAGGTTTCTGGTTTACGTGAATATCTGACCATTTCTAGGACATGATCCTAGAAGGATCTTTGGAATGTCGGTAAAATCATTTTGGACCGTACCATGTTCAACAAGGTATGATTTTCCTTTCGGATACATCAATCAATTATTGCGTGTCAGGAGGCGTCCATTATAGAGAAAACCATTTGAGATGATCCGAAACCTATTGCCCAAGTATTTATTCCTTAATCTAATCAAAGAATCTTAATACATTGTCGATTTGTTTCCTTACGAATTCTTTGAACCTTTCAAATAATTCATACTTGTATTCGATAAATACACATTCAACTCTTTGAATGATCATCTCCTTTTCTTATACTAATTTGTTCGATATGCAAAATTATTTTCATGTAAGTCAGTATACAAAATTTATTAAGTAATATTCGATTCTATACAAAACATTATTATTATAAATAGAACAACAATTGTTCTTAATTATAATACCAAAGATTTCATTGTCCAATGATAAAATGGAAATAATATTTTAACAAAGCTGGAATCAATAACAACTTATTGACTTAATAGATTTGCCGTAAAGCATTGCTTAAACTATAAGTTTCATATGGCTAATATGGTAACCTCGCTTACATTTCCACATGTAGGATTACTTATATTTGTTTAGCTTTTTACTACATTTGGTCCTTCATAAATCTATATTTATGATAACCAAAGTCGGTATCTAATACCCAAGTAGAACCTTGACTTAAAGAAAAATTTATTTTAAATTATGAACAAAATTGTATTTATATTTGAAACTTCACTAAGCTTCTTTGGTTAGCCTCTGCAAGATGCTTCTCATGATTTCTTTCAAGTGTCGAGGGCTTATTACGGTGGAAGCAAGCTCCTTTGCTATCAAGTATTAGTTTTTTGTTCTTATTATCCTTTGTTTATGCCTTTCTATTTACCTTCTTTGAATCATTCTTCTTTTAGGAAGATCATTTGGCCCCTACCGATAAGACTTGATTTTTCTTGGTTGGAAAGTGACTCAACATTTTCAACATGTTAAGCAAATCAAAGGCGATATCTAGCTTATTTATATGAAAATTCCACAACAATTGTGAAAGGAGTTCGGGAGTGAGTGCGAGATCAAATCTTGGCTCAACTCTCCATCCATGACAAAACTTCGTTGTCTAATTGATCAATCAAATTGATAATGTTAAGGACTTTTATCATCTTTGTAGTGTCATCGGTCATTCTAGATCGGAAGAGCTCCTTGAATATCGATATCTATCGGTCTACTTTCCTCACCATCGACTACTTGATATGCGGGAATATAGTAGAAGCATCCATAGTTTCATCTTGTGGCTGAAGCTCGTTACTCGTAGATCTGAGCATGATGCATTGAGCCAATATGCATCATCTTGCCACTTTCTAAAAGTAGCAATCTCTTCCTCGGTGGCATTATGCGCAACGGTCTTGCGAGGATAGGCGTATTAAGAACACAAGATAGCTTTTGACTATGAGAACTATTCTCAAATTCCTTAACAATCCGTTTAATTGATTGCGGTTAATTTAGCATCTAATATGCTTATGATGATAGTAATTTTAGACATTGTAAAATTACGTAAATGAATTTGTAATTAACAACATTTTAACATACATTTGTTTATTAATTACCAAAATAAATTAGGTCTTGTTTTAAATTGGTATCTCCCACTTTATTTTTTCAAACTATATTACCCTCACTTATATAGTTGGCAAAATCTAATTAAAAGATTTGCTAGTGAGAATAAGGATCCCATTTCAAATGTATATAGCCTTGTGGTGACACAACAAACTATATATAAATAAATAGGTGAACAACTTTTGTCAATTACATCAACTATCTGACTCCTTTTCTTTTGCCTCTTAGATTATTTTGATCAGTGGTGGCACATCAGAATCAAAATTATCCAAGTTAAATCAAACCTAGCACTCATATATTATATAAAAAGAAAATATCATCCTTGTGGTGACACTGACAAAACAATATTGTTCAATTTTCTTTATAAGCATCAAATGTGATAAATTAACATCTTAAATACTTAATACTTGCCTTGTGGTGACACAACAAACTCATATTAAATATTTAATACTCTATTAATTTTATCATGCTAGAAAGCGACGTTCGATATTCAAATATCTTTGAGCGCTTAGGATTTAATATAAAAATTGTGGGGTTTATTATTAATTTATACGATCTTGTTTAGCGGCGCTTGCATATATATATATAAAATCGCGTCATATTAATGAACATGCGAAGCATGTTTGCATAATATATAATATATATAATATAAGCATGCACATATAGAATACTATATTCTACTGGATTTATTATGGACTTTTATTCTAGTTTGGTTCACTAGAGCCACCAAGTGAACCAAAAGGTCCAACCTAAGGGGTGCAAGAAATAATATTTAAATATAACTATTACATTTAAACCGGGCTCCATTACAAGCGGGTCTTCAAGCGCTCCTTGCTCCTTGATCTCCGATTCTTCAAAATTAATTCTAACTATTCTATTACAAAACTATTTAAAATAAATAGAAATCTTGATCAGCAGATCGAGGGAAGTACATAGGAGGAGAATAGAATTTACATTAAGAAAAAATTAGAGAAGGCGAGATCATGGACCCCATTTAATAAAACCCATACATTAAATGCATCAACTAAAATAAAATCCGATCACATTGGTTGATAATCTATAATCAATCCCATTTAATATCATACACATCATCATATGCATCGATAAATAATGGTCATCTTATGAATAATAAACATTTAATATATATATTGATATCATTTAATGGGCAAATTTAGTTAGTATAAAATCTAATTTTAATCAAAATAAACTCCTTTATTTTAATCCAAATTTAAATCAAAATAAAACTATTTAATTTTAATTTATCTAATTTTGAATAAAATAAACTATTTTATTTAATCAAAATCTTTAATCAAAATAAACTCTTTTATTTTAATTAATTATGGAATCTAATTCAAGTAAAAATAAATAAATAACTCCTTTATTAAAGGAAACACGGATTCTCTTTCCTATTCACAAATAAACTCCTTTATTTTGACTATTATGAAATCTTATTTCATATCTAAATAAACTCCTTTATTTAAGGAAATTAGGATTCTCTTTCTATTCACAAATAAACTTCTTTATTTTGAATAATATGAAATCTTATTTCATATCTAAATAAACTCTTTTATTTAAGGAAACACAAAATCCAATTTCAACTCCAATTAGTTATCATGGAATCCAATTCCAACTCTAATTAGTTAGCATGAAATTTAATTTTAAAATTAAAATAAACTTTTATTTTAATATTAAAATAAACCTTTTATTTTAATATTAAAATAAACCTTTTATTTTAAGATTAAAATAAATTTTAATTATAAAATTATTAATAATAATATATATATATATATATATAACTATATATATATATATAATATATATATATATATATCAAATATATATATATATATATATATATTACGTTAATATATATATAAAATATATATAATCACTTCAAAAATCCGTGCACTTCCACAATGAACTAACTACCACGGTTCTCATATCACATGCCCGGAAATAAAGATGGGCCGCCTGCTATGAAGAGTATCATCACTTATTCTCGGGTTCCCGAGGATGCCTTGATGCTAAAAGAAGAAGAACACCTTAATATCGGTATATGAGTTTCGAATTTTTTTTTTTTTAAATAAATTTTATACAACAGATTATGCCCAACTAAATTGTTCTAAACACATATCAATATACATATCAAATTTAAAACAATTAATAATTAGCATAAAGGTTTGGCTCGATGCCTTTATTAGGTTTGTAATATTGAGAAACCTTGATCAAATTGCAAAAATAATGCGAAAGCGTGTAAAATCGAGTTTTAAAATTTTACAAACCATATACCCGGATCACCCTTTATACACAATTATTAATTAAGCGAAAAAGATAAAGAATAAAATCATACCCTTGAAGATCGAGCTTCCTCGTGTACAAGTTCACCTCAAATCCTTTCGCATTCAACTTGAATTCATAGGGTTTGGTTCCTTCCTTTGATCAACGTTAGCCACCAAGTGTTTGACCTCTGAGGTGATCCACCAAGGAAGAAGAAGGATTCAAGAAGATGGTATTGGCTCAAACCCTAGTTTTTCCTATCTCGTATAGAAAAAGGCGTACTCTTCAACTCCGGGAATTACGTATCTTTTGATATCTGATATAAGACACTTCTTATAAAGATATCAGGTAACCTTATTTAATAAAATAAGGTATTATTTAATTAAAATCTTTTAATTAAATGGGCTCCCCTAATCTTATTAGGGATAATTAATTAAACTCCTTTAACTAATTTTCCCTCTAATCCTATTAGGAATAAATGAGAAGTACTTATATTAAATTAATTTCTAAACTCTTTAGAAATTAAAATAATAATAATAATTGTAATAATATTAATAAGACTCCTCTTATTAATTTATATTTAATATTTCTAAAATATTAAATAATAAATATTAAGCTATTTAATTTATTCTATCACCATAGATTAAATTAAATATACATAACATATATTATTACGATTATGCCATTAACTTCTTAAATAATTATTCTTCCTTTTATGGTGTGACCCTTTAGGTTCTCTATATTAAGCAGGTTGTGAATTAATCAATTAGAACAATTCTAATCTTATTTAAATAAATAAATTAAACAATTAATTTATTTAAATAAATAATATTTATTCTACAATAGGATAAGCCTCCTAGCGATCAAGCGACTTTCCGGATAATATAGATTTCAACATTAATCATAAAAAGAACCTTTGAGTAAATAATTAACGCACAATTCAATCCTTCCACCATCTGATGTCCTAATTAAATATAAGACATGGAATTCTTTGTCAAGTCTTATTTTATTTAATTATATGTATTTCGACTCTTAAATGCATGACACCAAATAATGCAAATTAGAAACTCCTTTCTAATTTTATTCTGCCTTGGCCAAGGACTACTAGGTTGTCATTTATCGAATCACATAGGATATTTCTCTTCTTTTATTATAAGTGGTAGATTCTTTATTGATCATATATTATCTCCATATACTGACTTGTTATACCCAAGCATACCCTTTGATATACCCTAAGGGTCTTAAGGAATAAGTCAAAGTATAACTCATCATACACAAGATACTATGATGATCTCAAGTCCAAGGATTACTTGTACTACTATCACTCTGAGAATTCCTATTGACGGTGAGTAAAACTCCATTAGGTATTCCTTAGCGAGTAGCGTTCAATTGAACTTATTCTCTAATAAGCACCTACGTACTTGCTTTAGTGTCTCCACACAAATGATCATGAGATCAATCATCCTCATCGATGAAAGCAAGCAGCGTATGTACCAATCTATCCGGATTCACTAATCCCTAATTTAGTAATCAATGATTGGGAACTATTTTAGTTTTAAGCTTTCTAAGAATTTAGATCTCATTAGAATGATCATCATCATTATTCTAAAAGCATTGCTTAAAACTATGGGTTTATCACATATTATAAAACAACATCATGTAGATAATTAAAAGCCTTTAATAAATTAATACTTTTTATTAATAAATGAATAAGATTATTTACAAAGTATATGCTTTATCATCAAACATGATTGTCTTGTGTGCATACTACTTTCGGGATGAAGATATAGGAGCCTCTCATAGGCTCAAAGCGCAATACAAGATCAAATATACATTGTCGATCGAACTCTCAACCCGAATAAGGAAATCAAAAGGAAAATACCCACTGACATGGAATCGTAAAACTCTAATCAAGCCTCTGTCAAGCCCTATGATTGCATGCGCATCCCCCCTGAGGAAATAGGCAAAGGTATAGGAGCCCCAATTAAAACTCTCTAATACGGTCGATATCCCGTGTGGCGCTGACTAAAGCGAATGACATCGTGAAAGAGTTATCAACCAAAAAATAACCCATGAGGAGGATCAGGAATAATCGCCAAAGGATTCAATTTCTGACCCTCGGATCATTGAGTAATGGCTTAGTCAAAGCCCTACTCACGACATCTACACTCAAAGGATCAGTACAGACTGTCCTGCCCTTGAGTGCCGTAGGCGGGACTCCTAACAAGGATCTAACGGTAGTAGGGAAATGTCATCCACAAAAGGCAAAGCCGCCCCGAAAACTCCATCCCAATAATGAACCGCATGATCAATTCCGGTGTCATTATCACCTCATAATCCAAAGAAATGGAGAGGCTGATTATGGTGAAACCGGGCCTTTCAGACAAAGCCACGAGGTAACCTCAGGGACAATAACGGGGAAGGATGGAGAAGAAAGCCTCAAATCCCCAAGCATGCACAATCTCTTGGTACTCTGGATGAAGAGTCTAGTATAGAGAATGTATGTTGAACCAGTTCCACGAGAATTTGCATAAAGTCGGGAACACGCATCACAATACAAATCAACATCAGAACCCTTGACCCCACAAATGGGAAAAGGAAGAACTGCACTACTTTTACCTCGTTCGCATGTAGATAGATCAAGGGGTAACAACTTAAATCATCTAAAAGCTCTAGATTCGTCACATTTATGGCTGGAAGCTCCCTGCGGGGAATAGAAGGAGCAGGCCGCAGCCGGTACATCCTCCTCCTCATCCTCATCATCTGGTCTCTCAACCCGGATAAGAAGAATAATTGACTCTGTTAATGGATGAGGCTGTCGGGATGGACGAGGCCGAGGCACATCTGAAGCTCTCCTCCTCACACCTGAAGAGGTCCTACGGGAGCTGCTCAGCTAGTCTGGATCCATATATATCTGGATAAAAGTCTCCAAATCACCTCAGAAAGGGTGTGGTAAATTCTAACCTAGAGCTCATTAAATGCATTTCATAACTATATGCATGCATGCATTACTTTAACATACATCTACAGTAGAGTTAAAAATGCATGATCATTCAATGCTTAGACTCGTGGAAAAATTTTGCCAGTCTCCTTTGTAAAAAGGGGTACCCACATGCACGTAGGCATGACTAGGTGGTCATTCAGTAGCACACCAACTCACAGTCATAAATATCTTATATGCATGAAAAATATCAAAGTCATAATCTATAAGGGTAGCCTAATTACCAGGATTACTTTGCTTGAAAACCTTTACTCATTTGTCCTCAAATAGGATGAAAAAATAGCAAAAAAAAGGTGCCAAATTGATTGTTTCAAAAGTTACTTTTTTCACATTAATATGTTCAGCATGGTAAAATACTAACATTTACTATGTTGAATAATTTTTATCAAGTCATATGAGCATGCATATTCACTTCTATGTGTTTAAGAGCTTTTCATGTGATATCTCACTTTCCAATGGACAAAATGGAAAAGGAGATATGCATCGTTACCGAGAATAAGCGAGAACAATTTGTACGGTGATAGATTTTTAAAAGCGGCCCGAACTCGATGAGATCGAAGATGAAATCTTGGATTTCCTATGCGACTTCAAACTAAAAATGACTTGTGAAAGGGAAATGAAGTGAGATATAACGCCCATGGGCAGTTGCGGGTCCACCTGCGACTACCCTGCGTGGTCCCCACCCTCTCCAGCTTGATCAAATTTGAGTTGTAAAGGAGGTCCCAAAAGCTAAAAAGTCAAATCAGGAAAAAAAGATGTTATGCGATTAAGCAGAAAAGCTTGAAATCCTGATTTTCAGATACTAAATTGCGAGTCTACATATCAATCATTGGTATTTGCCCAAACATTAGGTTTACAAAGCTGATGATCAAAGGCATTGAAAGCTACCCTTTTGATACCTTACACAAGTCTGATGCCATCACTGGGATTATAATTGCAATCAAAATCATACATTACATCAGAAATATATCCCCAGTAGAGATTTCATACATCCTTAACCATTGAAGGACATTTCAGCGATGATTAGGCAACCCTGATATTATTAGTCGCTGATAGTAACTCAATGAAGCATCGAGGTGGTCCGATGATGTTACAGATTGAAGAACATTTCGAAAGATCGAGTGATTACGATATTATCAGTCATCGGTAGTAAATCCAGTGAAGCATCGGAGGTGGTCCGATGATGTTACCCGTTGAAGAACATTTCAATGAAGGTCTGACAGTTCTGACATTATTAGTCGTTAGCATTAACCCCCAACGAAGCATCGGAGGTGGTCTGATGATCTTAGTCGTTGAAGAACATTTCAGCGAAGATCAGGCAGCCCTGAAATTATTATCTGTTGGCAATAACTCCAGTGAAGCATCGGAAGTGGTCCGATGATGTTAGCTGTTGAAGAAAATTTTATCGAAGATCAGGCAGCCATGATATTATTAGTCGTTGGTAATAAATCCAGCGAAGCATCAGAGGTGGTCCGATGATGTTACCCGCTGAAGAATATTTTAATGAAGGTCAAACAACCTTGACATTATTAGTTGTTGGCATTAACCCCCAGCGAAGCATCGGAGGTGGTTCGATGATCTTAGCCGTTGAAGAACATTTCAACGAAGATCAGGCAACCCTAATATTATCAGTCGTTGGTAGTAAATCCTGTGAAGAATAAGAGGTGGTTCGATGATGTTACCTGTTAAAGAACATTTCAGTGAAGATTAGGCAACCTTGATATTATTAGTCGTTGACAGTAACTCCAGCAAAGCATCGGAGGTGGTCCGATGATGTTAGTCGTTGAAAGACATTTCAACGAAGGTCAGTCAGCCCTAACATTACCAGCTATTGCCACTAACTCTTGCGAAGCGTCAGAAATACTTAACGATACAAACCATGGAAAACCATCCTCATCGGGGAGGACCGATGATTGAATCTATTCTACAGATCCTCGGCAGTCAAAGCACCATTCCCCAAGAATGTCTCGTACATGAGAAAAACATCTTCAGTGGAAGGCCTGTACAAATGATTAAGGACTTTGGTTGTGATGCCCCAAAATAGATATACATCACCCATCTTGGGTGCATGAATACATGCATACGGAAAACAAATACAAACTTAATTATACAACATAAAGCGAGAGAGTTTTTTACACGATATTGTCATATAGACAATATCTAAACTCAAATGGAGTCCCCATTACATTTATTATCACACTATTTCATAGAATAGTGAGGGACTACTATAGCCACCAACTCGGGACCATCACTCATGTTCGAGAGCTAGTCCCGCCACGTTCTCATTTCACGAAGAGAACAATAAAAGCAAAGGTGAGCTCAAGTAGCCCAAAGAAGAAGTATTATAACTAAGATAATGCGAGAATAAATTATTGTTAGCCTTCAACGGTGTTAAAGCGATAAAATACAATAAACATCAAGTTTAAGCGTGGCAGAACAAGCAATCCATTAGAAGAGTTAAAGAGCATGATATCTACTATCTTCTATGATTTAAAAGTTTAACATCAATTTTATCATTTGAGACTCATTTCGATAAATAATCCACATCTTTGAATTATCCATGCACTACTGGCCGAGGATATTCGTGTTATCACCAATGATCATGATCATGCCAACAATCGTCATCAATGCACTACAGGCCAATGAGGACTTTTACCACATCATTTGTAACATTACGGTCATGATTACATAAGAATAATCCATGGTCATAATCATACTAATCAATAGTCCATCTATGCACTACGGGCCAAAGATGACTTTCATAATAATATAAATATGAAGATAATGACAATGATATAAGAATTCAATTAAATGAGAGCAAAGATAAATTTTAAAGATTTTATAATTTAATTTATCCAAAATTCAATAATGTCTAAATTGTCAACATGATACTTCTTTGTGGAGTAAAATTCAAGAATATTATTGTACCAAAAATAATTTAGACCAAAAAGAAATCACTTATTGTCATGAATAGTACCCCGGGTGAATAGTAACCGCGTGAATAGTATCCCGTGAATAGTACTTTGGGAATATTATCCCGTGAATAATACTCTCGTATGAAAAGGTTAAAACTTATCAAGAATGCTCAGAATAATATTTTCATGAAAAAATACTAGATGAAGCGCAAATTTCAAGGATATTCTACTAATTTCAAGGAGTATAAAAGCCATAATTTAACAAAATGAGTTTGAGAACTCAGAATTTTGCATAATTCAAATTTTTTGAATAATTTTTTTTTAAAAAAAAAGAGAAAGAAAGTACTTGAATCATATAAGTGTATATGATAATTAAGTTAGATAGTTAATTTATTAACTAAGAAGTATACTTAATCATTTTCAATGAAGAGTAATGAAAGTTATGTAAGAAATTGACATGGCTTGAAGGTTAGCCTTGATGGTTAAATTAAAAGGATTTACAATCCTTAAGTAATTGATTATTGATATGAGTATGTATATGTTTATAACTTATTAATTCAATTTAGGCTAATAAGTTAATAAACTAGGGAAAATATTTTAGGACATATATATGAATGATGTACGTGATTGAGTAAATATGTATTATATAATATGTATACATTTATTTTGTAAAGAGATGAAGAATAAAGTTATGTAACCTAATACATATATTAGGTATGATAATTAAATAACCTAATGGGTTATAATTTAAGAGAATGATAGTATTTAAAAAGATATATTAATTCTAAGAGATTTATTTTATACATCTCAGTTAATTAATTTTATAACCTAATTATAGCAAGTCTAATTGGGTTAAGGAAATAAATGTGCATGAGTAAGGATTTATGTTATAATTGAGGAAATGAAAACCCTAATTAAATAATTAGGAAAGGATATAATTAAAGGTATTGGACAATGTAAATTATATGGCCCAAATATGCTAAGTAGAGAGTCCAAATGAATTATTGGATGGCCCAATTTCTAGCCCAAGTGGGAGAGGACTTTTTGGACATTTAGTAAATCAAATAAAGCATAAAAGGAAAGACAAAATTGGGCAACCTAAGGCCATTTGGCCGGATAGAAGAGAAGGAAAAAGAGGGGAAGAATGTAATGATGGATTACTTTAGTTGGTGACCAACTCCTATTATGTGTCATCATTTTAATTTGCCAACACTTAGTTCATTCTTGTAAGTCATCTCTTGGTAAGTAAGAAAGAGAGATAATAGGTGGGAGCAAGGCCACATGGCCGGATGATTTGTGGAAGAGAAAAGGAGGAGGAGTGAGATACTTGTAATATATCTATATCTAATTTATCTTATTTAGTTTCTCTTTCATCTCTTTTATTTTTATAACTAAAGGAACTAAATAGAGAGAGAGAGAAGAGAGGAAAATTCGACAGCCTTGAGAAGTAGAAGGGAGGGAGTTTGATTTTCATATCAACACACTTCATCTCTTACTTAGCAAGAAGGAGAAGAAAATCAAGCTAAGGTATAAAAATCTACCTATAAGTTAGCTATTCCTTTTAGTTAATTTGTTTTGATGAAATAAGAAACTATGTTTCTAAACTCAAAAACCATGAATATAATTGTTAATGAGTCTTTCATGTTTGGGTGTTGTTTTAGTTGGAAATCAAAAGTAAAGAAAAGTGATTTTCTAGTTTATAAACCCTAAAATTTCTTTGTACTTTGGATTTCTACCGTTTTTGATCTACATCTTCTTTTTGTGATCCGTCAAAGAGAGGTGCTAAATATATAAGTTAACTACTAAACCCAAGTGGTATTACTCAAAAATGTTGAGTACACAGTCCGTAGTGACTGATTTAGCAAAAACAATTTTGTGTCTTTTAAGGAAAAAACAGACTATTTTGGACAGTCAGGGGTAGGGGCAATTTCATTATTTTTCTGACATTCAAAAATTCTAAAAATATTTTGGAGGATACTATGATACGTTTTCTAACATCTCCGAGTGGAATCACTAAAAAAGGAGTTTTAGATTTCCGTATGGACTATTTTTTAACAGAGTGAAAAGCTATGAAAATGACAAAAAGCTATTGCTTGAAATTTAAAATGGAATTTTCGACAACTTAACTTGTGAGAAAATTTCATACCTTTTTGGACATGAAAATATATGGTATAAAGTACCTACTGTCCAAAAATGAGCTCATTCTGACTTAAAACGACCAAGTTATGATCATTTCAATATTTGGGTTTTTTGGACGAAAATTGTTATAACCGGAGTTCTATAACTCCGATGGCCACGAAATTTAAACTGGAGGATCATGTTAACACATACAAGATTGTGTCAAGAGATGGGAATTTCTAGAGTTGAGTATGATAGGGCTAATTTCTTAAGCTACGCACTAAAAATAATTTTTGAAAAATACTAAAAGTTGAAAATTTTTGGAAAAATACTTTTTGTGTATGAAATATATGTATATGTGTTTGGACAAAGAATAGAAAAATAATAATCTGATTTGGTGTTTTCGTGAAAAGGATATGGAATCCAGTTTGCTGGATTGAAAAATCTGATGAATCCGACTTCTTTGGATTGAAAAGAAGTTCTTGAATTGAAAATATATTGAATCGAGTTTCTTTGGATTGTAATCTGGTTCTTTGGATTTGGAATCCAGGTTCTTGGATTGCGATTTGGTTTCTTTGGATTGACCATCTAGATGCTGGATTTGGAATCCAGGTTGCTAGATTTGGAATCTAGTCTGCTGAATTGGTAATTTGATTACTAGATTTAGAATCCAGGTTGCTGGATTAGTATTTGACTTATTAGAGTTTAAGGAAGAGCTTATAATATATAAGATTAGAGTGTTGAATCATAATGTATATAATATAGTGATTAAAGAATTATCAAAGGATGATAATAATACTAATATTGTAAGGTGTTATCTAATATTTAATTATGTCATTAAGTGTTCGATAATTGATTGATAAAATAATTGTATTATGATACAAAGTGTGATATGCTGATTAAAAGACCAATCTTATTAATGATAGGTCTTACAAAAGAAGTTAACTTAAATTGCATTGCAGTAGTCAACGAATCAAGAAAGTTTCCTAATTCAACTTGTGTTACTATTTTTCAAGCGCGGTAGTGAATAATTATTGATAGTTATTCACATCTATAATGATTGTTGTAATTCGCACGTAGTGCAATTGATTCTTGTTCTATTATTTGAACTATTTATAAATCATGTCTTAGCTAATTGTTTATGTGAGACTAATATTTGTTAAAGCATGAAATGTTCTATTTATTATGAACTAAATTGTTATTGGAAGATCTATGTCATTGGTTTCGGCTAGATTAGTTTTGTTATTAATTATTGAAATCATAGTATTTCTTTGAAAGTAATCCAAACCATATTGTTGTGGTACAGACTCGTGATGTAAGACTGAGATGAACAAATTTTAATGTTGTAAATCGACCTATGCGTTATTATTGAGTATTATGCATAATATAGGGTACAAAGGAGTTGGCCGCTCCAGGTACTTGCAGAAAAGTATAGTTTAGTTTTTAAAACTAATTTATATTCTTGTGGTAATTTAGTTTTAATAACTAAATGATTCCTCTATTAGTTTATGATCCTTTTGTGATCACTCAGTATGAAATCTGGGTATATCCCACTTTATTGAATATTGTTGCAGTATTGTTGATTCTTCTTATTCAATTGAATATTATTGAATCTTTGAAAGAATTTTACTCTTTCATCTCTTATATGTTATTCAATATGAAATGGGAGAAAGTTTATTATTGAGATTGAATTATTATTCCGCCACTTCTAAATCTTTTGATTATTGTTGAAGTCCTATAGAAGCCAGATTCTTCTATTCATGATATATATATCATTTATTGTATATTTTAACTTGCTGGGCTAACTCGTTGCTCACCCTTGCTTAAATAAAATATTTCAGCTAATACCGATGTAGTAGAAGGTTCTAGCAGGGACAAAGGCAAAGGCAAGGCTCGGGAGTAGTTATTGTCAACTTCTAATGGTTATGTTTTATTATGTAATTATTTATGTAAACCTTTTGGTTATATAAGGGTATGTAAGTTATGTCAAGGTTAGTTAACCTGGGATATTGTTATAAGTTATATTAAGGAATATTATGAATGATGTTTTTCATTAATGAATGAATAGTTAGATGTGATATGTATGATGGATCGTGAGCACTAAACCCGAGGTTAGGGAACCCGGATTTGGGGGCATCACAAGTTGGTATCAAAGCTGTAGGTTATAAACCTTAGGTGGGGGGAAAAGCCTTAGGAATATAACCATAAACAGGATAGAGAAAACTCATTTAGAGTTCTAAGTGATGGATTAGGAAAATTTATCAATACTAAGATATGGGGACACTCAGTGTTTATGGATTATGTTTGATAGTGATGTACTAATGAAGTTATTTAAAACTGGTGACATGATGTCAGGATATTATAAGAAGGTTACGAAAATGTTAGCAATTTGAATCGATACCGCCATTAAGCAGAGGTGTCATTTCGAGAGAAGTCGATTGAGGAAGTTTTAAGAGAGCGAACTGCGGTAAATCTAGTGAGCGATCATGGCGAGTACCGAGATGGAGTGGACGAAGATGAAGAAGTATATTCCAAAGAAACTAAGGTGGAGCCAGAAATAAAGATCAAAGATGGGGAAGAAGGCAAGGTGGCAATTGAAGAACGTCAAACATCTTTGGAAGTTCAAGATTTAAGGACTAAAGTACTTCTCCTGGAGGAATTATGGAAGACAGAAAGAGCATTACGCGAGATGACAGAAGAATGAAATAATCTGAAGGCACAAGTCGATAGAATGAGGGTTAAGTGTAGTGTACCATTTAAAGATATAAGTAAGAAAAAGAAGGGTAATAAAAGGAAAAAGAACTATGACAGTGACAACAACTCAGAGAATTCGCATTCAAAGAAGAAACAAGCATGTTGCAAGTATGGAAAGAACCATTCAGGGGAATGTATGTGGGGTAAGAATGTGTGTTACAATTGTGGTCAAGAAGGACATCTATCACCAAATTGTCCTAAACCAAAGAAAGGAGGATGTTTTGGATGTGGTGGAACGTGCCATAGGGTTAAGAATTGTCCTAAAAAGAAGACAGATGGAGGAAGTGGACGGAAGAAAGATTAAGTGTGAGGAGTATAATCTTTTGGAGTATAATATTCGCTTTGGTATGAATATCAAGATAATTTTTGTATGTCTCAACTTTTTGTGTAAAGTTGTAGTAATGAATCCTGACTTTTGTCACAAAGGGATAGTAACCATTTGTAGTAGTATGTCTTTATGTCTTTGAAAAGTACTATGTACTATTTGCATGAATATAAATGCAATGATATGATTATATGTTTGAATAAGTAATTAAATTCTGAGAAGTAAATTATTAAGATAATTATCTGATGAATTTGATAATTCAGTAAGCTAAATTAAATAATCTAGAAAGCTAAAATTGGTTTAAGTTTAAAATTTTGTATACTACTAAGATGTGGCATAAAGACAATGTATTAATGTAAGTCTTTATTTCATCGAGATAATGCCTTGAGCGACAAAATTGTAACCAAAGGGAGGAGCGATCATGAATAATGAAGGAGATCAAAGTGATCCAATCCGAACTTCGCAGACATGCTAGCTCAAGCTATCAAAGCGAGATCCCGAGCGGTGAAAAATCGACCCGACTAATCGATTGGCTAACTTTAAAGACTTTAAGGTCACATGAATGGCGAATTTAAAGGAACCAACGACCTATAGAAGCCCGGACATGGGTAAAGGAGATGGAGAAAGCTTTTGTTATTACTAGAGTAGCGGAGGAGCCAAAGACAGATTTTGCTACCTATTTGATGAAGGGTGAGGCGAATTACTGGTGGGAGACAAACAAAGCTAGAGCTGGTACATCAGTAGTAACCTGGACAAGGTTTAAGGAATTATTTTTCAAAAATTATTTCTCTGAAAGTATGCAAGCAAGAATGGAAGTAAACTTTTTGGAGTTGAAGTAGGAGAATTTGTCGGTTGCAGAATACGCCGCCAAATTTAACGAACTAGTGAGATTTTCTCCACATCAGGTGGACACATAGGTACGAAAGGCGTGAAGGTTTGAGAATGGATTGAAGCCAGGGATATATAGCAAGGTAGCTGTGTTGCAGATTAAGACATTTTCGACCCTGTTGGAAAAAAACAATCATCGCTGAAGGAGGAAGTGAAGCTATGTTAAGGTATCATTAAGAGAAGAAGAAAAAGACGAATAAAGGAGGTAGTAGTGGAGGAAGTAACTCTAATAAGCGTAAGTGGAAGGACAATCTTGAATCTGGAGACAAGTCGGAGATAATAGGAAAAGAGGTGAGGCATGTGCAAATTGCGGTAAAAAGCATTCGGAGTATGTTTGAAGGGAAAAGAGTATGTTTTAGCTGTGGACAAGAGGACACATCTCTCCAAATTGTCCAAGTCCAAAGAAGATACCAGGTTGTTTTTCATGTGGATCGCTAGAACATCAAATTCATAAGCTTGTCCAAGAAGAATGCGAAAAAGAAAGCAACAATAGAGGAAGCGGCGGTGGAACACTGGCGATCAAAGGACTTGCTTCACCGGGGAAGGCCAAGCGGTAGCCACGCGTTCAACATGGCGTTGCAAGATCACGAGCTACCCAAGAGGTGGTGCGATAATGATTTACTTGAGTAAATGAATTACGCGAGAAATATTGGGTGAATATAGATGTGAATGGTTTTCTTTTATAGATCCCAAGTCACATGTTAGTATATGAAACACAAATTAATATTTTGTTGATATAAATGAATTGATGATACAACTTTAAAAGATATTAGAGAGTAAAAAAGCGGTGATTCCGAGGACGAAATCCTTATAAGGAGGGGAGAATGTGAGAACCCAGAATTTTACATAATTCAAATTTTTTGAATAACTTTTTTTTAAAAAAAAAAAGAGAAAGAAAGTGCTTGAATCGTATAAGTGTATATGATAATTAAGTTAGATAGTTAATTTATTGACTAAGAAGTATACTTAATCATTTTCAAGGAAGAGTAATGAAAGTTATGTAAGAAGTTGACATAGCTTGAAGGATAGCCTTGATTGTTAAATTAAAAGGATTTACAATCCTTAAGTAATTGATTATTGTTATGAGTATGTATGTGTTTATAACTTATTAATTCAATTTGGGCTTATATATATTATTATCGAACTCTGTTTCGATTGAGCCTGGGTGTGATATCCGGTGCGTTTGCAACTTATATATATATATATATATATATATATATATATATGTTAGGTTTGTAATATTCATAACGCAATCAAAATTGCAAAAAAAAGTGCGAGCGTGTAAAATCGAGTTTAAAAATTTTACAAACCATATACGGATCACCCTTTATGCATAATTATTAATTAAGCGAAAAGATAAAGAATAAATCATACCCTTGAAGATCGAGCTTCCTCGGTACAAGTTCACCTCCAAATCCTTTCGCGTTGATCTTGAATCCACCGGGTTTGGTTCCTTCCTTTGATCGGCGTTAGCCACCCAAATGTTTGGCCTCTAGGGGTGATCCACGAGGAAGAATAAAATTCAAGAAGATGGGTGTTTATGGCTCAAACCCTAGTTTTTCCTATCTCTATAGAAAAAGGTGTCTCTCCCAACAATTGGAATTATGTCGTTTGTTGAAAAAGTCAACAACCCTTTCCACCCATAATAAGACTCCTCTTATTTATAGATGTGGGCAACCCATCTTAACAATTAAGGAATTGGGTTTTATTTAATTAATTAAATTCTTTTAATTAATTAAGCTCCCTAATCTTATTAGGGATAATTAATTAAACTCTTTTAATTAATTTAACCTCCTAATCTTATTAGGAATAAATGAGAGTACTTATATTAAATTAATTCCTAAACTCTTTTAGAAATTAAAATAATAATAATTGTAATAATATTAATAAGACTCCTCTTATTAATTTATATTTAATATTTCTAAAATATTAAATAATAAATATTAAGCTATTTAATTTATTCTATCACCATAGATTAAATTAAATATACTTCTTATATTATTACGATTATCTTATTAACTTCTTAAATAATTATTCTTCCTTTTATGGTGTGACCCTTTAGGTTCTCCATATTAAACCAGGTTGTGAATAAATCAATTAGAACAATTCTAATCTTATTTAAATAAATAAATTAAATAATTAATTTATTTAAATAATATTTATTCTCTGATAGGATAAGCCTCCTAGCGATCGGCGACTTTCAGGATAATATAGATTTCAACATTAATCATTAAAGAACCTTTGAGTAAATATTCTGCAAATACAATTCAATCCTTCCACCATCTGATGTCCCGATTAAATATAAGACATGGAATTCTTGTCAAGTCTTATTTTATTTAATTATATGTATTTCGACTCTTAAATGCCTGACTCAAATAATGCAAATTAGAAACTCCTTTCTAATTTCATTACGCTTTAACCAAGGACTCTTGGGTTGTCATTTATCGAATCACATAGGACATTTCTCTTCTTTTATTAGAAGTGGTAGATTCTTTATTGATCATACATTATCTCCATATACAACTTATTATACCCAAGCATACCCTTTGATATACCCTAAGGGTCTTAAGGAATAAGTCAAAGTATAACTCATCATACACAAGATACTATGATGATCTCAAGTCAAGGATCACTTGTCTTCTACTATCACTCTGAGGAATTCCTATTGGCGAGCAAATAAAACTCCATTAGGTATTCCTTAGCGAGCCACGTTCGATGAACTTATTCTCTAATAAGCACCTACATACTTGCTTTAGTGTCTCCACACAAATGATCGTGAGATCAATCATCCTCATCGATGAAGCAAGCAACGTATGTACCGATCTATCAGGATTCACTAATCCCCGATTTAGTAATCAATGATTGGGAACTATTTTAGTTTTAAGCTTTCTAAGAATTTAGATCTCATTAGAATGATCATCATCATTATTCTAAAAGCATTGCTTAAAACTATGGGTTTATCACATATTTTAAAAGCGACATCATGTAGATAATTAAAAGCCTTTAATAAATTAATACTTTTATTAATAAATGAATAAGATTGTTACAAAGTATATGCTTTATCATCAAACATGATTGGCTTTGTGTGCATATTACTTTCAATCTCCCACTTGCACTAAAGCCGATCGCCATTGTATCTTATACTCTTCTTCTCTACAAGTGGCGATTATCCTGCTTTGTTGGATAAGCTTTAGTTAATGGATATGTAATGTTGTTCATGAGTCCACTATCTCTATAGTGATTTCCCATCTTTCAATGATTCTAATAATCAAATGAAAGTGCCCTGACACATGTTTAGATCCAAGATGAGACTTGGGAACTATTTCTGGAGTTACGTAATGAACTTTTAATCCAAACAATCAACTTGCGACTTCATTTATAGCTATATACTTTGTCTTTATTACTAAACCGGCCCAACTCTTTCTTTGTTTGGAACCTTTCGATTCAACGTACTGCTTTATTCAAGGTAACCCTTTACCTTAAAGTGGATTTTTCTGTCGTCTTGAGTGCATGCGAAAAAACTTGAGTGCATTAAGCCCTCTAGTTTTAATTAAGACCCACTATGAATATGATCACATCCTTAGTGGGTTAAGCACTTTAAGATGTTTTTTCAACATCTTCTAGTGATCTTCTCGAGAATATGGTGATCGACATCGGTCTCGTACATTTCATTGCATACATGATTGTCACTCATATGATCTCTCTTCTTTTGGAGTCTATGGGGACTATTAAGAGAGATACACTCCATAGCTCATCGACGTGAGACATCTCTTGGAGTTTGCCATGCTAAGCGACTTTTAGCATCAAATGAATATCGTTCCTTGGGTTAAGTCGAGCATCCTCTTAAATCTATCTATATAGATTTATATCCCCGATTAAGATACTCTTCCAAATCATTCATGGAGGAATGTTTGAACAACTTTATCTTTTCTTGATTGTAGCATTGGTATGTCATTCCTTATCGTAGTATATCAACATATAATATTAGGAATGTCACGCGCTCCCCATTGTCCCTTTTGTACACACTAGAACTCTTACCTCATCATTATGTAACTACGGATCATCATCTTACATGATGCGTACCTCATCATCATCATCCATGATGAACCCATACCTCTAGGTATCTTGGTACTATTCGGACTTACGATTCGGTTGTGGTACAATAGGTCTATCTCTGAGTTTCTCTTATTTGACTTATAGTGTTTTGTGGTTCTTGAACTCTTTGAGATCTATTATCCTCCCACTAGCCCTTGATGATAAACACATTTATCTTAGAAGGCGTGTTTCATAACAAACACCTTTTTTTTTGCTAAGTAGGATTATAGAATATATACCCTAAACTTACTTTAGGATGTCCCACAAATCAGTACATGTCAAATCTTGTCCCAAGCTTATCCTTGAAACCTTTTCACATAAGTTGGACAACCCCTTATCTTAACATACTTAAGATTAGGAATCCTCCCATCCATAACTTTTATGGAGTCTTGGGGGTAGGATTTTGAGGTTACCTTTTCGTAGATGTGCGACCATTTCTAGGACATGATCCTAGAAGGATCTTTGGAATGTCGGTAAAATCATTATGGACCACACCATGTCCAGCAAAAGGTACGATTTTTCCATTCGGATACATCGATCAATTATTAGCGTATCGGATGTTTCCATTATGAGAAAACCATTTGAGATGATCTAGAAACTTATTGCACAAGTATTTATTCCTTGATCTAATCAAAGAATCTTAATATTTTGCCAATTTGTTTCACTTACGAATTCTTTGAACATTTCAAATAATTCACACTTGTATTTTAGCAAATACACACATTGACTCTTTGAATGATCATCTCTTTTCTTATACTAATTTGTTCAATATGCAAAATTATTTTCATGTAAGTCAGTATACAAAATTTATTAAGTAATATTCGGTTCTATACAAAACATTATTATTATAAATAGAACAACAATTGTTCTTAATTATAATACCAAAGATTTCATTGTCCAACAATAAAATGGAAATAATATTTTTAACAAGGCTGGAATACAATAACAACTTATTGACTTAATAGATTTGCAGTAGGCATTGCTAAACTATAAGTTTCTATGGCTAATATGGCAACCTTTGCTACATTTCCACACATAGGATTACTTATATTTGTTTAGCTTTCTACTTACCCTTGTCCCTTCATAAATCTATATTTATGATAACCCAAAGTCGGTATCCAATACCCAAGTAGAATCTTGACTTAAAGAAAAATTTATTTTAAATCATGAACAAATTTGTATTTATAATTGAAACTTCACTAAGCTTCTTTTGGTTAGCCTCTGCGCAAGATGCTTCTCGTAGTTTCTTTCGGTGTCAGGGCTTATTGCGGTGGAAGCAAACTTCTTTGCCATCCGTGTCGGTTTTGTTCTTATTATCCTTTGTTTATGCCTTTCTATTTACCTTCTTTGAATCGTTCTTCTTTTCGAGAAGATCCTTTGCCCCTACCGGTAAGACTTGATCTTTCTTGGTTGGAAAGTGACTCTCATCATTTTTCAACATGTTAAGCAAATCAATGAGGTGATATCTAGCTTATCCATATGAAAAATTCACAACAATTGTGAAAAGAGTAAAGGAGTGAGTTCAAGATCAAATCTTGGCTCAACTCTCCATCCATGACAAAACCGGTTGTCTAATTGATCAATCAAATTGATTATGTTAAGAACTTTTTATGCATACTATAGTGCCATTGGCCATTCTAGATCGGAAGAGCTCCTTAGATATCGATATCTATCGGTCCTACTTTCCTCACCATCAACTACTTGATGTGCGGGAATATAGTAGGAGCATCCATAGTTTCATCTTGTATTTGAAGCTCGTTACTCGTGGATCTTGAGCATGATGCATTGAGCAACGTGCATCATCTTGCCACTTTCTAAAAGTAGCAATCTCTTCCTCGGAGGCATTATGCGCAACCATTGCGAGGATAGGCGTATTAAGGACATAAGATAGCTTTTGACCATGAGAACTTTTCTCAATTTTCTTAACCAATCCAGTTTAATTGATTACGATTAATTTAGCATCTAATATGCTTAGCGATGATAGTAATTTTAGACATTGTAAAATTACGTAAATGAATTTATAATTAACAACATTTTAACATACATTCTTTTATTAATTACCAAAATAAATTAGGTCTTGTTTTAAATTGGTATCTCCCACTATTTTCTTCAAACTATATTACCCTCACTTATATAGTTTCGGCAAAATCTAATTAAAGATTTGCTAGTGAGAATAAGGATCCCATTTCAAATGTATATAGCCTTGTGGTGACACTGACAAACTATATATAAATAAATAGGTGAACAACTTTTGTCAATTACATCAACTATGCAACTCCTTGTATTTTGCCTCTTAGATTATTTTGATCAAGTGGTGGCACATCCGAATCAAAATTATCCAAGTTAAGTCAAACCTAGCACTCCATATATTCAAAAAAAGAAAAATATCATCCTTGTGGTGACACAACAAAACAATCTTATTCAATTTTCTTTATAAGCATCAAATGTGATAAATTAACATCTTAAATACTTAATACTTGCCTTGTGGTGACACAACAAACTCATATTAAATATTTAATACTCTATTAATTTTATCATGCTAGAAGGCGACGTTCGATATTCCAAATATCTTTGAGCGCTTAGGACTTAATATAAAAATTGAGGGGTTTGTTATTAATTTGTCTCATCTTGTTTAGCGTAGCATGCATATATATATATAAAATCACAGCGTCGTATTAATTAACATGCGAGCATGTTTGCATAATATATAATATATATAATATAAGCATGCACATATAGAATACTATATTCTACGGATTGATTATGGACTTTTATTCTAGTTTGGTTCACTAGAGCCACCAAGTGAACCAAAAGGTCGAACCCCAAGGGTGCAAGAAATAATATTTAAATATAACTATTACATTTAAACCGGGCTCCATTACAAGCTTGGTCTTTTGCGCTCCTTGCTCCTTTGATCTCTAATTCTTCAAAATTAATTCTAAATATTCCTATTACAAAACTATTTAAAATAAATAGAAACCTTGATCGTGATCGAGGGAAATACATAGGAGGGAGATAGAATTTACATTAAGAAAAATTAGAGAAGGCGAAGTCTGTGATACCCCATTTAATAAAACCCATACATTCATGCATCCAACTAAAATAAAATCCAATCGCATTGGTCGATAGTCCATAATCAATCCCATTTATTATCATACACATCACCATATGCATCGATAAATAACATTCATCTCATGAATAATAAACATTTAATATATATATTGATATCATTTAATGGGCAAATTTAGTTAGTATAAAATCTATTTTTGAATCAAAATAAACTCCTTTATTTTAATCCAAATTTAAATCAAAATAAAACTATTTTATTTTAATTTATCAATTTTGAATAAAATAAACTATTTTATTTTAATCAAAATTTTAATCAAAATAAACTCCTTTATTTTAATTAATTATGGAATCAATTCCATATATAAAAAAAATCTTTAATTAAAATAAACTCTTTTATTTTAATTAATTATAGAATCAATTCCATGTAAAAAAATCTTTAATTAAAATAAACTCTTTTATTTTAATTAATTATGGAATCAATTCATGTAAAAAAAAAAATATTAAGGAAATACGGATTTTCTTTCCTATTCACAAATAAACTCTTTTATTTTGAATAATATGAAATCTTATTTCATATCTAAATAAACTCCTTTATTTAAGGAAACATGGATTCTCTTTCTATTCACAAATAAACTCTTTTATTTTGAATAATATGAAATCTATTTCATATCTAAATAAACTCTTTTATTTAAGGAAAGATAAAATCCAATTTCAACTCCAATTAGTTATCATGGAATCCAATTCCAACTCTAATTAGTTAGCATGAAATTTAATTTTAAAATTAAAATAAAATTTATATTTTAATATAAAATAAACTTTTATTTTAATATTAAAATAAAATTTTTATTTTAATAATAAAATTATTAAGAATATATATATATATAATAATAAAACAAAACCATTATTTTATATATATATATATATATAAACCGTAAATATATATATATATATATATATATATATATAAAACTTGCAAAAATCACATTTACTTAAAAAAACATGATATCGCCCATTTTTTTTTCTTTTAGGAAACCGTGCATGACACGCTTTTTCTCCGAAAAGTGCCTTGTTAATGACTTTGAAATCCATATCAATCATGATCGGTTATCATGTTATCCACGAAAAAAAAAAAAAAAATTGCGTATTAATCAAGTGCATGTTATTATTATTAATAATAAAAAAAAAAGCTGCGCCATTTAAGCACTTGCTTAAAAATTGATTTGGTCTTTTTTTTTTATTTATTTAATAAATTTTATCTGATAAAATTATGCCCAATTAAATTGTTCTAAACACATATCAACATACATATCAAATCAAAACAATTAATAATTAGCATAAAGGTTTGGCTCGATACCTTTTGTTAGGGTTTGTAATATTCATAACGCAATCAAAATTGCAAAAAAAAAAGCTTGAGCGTGTAAAATCGAGTTTAAAATTTTACAAACCATATACCCGGATCACCCTTTATGCATAATTATTAATTAAAGCGAAAAGATAAAGAATAAATCATACCCTTGAAGATCGAGCTTCCTCAAAAGTACAAGTTCACCTCCAAATCCTTTCGCGTTGATCTTGAATCCACCGGGTTTGGTTCCTTCCTTTGATCGGCGTTAGCCACCCAAATGTTTGGCCTACAGAGGTGATCCACCAAGGAAGAATAAAATTCAAGAAGATGGGTGTTTATGGCTCAAAACCTAGTTTTCCTATCTCTATGAAAAAGGTGTACTCTCAACAATTGGAATTTATGTGGTTTGTTGAAAAAAGTCAACAACCCTTTCCACCCATAATAAGACTCCTCTTATTTATAGATGTGGGCAACCCATCTTAACAATTAAGGAATTGGGTTTTATTTAATTAATTAAATTCTTTTAATTAATTAAGCTCCCTAATCTTATTAGGGATAATTAATTAAACTCTTTTAATTAATTTAACCTCCTAATCTTATTAGGAATAAATGAAAGTACTTATATTAAATTAATTCCTAAACTCTTTTAGAAATTAAAATAATAATAATTGTAATAATATTAATAAGACTCCTCTTATTAATTTATATTTAATATTTCTAAAATATTAAATAATAAATATTAAGCTATTTAATTTATTCTATCACCATAGATTAAATTAAATATATAACTATATTATTACGATTATGCCATTAACTTCTTAAATAATTATTCTTCCTTTTATGGTGTGACCCTTTAGGTTCTCCATATTAATAGGTTGTGAATAAATCAATTAGAACAATTCTAATCTTATTTAAATAAATAAATTAAATAATTAATTTATTTAAATAATATTTATTCTCTGATAAGGATAAGCCTCCCTAGCGATCGGCGACTTTCCGGATAATATAGATTTCAACATTAATCATTAAAGAACCTTTGAGTAAATAGTTCTGCAAATGCAATTGATCCTTCCACCATCTGATGTCCCGATTAAATATAAGGCATGGAATTCTTTGTCGAAGTCTTATTTTATTTAATTATATGTATTTCGACTCTTAAATGCACAACTCAAATAATGCAAATTAGAAACTCCTTTCTAATTTCATTACGCCTTATGCCAAGGACTCTTTGGGTTGTCATTTATCGAATCACATAGGACATTTCTCTTCTTTTATTAGAAGTGGTAGATTCTTTATTGATCATACATTATCTCCATGCGACAACTTTATACCCAAGCATACCCTTTGATATACCCTAAGGGTCTTAAGGAATAAGTCAAAGTATAACTCATCATACACAAGATACTATGATGATCTCAAGTCCGAGGATCACTTAGACTACTATCACTACTGAGAATTCCTATTGACAAGCAAATAAAACTCCATTAGGTATTCCTTAGCGAGCCACGTTCGAGGTAACTTATTCTCTAATAAGCACCTACATACTTGCTTTAGTGTCTCCACACAAATGATCGTGAGATCAATCATCCTCATCGATGAGCAAAGCAGCGTATGTACCAATCTATCCGGATTCACTAATCCCCAATTTAGTAATCCAACGATTGGGAACTATTTTAGTTTTAAGCTTTCTAAGAATTTAGATCTCATTAGAATGATCATCATCATTATTCTAAAAGCATTGCTTAAAACTATGGGTTTATCACATATTTTAAAAACGACATCGTGTAGATAATTAAAAGCCTTTAATAAATTAATACTTTTTATTAATAAATGAATAAGATTATTTACAAAGTATATGCTTTATCATCAAACATGATTGGCTTGTGTGCATATTACTTTCAATATATATATGGGTTCCATCACGATGCTTAATTCTTGTCGTGGAGAAGCTTTACCACAACCTTGTGTCAATTTTTTTTTGCTCCAAATTGCTACAACACGAGACTAAAAAGAGGTTGCTCCACAACAACCAGACATTACTGGATGGAACCCCTATATATATATATATATATATATATATATATATATATATATATATATATATATATATATATATATATATATATATACGGTCCGGATCTTAAGCTCACCCTTATCTAGCTCACCTTGCTCACCCCCTTTTAGCGACGCGGATCACAAGGCGATTTGGTCCATCGCTATATGTAGAACCGTAATCTTAGCTTTTAGCGACAAATAACATATAGCGACGGACAACATATAACGAAGGACCGAACATATAGCGATGGGTAGAATCATCGCATGGTAAAATCGCTAAAGGGGGGTGAAAAGTGAGCTAGATAAAGGGTGAGCTTAAGATCGAATAAATATATATATATATATATATATATATATATATATATATATATATATATATATATATATTTCCACTTTTATATAAATATACGCTTGCTTCGCTTTCATAATGTAGATATTTATTCATTCACTTTGGGCTAGATTTTGCCTTAATCGGCTATTTCTCACACTTTAACTTAGGTTTATGGTGACTAAACTGGAACCGTTGAAGCTGGAATAGTTTAGATTTACTCAAATCTAGTTCTTATTCTAGATTTTACACATATTGTTTTCTCATGTGAGTCTAGGAATCATATGATCACTGATTCAGCTTCTTAATCTAGATTTGGTTCCGTGATGGACATTTTCAATTTGTAGCTTGACATGTAAATTATTCTGATTACTGAATATCCTTAGATGGCTCTTATGCCCACAAGGAGTTCGACATTGTTATGTATCTTATTTTCTCGAAGATGCCCCGCATCTCAAAAAAAAAAGCAATCAATAGAACACAATAAAATGGAAGTATCGAAGGCCTCAATTACTATTGAGCATAAGGGTTTAAAAAACCTATTTTACAAAACATCATTGCTATATCTTGTTAAAATTGAACTTTTATACAAAAGTCAAACCCTTTGTATATAGGTACAAACGAGTCATAGCACTACTTGCAAACAACTGCACATAGACCTAACACACACACACATACACAGATAAAAGTTTTAAATGAAAAGTGGCGATAACCGTGTTATCACGGAAGTCGGGGGGTGCCTAACACCTTCCATCCTCTTAATCAAGCCCCCGAACCCTAACGAATTTTGGTTTCCCAGACCAGTTAAACAGTCTCACGTCACTAGCTCTTTGTGCAAACCTTTTCTCGGTTGAGTTGGTGCAACCATTTAAAAATAACCAATAGGCGACTCTCAAAATAGTCAAATTGTTTACATATACATATCGGTCCTTTTCAAACTTGTTTTTCAAACAAATCTCACCTAAAAAATGAGAACACCAAAAGACAAGAAAAAAAGGGACAAATAAAAATCTTGGCGTTGATTTTTTGCTCTTTTGATCTAATCCATGTTCCAAGATATAATGGATCCCATGATGGCTGAAGTTCGTAAAAGAGAAGAGTAACTTAGTCACTACTCTCCAACCTCGAAAGATTGTGGAGTTAAGTAAAACCAACTCCACGAACCAAGCAGGAAGGAATAGTAGAGTTAAGCTTCACTCATTACAAATCGTGAATCACAGGGGATGTATGGAAAAGAAGAATGGGTGTAAAGGAAAGACTACAAGAATCCATGGAAGTCCAAATAGAGAAAGAATCCACATAAGCATGCATCATGCTAGATGTTTTATATGTGATAAATATGGCCATAAGGCTTCGAATGTTATAATAATCCTCTCAGATATTAAACCCAAAGTCATGCGATTTGGGTTCCCAAGGGTACTAACAAGGTAGGACCCATGCAAGTCTGGATACCAAAATGAGAGTTTAACCTTACTACGGGAACAAAGCTCCACCATCACAACTTGGTATCTGCGCGATTGGATGCTCAAGGCACATGGCCAGGAAACAAAGCCCACCTATCTAACTTCACGAATAGGAGGGTCCCTCTGATTATCTTTGGAGACAATGGCTCTAGTAAAACAAGATTATATGGCTCGGTGGGAATGGTGCAAAGTGTCTTTTAGTAAAGTAGCTTATGTGGAAGGGCAAAAGCACAATCTTCTGAGCATAAGTCAACTCTGTGAAAAGGGTCATCAAGTTACCTTCCTCAACAATCAGTGTCAAGTTAGAGATATGAAGACCTCTTCTATAAAGCTGACTAGAACAAGAGAAGGGAATGTCTACACTGTTAATCTTGCTCAACTGAGTTCTGATGAGAGAATATGTTTTCTTGCTAAAGCCTCTGAAGAAATGAGTTGGATATGGCATAGAAGGTTGTCTCATCTTAACTTCAAGAGCATGTCAAAATTGGCCTTCAAAGATCTAGTAGTATGTTTACCCAAGTTCAGCTTTGTCAAAGAAAGGTCATGCAATACATGTCAGCTTGGAAAGAAAATTAGGAGTTCATTCCAAGGTAAAACGGTCAACTCAATTGGTAAGCTCCTACAGTTACTTCACATGGATCTATTTGGGCCAATTCCAACTGCAGGCCTTGGTGGGAAGAGATACTCATTGGTCGTAGTGGATGACTACACCAGATTTACATGGGTGTTCTTTCTAAATTCTAAAGATGAAATAAGCTCTCAACTTATCAAGATGTTCAAGCTGGTGATGAACGAAAAAGGAGAAAAGATCAAGGCTATAAGGATTGATCATGGAAGAGAGTTCGACTTCTCTTAGATGGATCAGTTTTGCGCAGACAATGGCATCAGTCACAACTTCTCAGCTCCACGAAATCCACAACAAAACGGAGTAGCTGAAAGAAAGAACAGAACATTGATTAAAGCTGGAAGGACTCTACTAGCAGCAGCTCATTTGCCTGGATACTTCTGGGCAGAAGTTGTCAACATTACGTGTTACACTCAGAACAGGTCTCTTATTCACTCTACATTAAAGAAGACTCCTACGAGTGTGGAGAGGAAGAAAGCCAAATGTTAGCTATTTCCATGTGTTTGGTTGTGTATGCTACATTTCTACAATGGAAAACAATATCTAACTAAGTTCAACCCAAGTCGAGACGAAGAATCTTTCTTGGATATGCCATAGACAATAAGGCCTATAGTGTGTTCAACAAGAAGGCGCTAAGTGTTGAAGTCTCAATGCATATCATCTTCGATGAAATAGACTCAGACAAATATGTGCCTTAAGACACTACGATCGACGACTTGGACAATACGAATGAGGTGATCGAGCCCAACACCACAATCGCAGCCCTAAAAGATGAAATCATCGAGCCTGAAGAAGAGATCATAGAGAGAGCTATACCAGACGACGAACCTCTACAACAAGAGACAAATGTTGATCTTTAAGAATTCAGACAAGAAGGCACCAGAACAAATGTTCTAATAGGGAACAGATAGGCAAGAGATTACACTCAAGATCTTATCATTGGAGACCCAAATGCAAGAGTTAATACGAGATCTGCCACCTAGAATGAGTGTTTCTATCTAAGCTTTCTGTGCCAGATGGAACCCAAGAAGATAGAAGGTGTTATGGAAGATTCGAGTTGGATAGAAGCCATACAAGAGGACCTGAATCACTTTGAAAGAAGCAAAGTCTGGAGACTAGTTCTTAGACCAAGAAGTCACCCCGATTATTGGCACCAAATGGGTCTTGAAACAAAATGGATGAAGATGGGGTAATCACGAGGAGAACAAGGCAAGACTAATGGCAAAGGTTATTCCCAAGAAGAACGATCGACTACAACGAGACCTTTCAGCACATTGCGGACTCGAAGTTATAAGGATATTCCTTGCCATTTACGCTTACATGAAGTTCAAAGTTTTCGGATGGATGTCAAGAGTGCATTTCTGAATGGTGAACTTCAAGAAGTATATGTGGAGCAACCTCCAGGTTTCATCAATCCAACTCTCTCTAATTATGTTTATAGACTAGACAAAGCCTTATATGGACTTAAACAAGTACCTAAAGCATGGTATAAAACACTAACTAACTTTTTTCATTGAAAATGGTTTCACTAGAGGTAGAGTAGATACCACATTATTTCTTAGGAAGCACAAAAATAAAGTCTTACTAGTTCAAATATATGTAGATGATATTATCTTTGGTTCTACTAATGAAAATCTGTGCAAGAGATTTTCCAAGCTTATGCAGAGCAAGTTTGAAATGAGTATGATGGGTGAGTTGAATTTCTTTCTTAGACTATAAGTGAAACAGACTGATGAAGGTATCTTCACTAACCAATCCAAGCACATTAAAGACTTACTTAACAAGTATGTCATGGAATCAGCCACTCCCATGAAAACACCAATTGCTCCAGCGACTAAGCTTGACAAAGATGAGAAAGGTAAATGTATTGCCATTACTCGTCTGTAGAGGTATAATAGGCTCTCTTACGTATCTAACAAGTCGCCAGACTGGACATAATGTTTGCTACATGTATATGTGCTAGATTTCAATTTAATCCTAAGGAATCACACTTAACTGTTGTAAAAAGAATTTTCAGGTATCTCAAAGGCAAACCTCATTTGGGACTTTGGTATCCCAAGGAGTCCTCCTTTAAACTGTCTGGATATACAGATGTTAATTTTGTAGGCTGCAAGATCGATATAAAAAGTACCAGTGGCACTTGTCAGTTGCTAGAAAACAAACTTATGTCCTAGTTTAGTAAGAAGCAAAATTCAGTATCTACCTCAATAGCAGAAGCTGAATACATTGTTGCAAGCAGCTGCTGTGCTCAAATCTTATGGATGAAGAACCAGCTAGAAGATTATGGATTTGATTTCAAGTCTATACCTATTCATTGTGATAACATAAGTGCCATAGCAATAACACATAATCCTGTTATGCATTCTTGGACTAAGCATATAGAAATAAGATATCATTTTATTAAGGATCATGTTCAAAATGGAAATATATCTTTACAATACATCCCTACTGAAAATCAACTTGTTGATGTCTTTACAAAACCTTAAGATATGAATCCAGATTTAAAAATTGATAAGTGAGTTAGGTATACTAAATCTACAACCATAAACTCTATGCTCTAGTTGGTGATAACCATGCAGATAAAAAGGCTATGTTAAAATAGCAGAGATGACTAAGAGAAACCATGATCGTGGAGCAGTCTTAACATTGTAAAGAAGTCCACTGTGATGACAGCATTCCTATCAAATCAAGCGGTCCTTCCGGATAAGAGCCTCGAGGATAAACGACCCTTAGTTTACGACTAGGAGGTTGGCCTTCTTGAGCTACCTTAACCGGAAGGAATGTTAATTGAGTGCATCACAAGAACAGGAGAGACAATAATCATAGGCGGGATCAAGAAGGAAGTTAACAATCGTAGAAAGCAACCTCGGCGATCGTATTTGTCCCAAAGGAAACACTAGCTCAAGGAGAGCTAAGGGAAAATTAGTATATATCGAAGAAGCGTATCAAAGAAGCTAAGGAAAGGACTGCACGCCTGTTGAAAAAATCTTTTCAGGTGTTAGGTGAGATAGCAATCTGCTGTGTCAGTAGGTCAGACGACTGAACAACAAAATTCCAGGAAGTCACCATCGGTGCTCAGAAGTTTCTGATACATTTAATGCTTCAACGGATGTCTTCAACAGACATATTTCAAAGGCTCCTTTATAAGGAAATCAGATATAGATGCAAAAAAGAAAAGAAAAGAACAAGCAGCAGTACACACAACCAAAGCTAAAGAACACTCGACCCTCAAACTCTATGATCCAAAAAGAAATACTTGCTCTGCTACTCAGTTCTTTCGAATGAATGCTTAACTACAACTAAGTAGCACAACCCAAGAACTTAACTCTCATCAAGTTTATTCCAAGTCTGCTGGATTTGAATGGTTCAAAGTGAACTAAGAAGTTCCAAGACTGCAGGTCTTGAAGAGATCTAAGTGATTCAAAAAGTGTAAAGATATACTTAGTGGATTTCGTACTCGAGGAGTAGAAGAGTGGACTAAGAGCCTTGAGTGCTCTAAATCACTTCAAATCACTATGTCTTTTATATTCTTGTTATAACTGCAATATCTGTTATAACTGCTTATCAACTATTAACTTTGTTTATCTCAAAGGGGAACAAACAAATCATATTTTCCGCTATGGTTAATTTATTAACAAATCTAACAAGTATTTTGAAAAAGAAATTTTTTTAAAAATATCTATTCAACCCCGCTTCTAGATAGCTATTGTGTCTCTCAGGAACTAACAATAATAATATCGATAATAATAATAATAATAATAATAATAATAATAATAATAATAATAATAATAATAATAACAATATCGATAATAATAATAGATAATAATAATAATAATAATAATAATAATAATACATATAATAATAATATTTATGGTTTACAATTTCTTTAATTATATTTTCTAATAATTACATAAAAACTCATTTAGTATTAATTATAAAAATAATTAAAAATATTTTTTTTCATTTATGTTATTGTATTTTATATTTTTTTACTAAGTTCTTTTATTTATATTTTATTTTAAATGATTTTCTTTCATTTTCTCTATAAAATTTGTTTATTTCCATTTAAGCATTGAAACTCATGCATAAAAATTCCATGTCAGCTTTCTCTCTCCTAGGTGTCAAATTTCGTTAAAAGTCAAAGGACTTAACTGTTTTTGTAACGATTTGTAAGAAAACTAAAGTTCAGTGAGTTGACTATAAGAAAAAAAAGTTTAGTGACTCATTTGTAAGTTGGCCTAAAGTACAGTGACCAAAAAAATATGTACCCCTCCCATAATTATATTAGTTGAACTAGTTTATTATAAACAAATATTTAAAAAAATTCATCATTTAATTCTCTAGATTGTAACTTATTCTCGATCTCATTCTTTCTACAAGTATCAACCTGTAACTCATATTCGTATACATGGATAACACCATATATACCAGTTAATTTTAACCTTATGATTCAGACATTTTGTAACTTTACATACCCAAGTTTCATAAAGACTAATAACAAAGATTGTTCTTGGAAACAGAGGGGCACATTACGGTAATTTTGGCATCTTACTAGCACTCATTAGTGAAACCTTAGTGCTTACAGAACTCCCATTATCATCCAATACCCTCACTTGGACACATAACTTTATAAAGATATCTCTTTATATCGATAATTCCTACCTATCTAAAATTCACAATATTAATAACACATTTGTACTAGGAACAAAGGAACCTTGCGATGAATTTGGTTTCTTTATTGGTGCTAGATCTATGTTCTTACAGCACTCACAATGTTATTCAATATCCTCATTCAGATATATAGTTCTTTATCCATACAATATTAATTTTTACTATTTATCACTCGGTTACATGATTTACTTGTTCGTGTTACAAAAGTCTTTACGACTACAAATAAAAGACAAGTAAACAATCTAGTCTATGCATTCTACTTTACGTCCATGATCTTCTTATCATTCTTCTTAACTTGGTCTTTAGTATAATAAACACTAAGCGTAAACTTGTTAAAATAACCCTCTTGTAGTTGCAACCTTTAACTATTTCATAGCAACATGAGATCACTATAACTCATAAGAACTCTCTTTCTAATCTTTGATTATAACTTTAATACTAAAAAAATAGCTTTATAGAATGGTAAGAAATAAATAAACTTGGATTGTTATTTATAGAAAAAACATAGTTTTGCTAATTGCACGTTAGGGGCTCTGTAACGCCCCGAAATCTGGTCTATTTTCACACCCAGATTCTGTACGTCACGATCTCACTTCTTTCCAAACATACATCATTATATAGCTAAATATAACAACATACATTCTCAAATCCCAGGTTCTAATCCTTATAACCTCGTTCATTACAAATAATGATAATTACATTATTCTTTACATCTTACAAGAGTGACTTTTATCCTCCACCAAGAATATATAACAGTTCATTAAACTAATCTATAGTTTAATTAAACTATTCTACATTACAAGTCTTGGCCTGATCTTCACGCACATTCAAATATTGAATGGCACTTTGTCTAGATACCGATCAGCTTGATCTTTACGGGATCTTTAAGTTCTTTCTAACATCGTTCGCTGAAAATGTTTTTATTTAAAGCAAGTGTGAGCATTCAATTGCTCGGTGAAGTCATGTGATTGAATAAACAACCTCAAGAATTTAAACATTCTTTTAAGACTTCAATAACCGAACAAAGGTTATGAAGTAGCTTGAATAATAGGAATAATCCTGATTCCTATCATTTTAAAACATTAGTCACACTTTGAAATACTTTCATTCTTCTACCTTTTTCATACACATCGTACTGGCTAGAATCATTACTTACAGACTTAATAATAACGGTTCATGTATAAGCAGAACATTCTCATATTGAGCAGTTCAATCAAAAAACGGTCCATCTCATAGAAACAAAGTGTTTCAAATTATAGCTGAGGCCTCATACATTCTACCACCTTGTATAAATATCACACATTTTCACATAGATGAAAACTTCTCAAGTTCAACATCCCGAAGTTTAAGAAACTATCATTCATTTAGAATATGAATGAAGTTAGGAAACTTGCCTTACATATGACTCTGACTTACGATTTCTGTTGAGCGCTTATTCCAATCCTTATATAGCACATACACCAATTAGTCATATACTTGACTTTATGCATTGGTTTAGTTAACTTTACTTCTTAAGGTTCTCGTTCTTGCAATCTAAGTTTATGTGACCAACTTTCTTCTACCGCTTTACGGCTTTATGACATACGGAGATGTCTTAACTCATACGATCATCATCTTTGATGATTTACATTCTTAACTTCTTCTTATAACTCTCCTAGGACTCAGCACACATCGTGTCTCTGCTAGTAGTCTATATGGTACTCTGAGTGGTTTCCCACAAACAACCAACAAACAAGTTCCCGTCTCATCTACAATATTTTTTATAGTGAGTTAGATCAGTTGCCAGTTTCGTATATACCTCCGCTCTCTGAAGAAATTGTTGCTTGCTACCATATGTCGACCATCCAAATATTACGATTTCACCACAACCTAACTTATCTTAACTTATCCGAACCATTAAAACTATAATGTTCGTTAAGTCAATTTCTTATTCCTTATGGCTTTTTAGCAACTAAATATCATACCACTGGATTTATTTGTTATCGTCTAAGTCATACAATCTTTTGTATACTCAGAACGATCATTCAATATTAATTCTACGCATTCAAAGTGTTAAGCATTTTACATGACCTTATTCTTATCTTACAACGTCCGGTTTATTTAACTAGGAACGTCATCAAAGTTAATCATTAACTTGGCTTCTTTACGTATACGACATTGTCTTTAATTCAGTTCTTCACCATTCATAGGTTTAATCATCATTCTTAATTACCTTACGGTCAAACTATACACGGGGTGTAGGTTTTGCCCGTTTAATATTTGCTTACACTCAACCCTCACGTCGGTTAAAGTGTTTAACAATTACATTTCATTCTAACATTTTCTATCTGACTCACAATTGGCTTTCATTAATCTTGATACCATTCATTACGGCTCTCTTAATAGTTCATATCTTACTTACTACTTTCGTCAACGTCTAATTCATACACTTAGTGTATACTTAGAACGTTTGCCCGACGCGAATACAATTCACAAGGATCAATTACGTATTCAACATTTACGTTGCTCATCTCTTAATTTTATTCAACCTTCACCTAAGGTTTTAATTGCTCTCATTTGTTATCCATTACATGAACCCCACGTTCATTATTCTTTTTTAATGTCAAAGCTATATCATTCGTTGTACGCTAAGACCGATCGTTCATCGCAACAGCGTTGCATTCACATTCTTTGTCTTTTAAACTCATTCAATCTTTTCGTTCAACCTTCATATAAGGTTTAAATCACTTATTTAAGTGTTACCTTACGTGAACTATATGTTCTTTATCTTCCCTTACACTTTCCCTAACAGTTGAGCAGTTAAAAACTCTTCTCTGGGCCTTGCCATGCACCGGCGTTGCGGCGCCGGTTCCTTCTCTTTCTCTCGCACTGCAGCACCACTCAACAATAGCTAAGCTTTGCCTTTAAGTTGGCATCTGCTGGCGTGCCTCCCAGTAATGGTATTTGGCCTACTGGCGCCAAGCTTAAAACATAGAAAATTTTTCTAAGTGTTGCAATGTTTTGAGACGCTTACTTCACAATCTCATAACTTATTCGTTATAACTCGAACGAGATTGTTCCAAAGCTATTTTCTTCCTTATCTTACGTACATCAATTCCCCTAGGATAAAAATTTATTTTGAATCCGTTGACATGCCTTTCAATTGGCTTAAATTCCATTACTCATTCATTTTATGTTCTAAACGCTCTTCGTTCGTTCGTCCGTTTATTCGGTCATCTGAACTCAAAACTCATTCATTTTTGAGTCCACGACTCATGTTTTCTATGTTTTCTTACTTTATTATGAAACCCTACACGTTCGGGTTCATTTACATACTTTCTACTTCTCGTTCGCCTTTTACAAAATTTTTGCCATAACTTCGTTATAGCTAAGTTTAATCCGTTCTTCATGAATGTTTCTATCGTTCCTAACCAAGCAATAAGCAACAAACTTATATACGATGGTTTTAAACTTTTCCATCAATAACAAATTATATTACAATGGTTTTAAATTTATACATCAACAACGTTCTTCGTGTTCTTCACGTTCTTCGTTTGTTCTTCGTTTTTAATCGATATTTTGATTACAATTTCACTTTTTCTTGGAATTTGGTGTTATAAAACACCACTCCTTACTTATTTCACCGAATCGTTCATATGGTTCATTCAAATCGTTCAAATTCATTACGAAACTTATACTTCCTTATGAAATTTATAAACTAAACTTCTAATTCTTATTTCTTCATTTTCTCATGATTTCAACCATATGAAATCATTCTTAACATCTTCTACTTCTATTCTCATTAAGCTATATTTTTCCCATAGAAAACTTAAAGAAAATTTATAAGAGACTAGCTTTTCCTCTTCCTTTTTCCTCCCATCCGACTTCTCTCTCTCTCTCAAGTGTTGGTGATTTTTCAAAATAACCAACAAATGATTTAGGCTTTCCTTTTATAGAAAACCAAAGCTAGGGGTAAAATAGTCATTTCACTCCAAAGTTACTATTCACACTCCTTACTATTCACACCTCCTTACTATTCATGAAGCTTCTCCTGGAAGCTTCGTGCTTCTGTCTTGTGGAATTCGTCCGACAGTTCAAAAACTTCGATTCTCATAATCCAAATATTTTTGGATATTTCATCTTTCCTTTACCGATTAACTTTTACGTATTCTTCGGATCTCCGAAAAACTAAAAAATACTCTTTAATGTTAAGCGTTTTCCTTCACGTTTGCACACAAGCTAGCTTTTCATCTTTCTTTTCTCGCATCCTAACTCTCTCTCTCTCTCTCTCAAGTGTTGGTGATTTTCAAAATCACCAACAAATGAGTTAAGGTCCTCTTTTTTTTATAGAAAACCAAAGCTAGGGGTAAAATAGTTATTTTGCCCCAAAGTCACTATTCACACCTCCTTAGTATTTAAAAAGCTTCTCCTGGAAGCTTCGTGCTTCCGTCTTGCGAAATTCGTTCGACAGTTCAAAAACTACGATTCTCGAAATCCAAATATTTTTGGATATTTTATCTTTCCTTTACCGATTAACTTTTACATATTCTTCGGATCTCCGAAAAACTGAAAAACACTTATTGATGTTAAGCGTTTTCCTTCACGTTTTCCCCTAACATAGTTAAACGAATGAAAAGTACATAACAGTACTTTTCGTCATTTTTATTTGGCTTAAATATATTTTACTACCTTAAACTATTAGTCATATTCCACTTCGGTGATTCACCTTTTAATTTTGCCAATTAGATGATTAGACTATTAATTTTTTTCACTTTTATCCAAATTCACTTGACACGTCAGAAATTGATGACGTGTTTTCCTGAGTGGGGACATAGAAAGTTGATGTGTATTTAAATAATATTATTTATATCATTTTATTAATTTAAATTATATGGACAAGGGAAAATTTGGCAAAGCCTAATTGAAGATAATCACGGTATTCAATTAAAATAAATCAAAACAAAACATCTTTGACAAAACTCCATTAAAACAAAATAAAACAAATCTCAAAGAATTATTCTGTTGCCCCTCCATCGATGCCCCGTGAAAACCATGCGCCCCTCCATCGATGCCTCGTCGTCGAATCCTCTAGCGACCACGACGATGCGTCCACCCACAAGCACCGCAACTATTCCGTCCTCCATCTCCGGTGATAAAATCGTTGAGGAAGGCACCCATCTCACTTCATCTCAGATCCTTCAAATCCAAGCCCGGATCCAATTCTAACAAAAACAAAACTACTTACCCAGAAATCAACCTGCTCTCTTCTTTTTTTGAGACATCAACAGATCAATTTATTTTTCATCTTTCTCTTTCTCTCTCCTCTACCTCTCCTTCGATTGTTGCACGGACCAATTGGCGAATGCATTTCCCCTCGGCTCTAGGTTTTATTTGGGAGATTAGGGTTAGTGAGATGTATAAATACTCCGCACCCTCTTCCATTTTATCCATCTAATACTTTCCATAGCTTTTCTCCGCCTCCATTCTCAACTTTCTTTGCTTATAAATCTCAAAATTAGTATCCAGTAAATGAATTAGCTGTAGATATGGAGGGAATTAGTCCAGTGAGGAAAGCAAAACATTGCTCCAAAGATGGGGGATCTCTTAGGAGTCTCTGTCTGTGACGACAATTGAATGAGTAATTAATTTATTTAGTTTTAATGTTTAATATAAAAGGATTTGACGATTTTTCCCTTTAATATATTATAAATTTTTAATCAAAAATTTTAAAAAAAAATTGTTACACATAAGATCAACTATGCCTACTCAGATAGTCAGGTCAACCATTTTTGATGTGGCAAATTCAATTGAATGGAATTGGAAAAAATTAACAGTTCAATCATCTAATTGACAAAATTAAAAGGTGGATTACCGAAGTGGAATATAACATATAGTTTAAGGTAGTAAATCATATTTAAAGCCTTTTTTATTTTGTCCGATTTCTGCGTTTTTCGAGAAAAACTTTTATTGGCTTACTTAACTTTTCACGATATATTATCGTCAAATCTTTCGACGGAATATCATTTCGACATACCAAACTCTCGGAAAGGCTTAGGTTATTCAAACCCTAACCTTTAGTGTTTCATTGGGTGAATAGTGCATATTTCATCTTTTTCCTCGAAAATATTTTTGTTCCCGGAAAATTTTTATTTTCGTCTTGAAAATTTTTACTCGTTCAGTCTAGCTCGTAGCCAGAATCCTCCCATTTTATAATCATCCTAGGTTCTATAATGATTAATAAACACATAGCACATAATATTATTAATAAAAATTTATTTTATTAATAACTACTTCTTTAAACTTAAATTCTAGACAATCCGATTTTTCGGGTTGTCACATTCTTCCCTCCTTATAAAAAATCCGTCCTCAGAATTTCTAAAACCACACCCATACCCGGGTGCTTTATTCCTACAACCTTTAGCAAAGGTTTAATCTTAATTCATCCTTTTTATAAGGATTATCTGTTGACATAATCGTCATTAGTTAAACCTCACGTCTAACTATATTTTCAATCTCTCGGGTCATCACATTCACCCCTTCTTCATAGAATTCCGTCCTCGAAATTTTAGCTTACTCTTCTTCTCAACTTCTCTTCAAAGAAGTTCATATCTTTCAAACATTCCCTAACCTTCATAACTTATCAAGAATCATGAAGTGGAAGGAATAAATAGGAATATAAAGATTCCTTTAAAACATTTCATACTTTTGCTGAGGGGTCAAATCGAACATGAACTCTTACTAGGTTTAACAACATTTCACCGTAAACCCTTCTATCACTGTCAGTTTACAATCACCAAGGAGGTAAACTACCTCTTCCATACGTAGGCGATCAACCCATCATATAACCCTATTTCGGGATATGTTCACCTCAGACTTAATCATTAGATTCCGCACCAAAATAATTTGATTTGGCATAACTCTTCAAAGAAAGCTCAATTTTCTTATAACATGACATACCATTTGTCTTAGCCAAATTAAATAGCTTAGACCGTACCAATAAATTGGACATCAACTTGAAACATTAAATCTACTTAAATCAATTGACATCGCATTACTTCTTTAAATTCTTTCACAATACATCAAAACATTTTATGGCGTCATGATACAAGTATTTTTCACGAGACATTGAGGACTTAAATCAATTTATGACTTCTTCATTATACATCATACTATAAGCGGGTTGTTGATCATAAGATCACATCCAACACCGAGTTCAATTGCATTAATAACTCCATCCTTTTACCATCCTTGCATCAAATGTAATTGATGATATAAAATTAGGTTTGATATTTCAAATTAATTTACATCAAGCAGAAACAATTAGCATAGACATATAAAGAATAGTTCTTTTTAAAATCCATTGGTTCCAAAAGTTGAACCAATTCTTTCATTTTCAAAATGCGTACACATAAGCATGATTTCAATAAACTTCAAAATCTAGCATAGCTAGATGACTTGGAATATCCTATTTCTCCATCTTCCTTCATTTTCTTACTTGCGACATTACTTAATCTTCTCTAGCACCTTCAATACTAAGTATCTTTGAAAATACTTGCTTTCGGTCTAAACATCACTAAACCTTAGTATAGTCCATCAACTCACCACACTTTATGTGTTTAGAAACTTTCCACAACTATATGTGTTTAAGAACTTATCTTGCAATATGTAATCTAAGAACAAATCAAGGACTATCCATATGCTTAGGGCTCAGAAACATAGTATATAACTATGAGTCACAAACTTTCCATAAGTATGAGTTTTAAGAACTCACACCTATCTTATCATTCTCTACCTATCACACATATACATGAGAAAAGATTCACCTTCTCATCATATACATAGTGATAAGCGATGACCCGTGTTATGGCGCCCCCAAAATAGGTATACATCACCCATTCTGAGTCGCCAAATACATGGTACAGAAATAACTACAACTTTATTAATATAATTGTCATGTAAAATACAACAACACATAAACTGTGAGTTTAAATACAAATATTATCTTCTAGATAATATCCACACTCAAATAAGTCCTCATTACAATTATTGATACACTATTTTACAAAATAGTGAGGACTACTATAACAACTGCCTTGGAACATCACTCCACACCCCGACTACGTCCCGCTATATTCTCGCTTCCTGAGAAGAAAAATAGAACAAAAAGGAAAAGGGTTAGCTCAACTAGCCCAGTAAAGAATATTATGACTAAGATAATGTACAACAAATTAACCTTAGTCTTCAACAGGAAAAAATCTGATATAATATAATAGACAACAAGTTTTAGATCAACAACTGCAGCGGAAACAACAATTCATTAGAAGAGTTTAGTAGAGAATGAAATCTACTATCATCTATGAATTTAAAAGTCCATCATCAATATTTTATCCCTGTAACATCAATAAATATACATCTTGAATCAAATATTCATCTTTGCACCACTCTGCCTAAAGATATTCATTTGTATCACCGAGTTGGTCGTGTCCATCTCAACACTTGTCCATCTTTTACTCTGATCCAAAGATATTCATCAGGTAATCATTCATCTTTGCACTTCAGGCCAAAGATATTCATCAAGTATCACCATTAAGGACTGAGGATGATGAATAATATTTTAAAGAACGAATCCAGTGAGATAAAAGAACAAAGAATTAGGATTTGTACTTTAGATAATCCAAGTTCAAAAATACTCCATAATAAACCATAGTGGAGTAAACTTTAAGAATGAAGATCAAAACATGGATACAATCAAAGATAGTAACCATAATAGACATTTGGGACAAAGAAGAGAAAATTTTATTTTTTGGTGAATAGTGTCGTATACGTGAATAGTAACCCCGACACGAAAAGGTAGAAATTCCACAAGAAAAGTCATAGTTAGTGAATGATTCTAAGTGAATAATGCAAGTATTAAGTGAATAGTGACGTATACGTGACTAGTACATGTATACGTGAATAGTAACCTCAACATGAAAAGGTAAAAATTTTATAATAAAATTCATACCAATATTTCGGTATAATGATATTGAGAGAGTAACATCATTTACGAGGAAAATAACATCCCTTACCTCAAAAGAACAGTACTTCTGACTGGAATATCAGATGTAATGCTGAAGAAAACTTGCACTAAATATCAACTCTCAAAGTATCTAAATATTCACAAGAATACCCTCGATAATATAGAGA
This sequence comes from Panax quinquefolius, assembly GCA_020205615.1. Taxonomy (NCBI): domain Eukaryota; kingdom Viridiplantae; phylum Streptophyta; class Magnoliopsida; order Apiales; family Araliaceae; genus Panax; species Panax quinquefolius. Next base: position 58,624 of record JAINUW010000770.1, read on the forward strand.
GAGAAAACTTCAGATTCTTGTGTGATTTTCAATTATAACTTAAGCACCTATTTATAGGAAAATGTCAGAATGCCAAAGCAGACTAAATTAATAAAATAATATTTTTTCAAAACATTTCTACGCACACCTCTTGGACCAAAATTTATCCACCACCAGTGGGGCCCACCAAAATTTAGATTTTCCACACCAACCAAAAGTGGGGCCCTCCCATGTTTTTAATAAAAAAATATTTATTTTCAAAACTTCAATAATTCATAATAAATAGCCCTTTTATTAGAAAAATACGAATTTTATGTCCATTCCATAGGAAATTAAATTCTCTACAACTTTGTAGAAGAAGGTTTTTCCAAATTCCAAATAGAAAATGTCTGAAATTCACATACGAATGGTTTTTAATACCTCTATTTTGACAAAATATTGATAAAACACCTCAACATTAACTCCTTCATTTATATCCACAAAAAATAAATATTTCCCTATCCATCATTTTTATCCGCATAAAATAAATATCTCCTTATCATATAAATCAATAATTAATTATTCACAAATAATATTACAGAATCACAATTATGACAACCAGGTCGTTCCCAGGAAAGAGGGGGCTTTTCGATAAGGATTTTTCCTTACTGGCGCGCAATTAGGTGACCAAACTCCTTTCCTAGACAGAACTTCCTTAGACATTGCCAATAATGCTATCTAATAATATTATTCAAATAATATAAATTATTGATCTGATAATGGGAAATATTGTGCAGTGATAATTATTTAAACAACAATAATATAAAATATCAACGCAGCAATTATTGAATCAATAAAATAAAATATTGAACAGTAATTACTGTAACAATTATTGAGTAGTGCCTTCTTACGTAAAAATTAATAATTCAAAAATATTGTGCAATACCGTGTGTTACTGTGCAACCACGCGTATTAATGTATTTTAACCACCAGGTATTCCAATAGTGTTAACGGTAACAATTACGACGTTATTTATAAAAACTCAAACTTGTCGTTTTTTTTATCTGACCGTTTTCCGTTATAGGGTGCACAAATAGTTCTTGCAAGTGCAATGCGAATATTCCCCGATAGCAAGAATATTCCACGACCAAACAAATATTTCCCGACAACAATGAATATTTTATAACCACTTGCTTATTTTGCAAAATTTGCACATTTCACCCATAACCAAAACATTATATCAAATTAACACCTTATTATTTCAAGATAATGAATAGAGAAAATTCAATTTTATTTATAAAAAGTTGGGGTCTAACAATAACATTTCAATGATTATCAATACCAGAAGCTAAGTGGTCGTCAAACCAAACTCGACCACTAATCAATATAAGAAGCTAAGCGAACAATTCCCCGCCCATACAAAGAATTTTTCAACCTAACCACTATATCGACCAGGAAGCTAAGTGGTTATAAAACCCAAGTACAAATTCCCCGCCCATACAAGGAATCATACAACTCAGCTGCTGACATAAGTTCTCAATTGAAATCTTACAACTTCTAACCTTCTCTTTACTTAATACGAATTTTCTTTAATTCTTATGTTATCCTTTACAACTCAATCTGAGTTCTTCTTCCCATAATACGTTGTAGTACCATTCATTTATAGCATTAGCTATAAATCATCCATCGTTTAACAGAACATCCATTATTATGATTCAATATGATCACGTGGTGATCTTCTTCCTTAATCGTTTAACTCAACGATTTTCTTCTCCTTCTCTCTACGATTATAATCTTAGGTACTCATACCTAAGATTTATAACCTATCAGCTCTGATACCACATTATAACGCCCCAAAATCTGGTCTATTTTCACACCGAATTTCAGACGTCACGATCCCACTTCTTTCGAACATACATCATCATTATATAGCTAAATATAACAACATACATTCTCAAATCTCAAGTTCTAATACCTTATAACCTCGTTCATTACAAATATTGATAATTATATTATTCTTTACGTCTTACAAGAGTGACTTTTATCTGCTATCAAGGATACATAACAGTTCATTAAACTAATCAATAGTCCAATTAAACTATTCTACATTACAAGTCTTGGCTTGATCTTCATGCACATTCATATACTGAATGACACTTCGTCTGGATACCGATCAGGTTGATCTTTACGGGATCCTTAAGTTCTTTCTAACATCGTTCGCTAAAAATATTTTTATTTAAAGAAAGTGTGAGCATTCAATTGCTCAGCAAGTCATAGCAGTTGAATAAACAACCTCAAGAATTTAAATATTCTTTTAAGACTTCAATAACCGAACAAAGGTAATAAAGTAGCTTAAATAATAGGAATAATCCTAATTCCTATCATTTTAAAATATTAGTCACACTTTGAAATACTTTCATTCTTCTACCTTTTTCATACACATCCTGTCTGGCTAGAATCATTAGCACAGACTTAACAATAACGGTTCATGTATAAATAGAACATTCTCATATTGAACAGTTCAATCACAGAACAGTCCATCTCATAGAAACACCGAAGTGTTCAAATTGTGGCACAAGGCCTCATATATTCTATCACCTTGTACAAATATCAAACATTTTCACATAGACAAAACTTCTCAAGTTCAACATCTCAGAAGTTTAAGAAACTATCATTCATTTAGAATATGAATGAAGTTAGGAAACTTACCTTACGCACAGTGATAAGTAGGTTTTATACCTACTTATCCGGTATTTATTACTTGAATTATTTGCTTAATCTCGTATTTCTTAGTTACTTTTCATGAATTTTGTGTTCATTTTGTAGTTTATATTTTTGGGAGCGGTGTGAGCGACTATTGGTAAGGAAAATCAAGTAAATCGCAAAGAATTAGTAGGAAAACGTAAAGAAGCAATCCGGACATTGTTTGTGCTTTCATGTTCAATTCATGTTCTTGGCTTGGAACTTGGACTATATTGTACATCTTCTTTTTAACTTTTCGGAACATCTTGAATCATTCCAATCGGAGTTCGGATGCAAGAGTTATGACATTTGTACCAACAGACGTTGAATTTCGCTGTTTTGGGTGGTCATTTGCATAGCAGTAATGTCCAGTCCGATTTCTACCTTCATTCGTTCGTTATTTCTCAAAACGTAAAGAATGAAAGTTGTAGAGTTTGTCGATAGCTTCGATTTGATAGGTGGCAGACTTCGTAATTCCTCCCTGATCAAAAGTTATGGCCATTCTACCAGAGGACACTGCAACAGAAAAAATAATTAGCAGCTTGCACCCAAGCCGGGCCTTGGGGTCCTAAATCAAAATCAATAGCATAGCAAGTCGGGGCTTGCTATTTACAAGGCAATACCCAAGTTGGGGCTTGGGTATGCGCAGAAAGAGTAGATTTTGTCCGAATTTGAGTCCGATAAGGATTGATTTGAGCTGTTTGATTCAAGGACTCCCAAAAGGACTTAAAGACATATAAAGAGACATATAAAAAGGAGGAGAATTACAAGGATTAGAGGATGTTTTTGGAAGAATTCTATTAGATTAGATTAGAGTAAATTAGATCAAAACTTAGTTCTAATGAGTTTTGGAGATTGAAGCAACTTGGAGACCATTGAAGATTCAAAGTAGGAGCAAGGAGGGAGCATCAAATCTACAGACAATAGATTCTATCTTCTTATCTTCTTCTATCTTTGTTTTTTAATGATTATTCAATTGTGGATTCTTAGTTTTAATTCAATAATCATGAACTAATTCTTTGTTTGAGATTACAATGGATCTTATTGTGTAGTTTATTTTAATGTGCTTTGCTATCAATTATTATGTTCTATTGTGGATTGTCTATTGTGATTTGGACTTAATTGTTTAATTGCCTAGCTAACAATTACCGTGATAATCTATATGAACTCGAGAGATGAAGTATAGATTTAGATCTGATCATGATAGCATGTGTTTATGATTTCTGCATAGATGGAATTCATGATTCGTGTTTAGGATAGAGATATGCCTTTACACCATATGTAATCTTATAGAGAACTTGTGATTTAAATCCTTTTTAATTATAATTCACACAGAGATATAGTGGATTAGTTAATTAGGGTGTCTTATTTAATTCTATCAATTGTGGATTTAAGTAAGTATGGGTATTATGCATCGAGAGGTGGTTTTATCTACTTTAGTATTCTTGATTAACAATTCAGGATAGAAAATAATTGATCAGAAGTGTGTTAACTAAAATGAAGCAATAAGTTAAGTTGTGATCTTAAATCTCCATAATCTGATTTGTAACTAGTGGTAATTAGAATTAGTTTAATTAAGTAATTTATATTATAACATTAAATTGATTGTTTAAATAAAATTAGTTTGATTAAGGGTTAGTACTTGGTAATTTGTATTAATAATTCCTCATGGGAATGATACTCTACTTTCACTGTATTACTTGTTGACCACGTATACTTGCGTGTTGTGCGTAATTAGATTTTACCCAACACATAGCTACAGCTTACAGTTTACGCTGAACTCCTTATTCAAATCCCTATATAGCACATAAGGAAATAGCACAAACACCAATTAGTCGTATACTTAACTTTACGCATTGGTTTACTTAACTTTACTTCTTAAGGTTCGCGTTCTTGTAGTCATGTCGTTGGCGAAGCTCTTTATGACATAAGAGCGAGTGCAACAATGAAGCCATGGTGGGACGACAAAGAGAAGAAAGACGAAGAGCCCATTGTGTTTGACACACTTCCATGCCCAAATATGATCACAAAGACAATGGAGATAGCACCTAGTTATTTGCCCTTCTTCATGGAGATTATATCGAGTCAGAGCATGCTAGGTGACTTTGATGCTATGGCCATCGCTTGTGGGAACCTCCCAAAGGATTATTTTCTACTGATGGATGGAGGATTCCTCAATTACCGAAGAGGAATTGGATAACGTTGACTGACAAAAGTCAAATTTGAAAAGATCGTAAATCAAATTGACCGGGAGGCAACCTAGGAATTTTTTTTTATATATTTATATGCTTTCGTAGTTTATTTAGTAGATAGGAATCACGTTATATTCCAAAGTGATATTCTAATCCATGTTGTCTCTCTTCATTGTAGGTATTGGAGGTTCAATGCATAGGAAAATGATCGTCGCCGCCACGCCACCATCACCTCACGCTTAGCTGATTACAAGAAAGTTCTCTTCTACTTACCGCTATATTCTTACAATGAGAACATTGTAATTGCTAAGTTTTGGGGAGTTTATTTTAGTTCTTTATTGCATGTTTAGTTTCATGTTTATGTTATATTATTTTGCATATGTTGTTAATTTAGTTTAGGTTCATTATGTTTGCATTCATGTAGTACAAATGCATAAGTAGTTGCATAGTAGTATAGTTTGAATAGCATTATATTCAGTTTCTTGTAAAAAAAATTTAAAATTCAAAAATAATAGTTAGTTACTATGTTCATCTTGCATGAGTCCAATTTGTTTGATAATTCTACGATCGATTTTGGTGATGATGAGAATGGGATTGAGTAGACAAGTATAATCTTGATTATTATAACTTTAATATGATTTCTTGTTATGAATTGAATCTTTTCCTATTTGAAACTGGTATAATCAGGTTAACACGTTAGAGACAACTTTGTTGACTGATTAAGTTTAAATTGATACATAATTGACTTCTTAAGGATAACATTAGTTTGAATACATGGAAGACATGAACAGACGGAGATGGCTAAATTTAGACAAAAACTTAAGTTTGGGGGAAAAATTTGGGATATATAAGCTTAAAAAAAAGAAGAAAAAAAACAATAAAAAATGACGAAAAAAAAAATATCGTGGCTAGTCTTGTTTCGGGGCCTTTGTTACTTGAGCAAGTACACCCAGGGGATTGTCTTTACACCTAGAGCCCTAAGGTTTTATATGGTCTGGGAGTCGTTGGTCGAAAGCTCGCTAAGGGGTAGCACTGTTAGCCTAATGGAATGAAACATTGCACAGTCATGGTAAAAAAAAACAATAAAACGGGAAAAGAGCAAAAATCCCCATAATGCAAAGTAAAGCATAAGTATCCCGGATTGGACTCTTGAATTTGGTGGAAGTTTGACTTTAGTTTGATCTAGCTTGTTCATGAATTTTATGAGTTTGCACTGTATGATGCCTTTAAAGGGATCTATTATGTGTTTTATTTAGCATTATATCAGTTAGCATGAATGTTGAGCACACACGCACTATACCAGTAATAACAGTTTAAGATTTGATGATTGACTAGGAAATTGTTGATTGGTTTTGATATGAAGTATTATCATGTTTACTTGATTTCTCTAAGGCCGGTTGAATAGATTTGTCTTTGTTATTACTACTAGAATCGTAGGCATACAGATTTGTTGCATTCCATTTCATTGCATAGCATTTTTGTTTTGTTTTTGCTTGAGGACAAGCAAAGGTTTAAGTTTGGGGGTATTTGATAAGTAGGTTTTATACCTACTTATCCGGTATCTATTACTTGAATTATTTGCTTAATCTCGTGTTTCTTAGTTACTTTTCATGAATTTTGTGTTCATTTTGTAGTTTATATTTTTGGGAGCGGTGTGAGCGACTATTGGTAAGGAAAATCAAGTAAATCGCAAAGAATTAGTAGGAAAACGTAAAGAAGCAATCCGAACATCGTTTGTGCTTTCATGTTCAATTCATGTTCTTGGCTTGGAACTTGGACTATATTGTACATCTTCTTTTTAGCTTTTTGGAACATCTTGAATCATTCCAATCGGAGTTCGGATGCAAGAGTTATGACATTTGTACCAACAGACGTTGAATTTCGCTGTTTTGGGTGGTCATTTGCATAGCAGTAATGTCCAATCCAATTTCTACCTTCATTCGTTCGTTATTTCTCAAAACTCAAAGAATGAAAGTTGTAGAGCTGTCGATAGCTTCGATTTGATAGGTAGCAGACCTCGTAATTCCTCCCTCATCAAAAGTTATGGCCATTCTACCAGAGGACACTACAGTAGAAAAAATAATTAGCAGCTTGCACCCAAGCCGGGCCTTGCTCTTTTATGCCTTATACCCAAGCCGAGGCTTGGGGTCCTAAATCAAAATCAATAGCATAGAAATCTAGGGCTTGATATTTACAAGGCCATACCCAAGCTGGGGCTTGGGTATGCGCAGAAAGAGTAGATTTTGTCCGAATTTGAGTCCGATAAGGATTGATTCGAGCTGTTTGATTCAAGGACTCCCAAGAGGACTTAAAGACATATAAAGAGGCATATAAAAGGAGGAGAATTACAAGGATTAGAGGATGTTTTTGGAAGAATTCCATTAGATTAGATTAGAGTAAATTAGATCAAAACCTAGTTCTAATGAGTTTCGGAGATTGAAGCAACTTGGAGACCATTGAAGATTCAAAGTAGGACAAGGAGGGAGCGTCAAATCTATAGACAATAGATTCTATCTTCTTCTATCTTTGTCTTTTAATGATTATTCAATTGTGGATTCTTAGTTTTAATTCAATAATCATGAACTAATTCTTTGTTTGAGATTACAATGGATCTTATGGGTAGTTTATTTTAATATGCTTCGCTATCAATTATTATGTTCTATTGTGGATTGTCTATTGTGATTTGGACTTAATTGCTTAATTTGCCTAGCTAACAATTACCGTGATAATCTATATGAACTCGAGAGATGAAGTATAAATTTAGATTTGATCATGATAGCATGTGTTTGTGATTTCTGCATAGATGGAATTCATGATTCATGTTTAGGATAGAGATATGCCTTTACGCCATAGGTAATCTTATAGAGAACTTGTGCTTTAAATCCTTTTTAATTGTAATTCACATAGATATATAGTTGATTAGTTAATTAGGGTGTCTTGTTTAATTCTATCAATTGTGGATTTAAGTAAGTATGGGTATTATGCATCGAGAGGTGGTTTTATCTGCTTTAGTGTTCTTGATTAACAATTCAGGATAGAAAATAATTGATGAGAAGTGTGTTAACTTAAATGAAGCAATAAGTGAAGTTGTGATCTTAAATCTCCATATTCTGATTTTACGCATTGGTTTACTTAACTTTACTTCTTAAGGTTCGCGTTCTTGTAATCTAAGTTTACGCGACTAACTTTCTTCTCTACCGCTTATTTGGCCATGACATCTGAAGATGTCTTAACTCATACGATTATCATCTTTGATGATTTACATTCTTATCTTCTTCTTATAACTCTCCTAGGACTCAGCACACATCGTGTCTCTGCTAGTAATCCATATGGTACTCTGAGTGGTTTCCCACAAATAACCAACAAATAAGTTCCCATCTCATCTACACTATTTTTCACAGTGAGTTAGATCGGTTGCCAGTTTCGTATATACCTCCGCTCTCTGAAAGAATAGTTTAGCCCAGCTCCCATATGTCAACCATTAAAGATTACGATTGCACCACAACCTAACTTATCTTAACTTATCTGAACCTTGAAAATTATTATGTCCGTTAAGTCAATTTCTTATTCCTTATAACTTTCTGGCAACTAAATGTCATACCTCCGGATTCATTCATTATCGTCTAAGTCATACAGTCTTTTGTATACTCAGAACGATCATTTAACATTAATTATACGTATTCAAAGCGTTAAGCATTTTACATTAACTTATTCTTATCTTACAATGTCCGGTTCATTTGAATCGGAACGTCATCCAAGTTAATCATTAACTCGGCTTCTTTACGTATACGACATTGTCTTTAATTTAGTTCTTCACCGTTCACAGGTTTAATCATCATTCTTCATTACCTTATGGTCAAACCATACACGGGGTGTAGGTTCTGCCCGTTTAATATTTGCGTACACTCAACCCTCACGTCGGTTAAAGTGTTTAACTATTACATTTCATTCTAACATTCTCTATCCGACTCACAATCGGCTTTCATTAATCTTGATACCGTTCACTATGGCTCTCTTGATAGTTCATATCTTACTTACGTCTTTACTTGCACACAGTAGCCATGCGAGTTGTATTGCTTTCAAATAGTATGCACACAAGAATATGTTTGATGATAAGCATATACTTTGTAACAATCTTATTCATTTATTAATAAAAAGTATTAATTTATTAAAGGCTTTTAATTATCTACATAATCTTTGTTTTATAATATGTGATAAACCCATAGTTTTAAGCAATGCTTTTAGAATAATGATGATGATCATTCTAATGAGATCTAAATTCTTAGAAAGCTTAAAACTAAAATAGTTCCCAATCATTGGATTACTAAATTGGGGATTAGTGATCCAGGATAGATTGGTACATACGTTAACTTGCTCATTGGATGAGGATGATTGATCTCATGATCATTTGTGTGGAGACACTAAAAGCAAGTATGTAGGTGCTTATTAGAGAATAAGTTCACTGAGCGTGGCTCGCTAAGGAATACCTAATGGAGTTTTATTTTCCTCATCAATAGGAATTTCTGTAGTGATAGTAGTACAAGTAATCCTTGGACTTGAGATCATCATAGTATCTTGTGTATGATGAGTTATACTTTGACTTATTCCTTAAGACCCTTAGGGTATATCAAAGGTATGCTTGGGTATAATAAGTTGTACATGGAGATAATGTATGATCAATAAAGAATCTACCACTTCTAATAAAAAGAAGAGAAATGTCCTATGTGATTCGATAAATGACAACCCAAAGTAGTCCTTGGCGTTTGGCGAGAATGAAATTAGAAAGGAGTTTCTAATTTGCATTATTTGGAGTTGTGCATTTAAGAGTCGAAATACATATAATTAAATAAAATAAGACTTGACAAGTAATTCCATGTCTTATATTTAATTGGGACATTGTATGGTGGAAGGATTGAATATGCACGATAACTATTTACTCAAAGGTTCTTTAATGATTAATGTTGAAATCTATATTATCCGGAAAGTCGTTGATCGCTAGGGAGGCTTATCCTATTGTAGAATAAATATTATTTAAATAAATTAATTGTTTAATTTATTTATTTAAATAAGATTAGAATTGTTCTAATTGATTTATTCACAACCAGGTTTAATATGGAGAACCTAAAGGGTCACACCATAAAAGGAAGAATAATTATTTAAGAAGTTAATGGCATAATCGTAATAATATGTTAAGTATATTTAATTTAATCTATGGTGATAGAATAAATTAAATAGCTTAATATTTATTATTTAATATTTTAGAAATATTAAATATAAATTAATAAGAGGAGTCTTATTAATATTATTACAATTATTATTATTTTAATTTCTAAAAGAGTTTAGGAATTAATTTAATATAAGTACCCTCATTTATTCCTAATTGGATTAGGAAGGAAAATTAATTAAAGGAGTTTAATTAATTATCCCTAATAAGATTAGGGAGCTTAATTAATTAAAAGAATTTAATTAATTAAATAAAACTCAATTCCTTAATTGTTAAGGTGGGTTGGCCACATCTATAAATAAGATGAGTCTTATTATGGGTGGGTATGGGTTGTTGACTTTTACAACATACGTAATTCCAATAGTTGGAGAGTATGCCCATTTTCTATAGAGATAGGAAAAACTAGGGTTTGAGCCAAACACCCTTCTTCTTGAATTTTCTTCTTCCTTGGTGGATCACCTCTAGAGGCCAAACGCTTGGGTGGCTAACGTTGATCAAAGGAAGGAACCAAACCCGGTGGATTCAAGTTGAACGCGAAAAGGATTGGAGGTGAACTTGTACCTGAGGAAGCTCGGATCTTCAAGGGTATGTTTGTTCTTCATATCTTTTCGTTTAATTAATAATTATGCATAAAGGGTGATCCGGGCATATGGTTTGTAAATTTTTTTTTAAACTCTGATTTTACCACGCTTCCGCACTTTTTATGCAATTTGATTGCGCACATGAATATTACAAACCTAACAGTGGCATCAGAGCCAAACCTTTATGCAAATTATTAATTGTTCAGATTTAATTTGTATATTGATATGTGTTTAGAACAATTTAATTGGGCATAATTTTATTGTATAAAATTTATTAAAAAAAAAAATCGGTAATCCATTTTTTTTTATTACCGTATACATGTAACAAGTTAATAAAAGGCTACGGAAATCAAAAAGAAAAAAATGCTACGGATTACAGCAAGTGCACGGTTTCATAAAATAATAAAAGAAAAGGATGGCAATGCATGTTTACAGGATTTGTTTTTCAAAAGTTGAAAAGCATGATGCACGGTTTATTTATTTTTTGAAAAGGAACGCATGGCAGGATAAATAAAGCAACATGCATGCACGGTTTTGCTGGAAAAAGACTTACGTATATGTATATATATATATATATATATATATATATATATATATATATATATATATATATATATATAGTATAATAAAGTAACACTTAACTATATATATATATATATACGAATATTTTATAATATATATATTATATTATAAAAACATATTTTTTTTTTATATATATATATATATATATATATATATATATATAGGGTTATTTTATATATATATATATATATTATATATATAATATATATATTATTATATAATTTTATAATTATTAAATAATATTTTTTTAATTTTAAAATAAAAGGTTTATTTTAATCTTAAAATAAAAGGTTTATTTTAATTTTAAAATTAAAAGGGTTAACTAATTAGATTTTGGAATTGGATTCCATGATAACTAATTAGAGTTGAAATTGGATTAAGTATTTCCTTAAATAAAGGAGTTTATTTAGATATGAAATAAGATTTCATATTATTCAAAAATAAAAGAGTTTATTTGTGAATAGGAAAGAGAATCCATGTTTCTTAAATAAAGGAGTTTATTTAAATATGAAATAAGATTTCATATTATTCAAAATAAAGAGTTTATTTGTGAATAGGAAAGAATATCCGTGTTTTCCTTTAATTAAAGATTTTTTATTACATGGAATTGGATTCCATAATTAATTAAAATAAAGGAGTTTATTTTGATTAAGATTTTGATTAAAATAAAATAGTTTATTTTATTCAAAATTAGATAAATTAAAATAAAATAGTTTTATTTTGATTTAGATTTGGATTAAAATAAAGGAGTTTATTTTGATTCAAAAATAGATTTTATATTAACTAAATTTTGCCCATTAAATGATATCAATATATATATTAAATGTTTATTATTCATGAGATGAATGTTATTTATTGATGCATATGGTGATGTGTATGATAATAAATGGGATTGATTATGGACTATTGACCAATGCGATTGGATTTTATTTTAGTTGGATGCATGAATGTATGGGTTTTATTAAATGGGGTCTGCAGACCTCGTCTTCTCTAATTTTTCCGAATGTAAATTCTATCTCCTCCTATGTACTTCCCTCTTGATCACGATCAAGGTTTCTATTTATTTTAAATAGTTTTGTAATAGGAATATTTAGAATTATTTTGAAGAATTAGAGATCAAGGAATAAAAAAGCGTGAAGACCCGTTTGTAATGGAGCCAGGGTTTAAATGTAATAGTTATATTTAAATATTATTTCTTGCACCCTAGGGTTTGACCTTTTGGTTCACTTGGTGGCTCTAGTGAACCAAGCTAGAATAAAAGTCCATAATCAATCAAGGGTAGAATATAGTATTCTATATATATGCGTGCTTATACTATATATATATTATATATTATGCAAACATGCTTCGCATGTTCATTAATATAATTTTATTTATATATATATATGTAATGCTGGCGCTAAACAAGATGAGACAAATTAATAACAAACCCCTCAATTTTTATATTAAGTCCTAAGCGTTCAAAGGTATTTGGAATATCGAGCGTAGCGCTTTCTAGCATGATAAAATTAATAGAGTATTAAATATTTAATATGAGTTTGTTGTGTGTCACCACCACAAGGCAAGTATTAAGTATTTAAGATGTTAATTTATCACATTTGATGCTTATAAAGAAAATTGAACAATATTGTTTTTTTGTTGTGTCACCACAAGGATGATATTTTTCTTTTTTGAATATATGGAGTGCTAGGTGGGACTTAACTTGGATAATTTTGATTGGATGTGCCACCACTTGATCAAAATAATCTAAGAGGCAAAATCTGAGGAGTGCATAGTTGATGTAATTGACAAAAGTTGTCTACCTATTTATTTATATATAGTTTGTTGTGTCACCACAAGGCTATATACATTTGAAATGGGATCCTTATTCTCACTAGCAAATCTTTAATTAGATTTTTTGCCGAACTATATAAGTGAGGTAATATAGTTTGAAGAAAATAGTGGGAGATACCAATTTAAAACAAGACCTAAATTATTTTGGTAATTAATAAAAGAATGTATGTTAAAATGTTGTTAAATACAAATTCATTTACTGAAATTTTACAATGTCTAAAATTACTATCATCTGCGAAGCATATTAGATGCTAAATTAATCGTAAAGAATTAAAGCGGATTGGTTAAGGAATTTGAGAATAGTTCTCATAGTGAAAAAGCTATCTTATGTCCTTAATACGCCTATCCTACGCAATGGTTGCGCATAATGCCTCGAGGAAGAGATTGTTACTTTTAGAAAGTGGCAAGATGATGCAGATTGGCTCAATGCATCATGCTCTCGATCCACGAAAGTAACGAGCTTCAGCCACAAGATGAAACTATGGATGCTCCTACTATATTCCCGCACATCAAGTAGTTGATGGTGAGAAAAGTGGGACCGATAGATATCGATATCTCAAGGAGCTCTTCCGATCTAGAATGGCCAATGGCACTATATATGATAAAAAAGTTCTTAACATAATCAATTTGATTGATCAATTAGGACAACTGGTTTTGTCATGGATGGAGAGTTGAGCCAAGATTTAATCTTGCACCCACTCCGGACTCCTTTCATTAATTGTTGTGAATTTTTTCATATGAACAAGCTAGATATCGACTTTTATTTGATTTGCTTAACATGTTGAAAAATGTTGAGAGTCACTTTCCAACCAAGAAAGATCAAGTCTTACTGGTAGGGGCCAAAGGATCTTCTGAAATAAAGAACGATTCAAAGAAGGTAAATAGAAAGGCATAAACAAAGGATAATAAGAACAAAACTGATATGGATAGCAAAGGAGTTTGCTTCCACCGCAATAAGCTTTGGACCTTTGGAAAGAAACTGCGAGAAGCATCTTGCAGAGGCTCACCAAAGAAGCTTAGTGAAGTTTCGGTTACAATACAGTTTTTGTTCAGGATTAAAATGAAATTTTCTTTAAGTCAAGGTTCTACTTGGGTATTGGATACCGACTTTGGTTATCATAAATATAGATTTATGAAGGGACCAAGCAGAAGTAGAAAGCTAAACAAATATAAGTAATCCTATGTGTGGGAAATGAAGCAAAGGTTGCTACATTAGCCATAGAAACTTATAGTTTAGCAATGCCTATGGGAAAATCTATTAAGTCAATAAGTTGTTATTGTATTTCAGTTCTTGTAAGAAATATTATTTCCATTTTATTGTTGGACAATAAAATTTTTGGTATTATAATTAAGAACAATTGTTGTTTTATTTATAATAATAATATTTTGTATAGAACTTGAATATTACTTAATGGATTTTGTATACTTGATTTACATGAAAATAATTTTGCATATTGAACAAATTAGTATAACAAAAGGAGATGATCATTCAAAGAGTTGAATGTATGTATTTGTTGAAATACAAGTGTGAATTATTTGAAAGGTTCAAAGAATTCAGAAGTGAAACAAATTGGCAAAGTATTAAGATTCTTTGATTAGATCAAGGAATAAATACTTGTGCAATAAGTTTCTAGATCATCTCAAATGGTTTTCTCATAATGGACACATCTTGATACGCAATAATTGATTGATGTATCTGAATGAAAAATCGTACCTTGTTGGACATGGTGCGGTCCATAATGATTTTACCGACATTCCAATATCCTTCTAGGGTCATGTCCTAGAAATGGCTGCATATCTACGAAAAGGTAACCTCAAAATCCATCCCAAGACTCCATAAAAGTTATGGACAAGGAGGATTCCTAATCTTAAGAATGTTAAGATAAGGGGTTGTCCAACTTATGTGAAAAGGTTTCAAAGGATAAGCTTGGGACAAGATTTGACAAGTGTCGATTTGTGGGACATCCTAAAGTAAGTTTAGGGTATATGTTCTATAATTCTACTTAGCAAAAGGTGTTTGTTGCGAAACACGCTTCCTTCTAAGATAAAGGTGTTTATCATTGAAAGGGCTAGTGGGAGGATAATAGATCTTGAAGAGTTCAAGAACCACAAAACACTATAAATCAAATAAGAGGAACCTATAGATATACCTATTGTACCCAATAGAATAAATAAATCGGAATAGTCATCAAGATACACAGGAGGTATGGATTCATCATAGATGATGATGATGAGGTACAAATCATAGAAGATGATGATCCAGTTATATACGATGAGGTAAGTGTTGTAGTCACTCAGAGAAATGGATTGAAGCAAGTTTCTCAAATATGGAACATTCGTTTTGATGAGGCAATCAAAAGAGTTTGATTTTATCAAAAATAAGAATGAACCTAGTGTGTACAAAAGGGTCAGTGGGAGCGTCGTGACATTCCTAGTACTATATGTTGATATACTACGGATAAGGAATGACATACTAATGCTACAATCAGTAATGATAAAGTTGTCTAAATATTCCTCCATGAATGATTTGGAAGAGTATCTTAATTGGGGATAAAATCTATATAGATAGATTTAAGAGGATACTCGACTTAACCCAAAGAACGTATATTCATTTGATGCTAAAGTCGTTTAGCATGGCAAACTCCAAGAGATGTCTCATGTTGATGAGCCGTGGGTGTATCTCTTAATAGTCCCCATAGACTCCAATCAAGAGAGATTGCATGAGTGACAATCATGTATGCAATGAAATGTACGAGACCTGATGTTGATCAGTCATATTCTGGAGAAGTTCACTATGAGTCAGTGAAAAACATCTTAAAGTTCTTAACCCAGGCACTAAAGATGTGAGCATACATGGTGGGTCCGCAATTAAAACTAGAGGGCTTAACAGACTCAAGTTTTTCGAGACCAGACCAAGATGATGAAAATCCACTTTAAGGTAAAGCGTTATCTTGAGCAATTGGTGCGATTGAATTGGAAAGGTTCCAAACAAAGAAAGAGTTCTTTGGTTTAGTGATAAAGACAAAGTATATAGCTATAAATGAAGGCGCAAGTTGATTGTTTGGATTAAAAGTTCATTACGAACTAGGAATAGTTCCTAAGTCTCATCTTGGATCTAAACATGTGTTGTGGCACTTTCATTTGATTATTAGAATCATTGAAAGATGAGAAATCACTATAGAGATAGTGGACTCTCATGAACAACATTACATATCCATTAACTAAAGCTTATCCAATGGCAGGATAATCGTCACTTAGAGAAGAAGAGTATAAGATACCATGACGATTGGCTTTAGTGCAAGTGGGAGATTGAAAGTAGTATGCACACAAGCCAATCATGTTTGATGATAAAGCATATACTTTGTAACAATCTTATTCATTTATTAATAAAAGTATTAATTTATTAAAGGCTTTTAATTATCTACATAATGTTTGTTTTATAATATGTGATAAACCCATAGTTTTAAGCAATGCTTTTAGAATAATGATGATGATCATTCTAATGAGATCTAAATTCTTAGAAAGCTTAAAACTAAAATAGTTCCCAATCATTGGATTACTAAATTGGGGATTAGTGAATCAGGATAGATTGGTACATACGTTGCTTGCTCATTGGATGAGGATGATTGATCTCATGATCATTTGTGTGGAGACACTAAAGCAAGTATGTAGGTGCTTATTAGAGAATAAGTTCAATCGAGCGTGGCTCGCTAAGGAATACCTAATGGAGTTTTATTTGCTGTCAATAGGAATTCTGTAGTGATAGTAGTACAAGTAATCCTTGGACTTGAGATCATCATAGTATCTTGTGTATGATGAGTTATACTTTGACTTATTCCTTAAGACCCTTAGGGTATATCAAAGGGTATGCTTGGGTATAATAAGTTGTGTATATGGAGATAATGTATGATCAATAAAGAATCTACCACTTCTAATAAAAGAAGAGAAATATCCTATGTGATTCGATAAATGACAACCCAAGAGTCCTTGGTTTAGCGTAATGAAATTAGAAAGGAGTTTCTAATTTGCATTATTTGGAGTTGTGCATTTAAGAGTCAAAATACATATAATTAAATAAAATAAGACTTGACAATAATTCCATGTCTTATATTTAATTGGGACATTGTATGGTGGAAGGATTGAATTATACGGTAACTATTTACTCAAAGGTTCTTTAATGATTAATGTTGAAATCTATATTATCCGGAAAGTCGTTGATCATTTGGGGAGGCTTATCCCTATTGTAGAATAAATATTATTTAAATAAATTAATTGTTTAATTTATTTATTTAAATAAGATTAGAATTGTTCTAATTGATTTATTCACAATGGGTTTAATATGGAGAACCTAAAGGGTCACACCATAAAAGGAAGAATAATTATTTAAGAAGTTAATGGCATAATCGTAATAATATATTAAGTATATTTAATTTAATCTATGGTGATAGAATAAATTAAATAGCTTAATATTATTATTTAATATTTTAGAAATATTAAATATAAATTAATAAGAGGAGTCTTATTAATATTATTACAATTATTATTATTTTAATTTCTAAAAGAGTTTAGGAATTAATTTAATATAAGTACCCTCATTTATTCCTAATTGGATTAGGAAGGAAAATTAATTAAAGGAGTTTAATTAATTATCCCTAATAAGATTAGGGAGCTTAATTAATTAAAAGAATTTAATTAATTAAATAAAACTCAATTCCTTAATTGTTAAGGTGGGTTGGCCACATCTATAAATAAGAGGAGTCTTATTATGGGTGGGTATGGGTTGTTGACTTTTACAACATACGTAATTCCAATAGTTGGAGAGTATGCCCATTTTCTATAGAGATAGGAAAAACTAGGGTTTGAGCCAAACACCCTTCTTCTTGAATTTTCTTCTTCCTTGGTGGATCACCTCTAGAGGCCAAACACTTGGGTGGCTAACGTTGATCAAAGGAAGGAACCAAACCCGGTGGATTCAAGTTGAAGCGAAAAGGATTGGAGGTGAACTTGTCGGATCTTCAAGGGATGTTTGTTCTTCATATCTTTTCGGATCTTCATAAAGGGTTAGGGTATGGTTTGTAAATTTTTTAAACTTCGATTTTATCTTTTCGTTTAATTAATAATTATGCATAAAGGGTGATCAAAGCGCATATGGTTTGTAAATTTTTTTAAACTCGATTTTATCTCAAAACTCCGCGTTATAACTTTTTATGCAATTTGATCTCGAGATAAAAATTTATTCTAAATCCGTTAACATGCCATTATTTGCTTAAATATTACAAACTTAACGCTTTCTATGTTTTCTTACTTTCTTATGAAACCCTACACGTTCGGGTTCATTTACATACTTTCTACTTCTCGTTAGTCTTTTACAAAATTTTTACCATAACTTCGTTATAGCTAAGTTTAATCTGTTTTTCATGAATGTTTCTATCGATTCCTAACCAAGCAATAAGCAACTAACTTATACATGATGGTTTTAAACTCTTCCATTAACAACAAATTATACTACGATGGTTTTAAATTTGTCCATCAACAACGTTCTTCATGTTCTTCGCGTTCTTCATTTGTTCTTCGTTTTTAATCGATATTTTGATTACGATTTCACTTTTTCTTGGAATTTGGTGTTATAAAACACCACTCCTTACTTATTTCATTCGGATCGTTCAAATTCATTATGAAACTTATACTTCCTTAAGAAATTTATAAACTAACCTTCTAATTCTTATTTCTTCGGTTTCTCATGATTTCACCCAAATGAAATCATTCTTTAACATCTTTTACTTCTATTCTCATTAAGCTATATTTTTCACATAGAAAACTTAAAGAAAATTTATAAGAGACTAGGTTTTGGATTACCTTTCTCCTTTAATCTTCTTCCGTTGGACAAAGTTTGATCTCGGGCTAGCTTTTCCTCTTCCTTTTTCTTCCCATCCGACTTCTCTCTCTCTCTCTCTCTCAAGTGTTGGTGATTTTTCAAAATTACCAACAAATGATTTAAGCTTTCCTTTTATAGAAAACCAAAGCTAGGGGTAAAATAGTCATTTCATCCCAAAGTTACTATTCACACCTCCATACCATTCACAAAGCTTCTCCTGGAAGCTTCGTACTTCCATCTTGCAGAATTCGTCCGATAGTTCAAAAACTGTGATTCTTGGAATCCAAATATTTTTGGATATTTCGTCTTTCCTTTACCAATTAACTTTTACGTATTCTTTGGATCTCCAAAAAATTGAAAAACACTTATTGATATTAAGCATTTTCTTTCATGTTTCCCCTAACGTAGTTAAACGAATGAAAAGTACACAACAGTACTTTTCGTCATTTTTATTTCGTCCGATTTCTACATATTTTTCGAGAAAAACTTTTATCGACTTACTTAACTTTTCACGATATATTATCGTCAAATCTTTCGACGGAAGGTCATTTTGACATACCAAACTCTCGGAAAGGCTTAGGTTATTCAAACCCTAACCCTTAGATTTTCGTCGGGTGAATAGTGCATATTTCGTCTTTTTCCTCGAAAATATTTTTGTTCCCGAATAATTTTTATTTTCGTCTTGAAAATTCTAACTCGTTCAGTCTAGCTCGTAGCCAGAATCCTCCCGTTTTATAATTATCCTAGGTTCTAGAACGATTAATAAACACATAGCACATAATATTATTAATAAAAATTTATTTTATTAATAATTAATTCTTTAAACATAAATTCTGGACAATCTAATTTTCTGGGTTCAATTGTCATAAGCTCAACTTTTTACACTTTAATACTTAATTAATTGCACCTTAGTCTCTCAAAATATCTAAAAATCATCATTACTTCTAAAATATCTAAAAGTCATCATTAATTCTAAAATATCTACTATAGGAATCTTCTCCCCACCTTCCTTAAGAAAAATATCCTAGAAAAATACTTACAAAAAGTTGTAAGTATTCAAAACTTTCAAAATGACCAAAATTGTAATAACCCGATATTTTCTATATAAATAAATCGGAAATTTTATGTACAAATTTTTTTTATTTATTTATTAAAAAAATATAGGGGAATATGTGCTTAGATAATGTGGATATATATGTATGTGATAAATAAAATATATTTATTACATGAATAATTACGAATGATATTATTTTAGAATTATTGATCATTATAAATTATATTCTAATAATAATTAATTTTATAGTAGAAATATTTTTATTAATTATTTTCCATGAAAATATGATTATATATTATTTAAATAATATATGAAATGATTATTAGAATTATTACAATAAATATTTTATTATATGAATTTGTTCAGATTATTCAAGTTAATTATTTTTAACTTAATTAATAATACTATATAGGCAAGATAAATCAGATATGGAATCCAAACCCTAATTTTAGATTTTTGGCTAAGGAATGGGAATAATAATATAATATTATTATTTTTCAATACTATAAATATGTACTGTATGAGTGTAATGTTAATGTGTAGAACAGTTTTAATGTAACATGACAAAACCCTAATATTACTGGGATAAACCCTATTTTAAAACTCAAACCGGAGTTTACGATTGATAAGAAATTATGTTAAGGTGACCAATAACAAGTGTTAGAATTATAATTGTTAATTAGACAAACCCTAATTTTTGAAAACCCTAATTGGTAATTAGAAACCCTAATTACAAAACTAAAAACGCTAATTTGCTAAATAGGAACCTTAATCGCTGATTAAACAAGCTTAATGTTAATTAGTGAATATTTAAATCTAATTTCAAGTCTAATGTAATTAGAAACCTAATCTAATTAAGGAAACCCTAATTAAAAATTTTAAAAAACTAAATTTTTAAGCAAACCCTAATTAGAAATCCTATAAATGCATTGTGCTTAACCTTAGGGTTAAACCCTAAGGGTTAGGGCAAATGACAAAGTGGCCATTAAAATTGCAAGCAAAAAGACTAAAATATCCTTTGCACATTTTTTATTAGATTGCTTGCAAATCTTGCTAAATCTTGAGTTGTTTACCAACTCTCACTAACAACCCATGTGACTAAATCTCCATTATCACCCCATTATCACCAATACATGCATCTAAGACTTGTATATATAGATTGAGAGAGAGAAAAAGTTCATTTTACTGCCCATTTGTTCAACCAATTCTCAACCAACCCTCTCTCTCTCCAAACTCACGAAAAATATTTACCAGTCCCAAACTCAAGCCCCACTAACACCACTATCAAATCAGAAGCCTTAAATCTAGAATTTGATCACAGAAGGTATAAACCTTGACTAGAAATCTGATCTTAGTTGCTATGTTAGATGTTATGATTTTATGTTAAAACATGTTTTTTGTAGTCAATTTTAGTGATCTGGGTTGGTATCTTGTAGATCCATAACACCTAAGTGCTCAAAATTGAAATTTTTAAAAATCTGTGAAAAAAAAAAATTTATGTCTGACAAAGTAATATCAGACCCTGTAAATCATTACCAGTTTATGTTTTTGGTGGTTTTAAGCTTTGATCATGTAGTATGCTATGAGGTCTTTAAACTGGAACTTGTATCAAGGTCAGAACATGAAAATATTTCATGTTATTTGTGGTCTAACCACGTTGATCGGCAGTGACCGGGAGATTTCTGGGTAACCCAGATTTCCCCAAGTCGGTCTGACAGCGAGTTCATGGCCTTTGATCTTACTGGTTGTTGTTTGTTTGTTGTTTTTGTTGCATCCATGTTGTAGTCTTGTATATGGACTACATGTTTTTTTTTAAAATCTCCTAAACATTAAATCGGGTGATTATTGTGAATTCAGTAAACCAGGCGGGTTGAAAGCGTGTTTCTGCATTTTCCGGGAAACCCGAAAACATATGAACATGTCAACCCGACATGGTTTAATCGAATCATTTGATTAAATTTGTTGTTGTTAGATCGTTTTTATGTTATAAATCTACTCTCTTACATGTGGCTTGGCACATCTGAAAGTTTTAAATCACAAAACTATCATGCAAATCACAAGTTGTGGAAGCTCAGTAGAGGAATCAAAATGTTCTTCATTTACGGGTAACCCAAAATGAAGAACAAACTCAACGACCACTTTGGACGATCATATCTCCTTTGTTATGTGTTGTATGATCATGTTTGTTGTTGGGTAATGTAGTCTTGCACTAACACTATAACATCATCGACCACAAGCATGCCTTGAAACATCATGATTAAGAATAACACTTGGTCAAACCCACCCACTCAAAACCGGCATAGAATATTTCGGGTTTGGGTGAAGAACATGAAGAACAACAATAGCGACAGTTCTGTCGCTATAGGCAGTCTTTAGTGACACTTTATTTCTAAAATTAATTATTTTTGTTAATAATTAGAGAAATTTAGTTTTTAATTATTAAAAATACAAATTAAATTACTAAAAATTAATTTAAAGTCTGAAAATTAGTTTTTAATAATTTTTAATATATTTCATAAATATTTAATATTTTTAAAATATTAATGGTATTTAATTTATTTAATTATAATATTAAATAAATTATTTTAAAATGATTTTAATACTTGAAAAATCATTTGAAATTATATTATGGTATAAGAAAATATTTTAAGTTATTTTTTATGACGTTTAATATTTTGTGATGAATTTAATTAATAAATTAATATTAATGATAATTAATTTCTTTAATGAATATATTAAATAAATTATGGAAAAATAGAATTAATGATTTCAAAATCATATAAAATTATTTAAGTATTATAAAAATATTTTAAGTTATAAAATATAACTTTTGATATTTTGTCATGAAAAATATTAATATTTTGCTATTAATGATATTAAAGTTATTTAATAATTATATTAAATAAATTAGTTTAAAAATGATTTTAATATTATAAAAATTATTTTAAATGAAAATAAAGTGTTTAAAAATATTTTAAGTTATACAATATAACTTTTAATATTTAAAGGATAATTTCATTAATAATTTGATATTAATGACATTAATTTAATATTAATGATATTAAATTTATTTAATAATTATATTAAATAAATAGTTTTAAAATGGTTTTATTAATCATTTAAAAAGTATATAAATGAATTAAAAATATTTTAAGTTATAATTAATGACTTTTAATATTTTGATAAATAGTATATTAATATTTAAATATTAATGGTAATTATTTAAAATGATTTTAAATATTTTAAAAATCATTTAAGGGAAATATTAATACTTTAAAAATATTCTAAGTTATTAATGATTTTGGTGTTTGAAAAATCATGAGAAATTATAATAATTATATAAAAATTATTATAAGTTGTTTAAAAATAATTTGAACGATGTTTAAGTTATTTAGAACTTCAGTATAGAGTCTTAGACTCGATAATTACCCGATAAAGCCGTTGGTACACCGATATATTTCGAAAATTGATCTGGACTTAGATAACTTGACTAGATATGTGTTTGTTTGCTATTCAATGACTGTTAAACATATGTGATAATGTGATTATGTTATGTGCTGACTGCAAATAGCAGTATACTATGTGTTATGATATGATATGCTAATCGAATGAATGATCTTATTAATGATAGGTTGCTTAATAAAAGATAAAACTAAGTTGCGTATTGTAAGCAACAGACTAGACAAGTATCCTTCCTTTGTATTTACTTTATGCAATGGACATAAGTAAGAAAGTTTCAGAATTATATTATTATTGTGCCAGATTATTAACCCTATTGTTATATATATTATATACGATCATTGTTTATCAACATAGTATTATATTATAATTCAAATATTTATTCTGTTCGTTAATTTCTATATATGGTTATACAAGTGTCCCCACTTAGATAATCATTATATTTAATCACATGTTGATACACATTTATAAATTTCCAGTATTTATATATTAACTTAAAAGCCGTCTAAGCTAATTGATTTGGCTAGACACAAACTTATAGATTATTGTTGAACAAGATGAAACCTTACTATTATCCAACCGAATTGTTTTGGTTTAGAATCCCGACTAAGTATGAACATCCCGTACATGGGAAAACTTTTTGTGCGCCAAAGGCGGATAGATGAACGATAATATCGTTCTTGCATATAGTATTGATCAATACAGGCATAACAGCCGATTACCCCGTGCGCCGTAGTAAGTTATGACGTTTTGTTGAGATGAAGTTTTGTTTAACCTTTTCAAAAATAGAAAATAATGTTCATAGTCTGTCGACTAATCCCCAGATATAGTCAGTATATAGTTTCAAAAATTTGATATAGAATTAATATATTATTATTTTTTTAGTTTACTTCACAACCATTGATTCGGTGTAGTATCATACAAAGAAAAAATTTAATCCTTTCAGCTAATATTTATAATTGCTATTACTTGTTGGGCACTCAAATGCTCATCCTTGCTTAATTTCAAAATGTTTTCAGCTAAGTGTGAACAAACAGAAGGCTCGGCTAAGAACAAAGGAAAAGGGAAGGTTGCAGAATAAGTTGGTGCTATTTTATGTAATAGTTTAACTTTATTAAGACTATGATATTATTATTAACATGTATTGTAATGAATGTATTAAAGGTTACGTACTTGGGTTTAAACTCTGATAAATATGTAAATTAAGTTTGGTATCTATATTATTGTTATTATTATTAGTATTATTCTGCTCATAGAAATGGTATCGTGAAGCACCGAGTTCGGGTTTCAAGTACCTAAATTTGGGGGCGTCACAGGTTGGTATCAGAGCTTTAGGGTTAGAAACCTTAGGTGGGATAAACCTTAGGCTATAACCTTAGAACAGAGGAAAACGTTGAAAATATAAATAACTCAAATATAGTTTAAAAGGAGATGAATTGAATAAATTCATCGTCAAACAAAATAAAAGATAACTTATATAAAACTATTATCTGTTATGTGTATATACTATATGCTAATCAAGATAATTTATATGTGTAGATGTCTGGTGGAAAAGGCTTGTTATATGCTTATAGCATGGAGAAGGATCAAATCCATACACCCGAGCTAATATTGAAGCCAATAGCTGAAATAGAGGCTCACAATGAAAACAACTCGAAGGAGGTAGTTATCGTGGAAAACGTAGTACCAGATCCGAAAATGGTGGAACTGACAGATAGTGATTCGGACACTAAAGTTGAAGCTGATCAAGCATCAACGGAGGCACAGAATCTGAGGAACACGGTTTCTTCTCTAGAAAAGCTGTGGGAAATAGAAAAGCTGCTAAATAGTCAATTGCGAAAAGCCTTAATAGAAACAATGGAAGAACAAGATAAGCTTAAAATCAAAATTGATCAGATGGGAGCCCCAAGCAACAAATCGTGTGCAGCTCCGAGCAAGAAGGGGAAAAGAAAGATAAAGGACCATGACTTAGGAAAATCCGATAAGAAGAAATGGAAAAAGATATGTTACATTTGCGGCTATGAGGGACATACCTCTCTTTATTGTCCCGACTATAAACTAGGTGCATGTTTTATTTGTGGATTGGAAGGTCATCAAGCTAAAGGTTGTCCAAGAAAAAGGCGTAGTGAATAGGTAGTATAAGCTCTGTTGTGTAGGTCTGTTTAATGTAATATATATGAATAGTATGTATGTGTAATGTAATATTCTAAAACTTTTGTACAAGTGGTGTAGCAAATCCTGACTTTTGTAGTCACAAAGGGATAGCTGATGTTTAAAGCAGTATGTGTTATGTTATGTAAAATATTTTGAAATCGTTGAATGAATATGAATCTATATTTGAGACAAGTTTAATATATTAAACTTATACGATAAGGTTTAAAATGTAAGTTAATAAAGAATAAATTATGTTTTATTTAATCAGATAATGCCGCCAAGACGACAAACTCGAAATCAAAGGGCAGAAGAATCTGTCAACAACGCTGAGGGACAACAATAAGCAAACCCGATGCGACACTTTGCAAACATGGTAGCACAAGTTTATGCAAAGAAGGAATGTCGGTCGTTGGGAACCGGTAGGACAATCGCCAGCGAACTTTAAAGATTTCAAGGTTGTAGGACCACCAGAATTCAAAGGGACAACTGACCCTGTTGAAGCCCAAACTTGGGTTAAAGAGATTGAAAAAGCATTCGTGATAGCTAGGGTAGGTGAGGGGCAAAAGACAGCTTTTTCCACTTACATGATGAAAGGGGAGGCAAACTTTTGGTGGGAAGCAAATCAGGCGAGGGCAGGAGAAGGTGTGATAACTTGGGATAGATTTAAAACTTTATTTTTCGAGAATTATTTTTTGTCTAGTATGCAGACTAGGATGGAGGTGAAATTTCTGGAGTTGAAGCAAGGGGATATGTCAGTTGTGGAATATGCTGCAAAGTTCAATGAGTTGGCTAGGTTCGCTCCGCATCAAGTTGATACGGAGGCTAGGAAGGCAAGGAGGTTTGAGCTGGGATTAAAACCCTGGCTCTACAACAAGGTGTATGGTGTTGCTGAGAATCTCTACATTTGCAACACTTTTAGAGAAAGCTATTATTGTTGAGGAGGGGAGTGAGGCCATGAGCCTCTACAACAAGGAGAAGAAGAGCAAGGGTAAGGTCGAAGGAGCTGGGAAGGTGGAAACTAATAGTAGGAGTAGGGGTGGAAATGGAAAGAGGAAGGGGAACAATTTTGGGAATGTTCAAGTGAAATAGGAAGGTGTGAAGAAACAAACTATGCAGTGTAAGAATTGTGCAAAGAACCATACAGGTGAGTGTCTGAAAGGAAAGTTTGTATGCTATAAGTGCGGGCAGGAGAGTCATATCTCTCCCAACTTCCCTAATCCAAGGATGAACACTGGTTGTTTTATATGCGGGTCAATGGAACACAAGGTGAAAATATTGCCCGAAAAGAAGAATGGAGGCAGGGAGTGTAACTACTGGCAATAGCAGCGGGACTCTGGCAATCACGGGACCAACGTCATCAAACAAGCCAATGAAATCAACTGCGAAAGTCTACAACATGACGGTCCAGGATACTGTGGCAACTGGCAATGGAACTCTAGGTATTATTCGTATAACTTTTATTTATTTTTTTTATATACGAGATTTTCCTATATATAGTAAATTATTTTATAAAGAAATTTTGAAGGAGGAATTTGAGTTCTTTTAGAAATCAATTTTTTCGTTTAATCAGATAGACAAGCTTTATGTGAATAGTTAAAGATCGGTTCGATCAATTGTGATCGAGCTAGATCTACTTGCAGTGATAGTGTATGCTACGTACCCTTGTATGTATAAGTTTTAAAACGGTGATTCCGGGGACGGAATCATTATAAGGGATGGTGAATTTAATAATCCGATATTTTCTATATAAATAAAGTAGAAATTTTGCGTACAATTTTTTTATTTATTTATTTATTAAAATAAATATGGGGAATATGTGCCAAGATAATGTGGATATATATTTATGTGATAAATAAAATATATTTATTACATGAATAATTACAAATGATTTTATTTTAGAATTATTGATCATTATAAATTATATTCTAATAATAATTAATTTTATAGTAGAAATGTTTTTATTAATTATTTTCCATGAAAATATGATTATATATTATTTAAATAATATATGAAATGATTATTAGAATTATTACAATAAATATTTTATTATATGAATTTGTTCAGATTATTCAAGTTAATTATTTTTAACTTAATTAATAATGCTATACAGGCAAGACAAATCAGATATGGAATCTAAACCCTAATTTTGAATTTTTGGCTAAGGAATGAGAATAATAATATAATATTATTATTTTTCAATGCTATAAATATGTACTGTATGTGTGTAATGTTAATGTGTGGAACAGTTTTAATGTAACATGACAAAACCCTAATATTACTGGGATAAACCCTATTTCAAAACTCAAACCAGAGTTTACGATTGATAAGAAATTGTGTTAAGGTAATTAATAACAAGTGTTAGAATTATAATTGTTAATTAGGGAAATCCTAATTTTTGAAAACCCTAATTGGTAATTAGAAACCCTAATTACAAAATTAGAAACCCTAATTTGCTAAATAGGAACCTTAATCGCTGATTAAGCAAGCTTAATGTTAATTAGTGAATATTTAAATCTAATTTCAAGTCTAATGTAATTAGAAACCTAAGGAAACCCTAATTACAAATTTTTAGAAACTAAATTTTTGTGCAAACCCTAATTAAAAATCCTATAAATGCATTGTGCTAAACCTTAGGGTTAAACCCTAAGGGTCAAACACTAAGGGTTAGGGTAAATGACAAAGTGGCCATTAAAATTATAAGCAAAAAGACTAAAATATCCTTTGCACATTTTTTTATTAGATTGTTTGTAAATCTTGCTAAATCTTGAGTTGTTTACCAACTCTCACTAATATAGATTAGAGAGAAAATGTGATTAAATCTCCAACTATCACCCCATTATCACCAATACATGCATCTAAGACTTGTATATATAGATTAAGAGAGAGAAAAGTTCATTTTATTGCCCATTTGTTCAACCAATGCTCAACCAACCTCTCTCTCTCTGTTTTCAAACCCACGACAAATATTAGCTACGGTCCCCAAACTCAAGCCCCACTAACACCACTATCAAATCAGATGCCTTGAATTGTTTTAATTTGATGTAGAAGGTATAAACCTTGACTAGAAATATGATCTCGGTTGCTATGTTAGATGTTATAATTGTATGTTAAAAACATGTTTTTTTTGTAGTCTATTTAAGTAACGGGTTGGTATCTTGTAGATCCATAACACCTAAGTGCTCAAAATTGAAATTTTTTCAAAAAATCTGAAAAATTTTTGTGTCCACAACGTAATGAGGACCACATAAATCATTAATTGTTTATGTTTTTTGGTGGTTTTAAGCTTTGATCCTGTAGTATGCTATTAGCGCGTCTTTTAGCGACACTTTATTTCTAAAATTAATTATTTTATTTAATAATTAGAGAAAATTAGTTTTTAATTATTAAAATATAAATTAAATTACTAAAAATTATTTTAAAGTCTAAAATTAGTTTTAATAATTTTAATATATTTCATAAATATTTAATATTTTGGAATATTAATGGTATTTAATTTATTTAATTATAATATTAAATAAATTGTTTAAAAATGATTTTAATACTTGAAAAATCATTTGAAAATATATTATGGTATAAAAAAATATTTTAAGTTATTTTTATGACTTTTAATATTTTGTGATGAAATTCATTAATAAATTAATATTAATGATAATTAATTTCTTTAATGAATATATTTAATAAATTGTGAAAAATAGAATTAATGATTTAAAAATCATATAAAAATTATTTAAGTATTATAAAAATATTTTAAGTTATAAAATATAACTTTTGATATTTTGTCATGAAAACATAAATATTTTACTATTAATGATATTAAAGTTATTTAATAATTATATTAAATAAATTAGTTTAAAAATGATTTTAATTTTATAAAAAATCATTTTAAATAAAATAAAGTGTTTAAAAATATTTTAAGTTAATAAAAATTTATTTTATTAATAACTACTTCTTTAAACTTAAATTCTAGACAATCCGATTTTTCGGGTTGTCACATTCTTCCCTCCTTATAAAAAATCCGTCCTCAGAATTTCTAAAACCACACCCATACCCGGGTGCTTTATTCCTACAACCTTTAGCAAAGGTTTAATCTTAATTCATCCTTTTTATAAGGATCATCTGTTGACATAATCGTCATTAGTTAAACCTCACATCTAACTATATTTTCAATATCTCGGGTCATCACATTCACCCCTTCTTCATAGAATTTCGTCCTCGAAATTTTAGCTTACTCTTCTTCTCAACTTCTCTTCAAAGAAGTTCATATCTTTCAAACATTCCCTAACCTTCATAACTTATCAAGAATCATGAAGTGGAAGGAATAAATAGGAATATAAAGATTCCTTTAAAACATTTCATACTTTTACTGAGGGGTCAAATCGAACATGAACTCTTACTAGGTTTAACAACATTTCACCGTAAACCCTTCTATCACTGTCAATTTACAATCACCAAGAAGGTAAACTACCTCTTCCATACGTAGGCGATCAACCCATCGTATAACCCTATTTCGGGATATGTTCACCTCAGACTTAATCATTAGATTCCGCACCAAAATAATTTGATTTGGCATAACTCTTCAAAGAAAGCTCAATTTTCTTATAACATGACATACCATTTGTCTTAGCCAAATTAAATAGCTTAGACCATACCAATAAATTGGACATCAACTTGAAACATTCGTCTACTTAAATCAATTGACATCGACTACTTCTTTAAATTCTTTCACAATACATCAAAACATTTTATAACGTCATGATACCGTATTTTTCACAGTACGTTGAGAACTTCGTCAATTTATGACTTCGTCATTATACATCATACTATAGCGGGTTGTTGATCATAAGATCACATCCAACACCAGGTTCAATTGCATTAATAACTCCATCCTTTTACCATCCTTGCATCAAATGTACTGATGATATAAAATTCAGTTTGATATTTCAAATTAATTTTTGTCTAGCCGAAATAATTAGCATAGACATATAAAGAATAGTTCTTTTTAAAATCCATTGGTTCCAAAAGTTGAACCAATTCTTTCATTTTCAAAATGCGTACACATAAGCACGATTTCAATAAACTTCAAAATCTAGCATAGCTAGATGACTTGGAATATCCTATTTCTCCATCTTCCTTCATTTTCTTACTTGCGACATTACTTAATCTTCTCTAGCACCTTCAATGCTAAGTATACTGAAAATACTTGCTTTCAGTCTAAACATCACTAAACCTTAGTATAGTCCATCAACTCACCACACTTTATGTGTTTAGAAACTTTCCACAACCATATGTGTTTAAGAACTTATCTTCGCAATATGTAATCTAAGAACAAATCAAGGACTATCCATATGCTTAGGGCTCAGAAACATAGTATATAACTATGAGTCACAAACTTTCCATAAGTATGAGTTTTAAGAACTCACACCTATCTTATCATTCTCTACCTATCACACATATACATGAGAAAAGATTCACCTTCTCATCATATACATAGTGATAGCGCGACACAACTGTGACGCCCCCAAAATAGGTATACATCACCCATTCTGAGTCGCCAAATACATGGTACAGAAATAACTACAACTTTATTAATATAATTGTCGTGTAAAATACAACAACACATAAACTGTGAGTTTAAATACAAATATTATCTTCTAGACAATATCCACACTCAAATAAGTCCTCATTACAATTATTGATACACTATTTTACAAAATAGTGAGGACTACTATAACAACTGCCTTGGAACATCACTCCACACCCCGACTACGTCCCGCTATATTCTCGCTTCCTGAGAAGAAAAATAGAACAAAAAGGAAAAGGGTGAGCTCAACTAGCCCAGTAAAGAATATTATGACTAAGATAATGTACAACAAATTATCCTTAGTCTTCAACAGGGAAAAATCTGTTATAATATAATAGACAACAAGTTTTAGATCAACAACTGCAGCGGAAACAACAATTCATTAGAAGAGTTTAGTAGAGAATGAAATCTACTATCATCTATGAATTTAAAAGTCCATCATCAATATTTTATCCCTGTAACATCAATAAATATACATCTTGAATCAAATATTCATCTTTGCACTACGGGCCAAAGATATTCATTTGTATCACCAGTTGGTCATGTTCATCTCAACACTTGTCCATCTTTGCACTACGAGCCAAAGATATTCATCAGGTAATCATTCATCTTTGCACTTCAGGCCAAAGATATTCATCAAGTATCACCATTAAGGACTGAGGATGATGAAAAATATTTTAAAGAACGAATTCAGTGAGATAAAAGAACAAAGATTAGGGATTCATACTTTAGATAATCCAAGTTCAAAAATACTCTATAATAAACCATAGTGGAGTAAACTTTAAGAATGAAGATCAAAACATGGATACAATCAAAGATAGTAACCATAATAGACATTTGGGACAAAGAAGAGAAAATTTTATTTTTTGGTGAATAGTGTCGTATATGTGAATAGTGTCGTATACGTGAATAGTAACCCCGACACGAAAAGGTAGAAATTCCACAAGAAAAGTCATACTTCGTGAGCAGTACTCGTGAATAGTACCGTATTCGTGAATAGTGACGTATACGTGAATAGTTCATGTATACGTGAATAGTAACCTCAACATGAAAAGGTAAAAATTTTATAATAAAATTCATACCAATATTTCGGTATAATGATATTGAGAGAGTAACATCATTTACAAAGAAAATAACATCCCTTACCTAAAAAGAACAGTACTTCTGACTGGAATATCGGATGTAATGCTGAAGAAAACTTGCACTAAATAGCAAATCTCAAAGTATCTAAATATTCACAAGAATACCCTCGATAATATAGAGAGAGAAAATGTAAGACCCCAGCTTT
This sequence comes from Panax quinquefolius, assembly GCA_020205615.1. Lineage (NCBI taxonomy): Eukaryota > Viridiplantae > Streptophyta > Magnoliopsida > Apiales > Araliaceae > Panax > Panax quinquefolius. The sequence continues at coordinate 91,147 of JAINUW010000770.1, forward strand.
TATAAATAAAGATGAATTTTCTATAAATATTATTTTTGAATATTATGGAATAAATTTGATATAATGTTATAGTTGTGGGTAATATTTATAAATTTTGCAAAGTAAGCAAGTTGTTATAAAATATTCGTTTGTCGGGGAATATTCTTTTTGTCGGGGAATATTAAATTGACGGCTCAATCATTGGTGGACCTATTAAGCGGAAGTATTATCGTTGTTAGAAAAGCGACAAAATTATTTTTCTATAAAAATAAATGGCAGAGGTGTTACCAATCAAAATTGTTGAACTACCCAGTAGTAAAAAATACGATGTCTGGCGTAGTCAGTATAGTAGCACACGATATTGATTATTGATGCTTACGTGAGAAGTCACTCATTTATGCTCAATTATTGCTATGAAGAATCACGCATCATATCTCTTATATTATTGATTCAATTATTGTCACAATTATCATGTCATATAATATGTTATAGTATTAAATTATTAATTGAGACGACAAGTTATAAATGATTAATAATTGTTGAAAGATTAAATATGTGTTGATTAAAAATAAAATGATTTGTGGTAATATTTATTCAATCCTTGATGTATATAAAGAGTACATTATGAGATGTTTGTGGTAAGTTTGATTATTTTATGGGGGGGGCCCATATGTCATCATCTAAGAGTCCTTTCGTGAATAGTAATTACCTTTGTGAATAGTAATTACCTTTTGAATGAATAGTAATTACCTTAAATCAATAGTATTTACCTTTCATCAATAGTAATTACCTTTGTGAATAGTAATTACCTTCGTCGAATAGTAGTATTTACCTTCGTCAATAGTAATTACCTTTGTGAATAGTAATTACCTTTGTGAATAGTAATTACCTTCGTCAATAGTATTTACCTTCATCGATAGTAATTACCTTCGTCAATAGTAATTACCCCTTCGAATAGTAGTTGTCCTTTGATATTACCAAGAGTTAACTACCTCTTGATTGTTCCAAGGTTAATTACCCCTTCGCAAATAGTAGTTGTCTCTTCAATATTACCAAGAGTCATTTTGACCCTTCGTTAAGACCAAGAGCCACCCTCGGCTTTTCTATAAATAGAAAGCTCATTCCTTCATTATTTCTTACTTAATTCATTGAAACTCTAGAGAGAGAAACTATAGAGAGAAAGAAGAAAAGTATATTCGCTACTTCACTTTTCCAATATTCGGTTCTTCTAAGGTAAGGGATATTATTTGTTGTATCCGTAAGGGGTGTTATTCTTTCTTATTCATGAAGAGAACTTCCTGTTATTCCATTCATTATTATTCATTGGAATAACTTTATACGCAGTGGCATACCCTATACTTGGTGAAATCCCTCCTGTTATTCCATTCTTTATTATTCTGTTAGAATAACTTTGTATCACGCTGGCATACCCTATACATAATACATATCGTGGTTTACACTATACTTGGTGACATTCTTCTATTATTCTCGTTGGAACATCCTCGCTCATGCGTGTGTTTTACACGGGACTGGTGGTTCCATCTTTATTATTATTCATTGGAACATCCACGTGCGTGTTTTACAACAGGACTGGTTAAAATCTTTATTATTATTACGTTGGAACATCCATTCGTGTGTTTTACAGGACTGGTTCCGTCTTTATCATTCTCATTGGAATATCCTATCTCGTGTGTTTTACACCGGATCCGTTCCATCTTTATTATTTTGTTGGAACATCTTTGATTGTGAATTTCACCGACTCGGTTCTCGTTATTATTATTCGTTGGAATAACTCTGCTACATGCAAGCACCGCATGCATGATGATTTCCTTTGTTATTCCATTCTTTATTATACCCAGTTGGTTAAAACTTTGACTTCTATACTCCATGAAATTAGTAGAATATTCTTGATATTTGCGTTTCATCCAGTATCTTTTCATGGAAATATTCTTCTGATCATTCTTGAATTTTACTCTACAAAGCAGTATCATGTTGACAATTTGGACGTTATTAGTTCCTGAATAAATTAATTCGTGAACTTGTTTTATTGAATTATTATGTCATTGTCATCATCCTCATGTTATATTATGTTATCTTTAGCTTACGTGCATAGATGAACTTAGTATGATTATGACCAGGGATCATTCGGTATAATCATGGCTTGTTATAAATAATGTGATAAAAGTCCTCGATGGCTTCTGTAATGCGGTGATGGATAGTTTTTGGTATGATTATGACCGGGAGTGATTTCGGTATAGTCATGACCATTGATAATTTGATGAAAATCCTTGGCGTGGTAATGCAGGGATGATTAGATATTGTGGTTTATTCATTAAAGCGAGTCTTAGTGATAAAATTTATGAAAACCTTTTAAAACCTAAAAGATAGTAGACTTTATTTTCTACTTGACACTTTTAATGGATTCAGATATTCATTCCGCAATTAAACCGGTTGTCTAGTGTATTTTATCGGTTTAACATTGTTGAAGACTATTGATAATTTATTCGCATTATCTTAGTTATAATATTTCTTCTTGGGCTAGTTGAGCTCACCCTTTCTTTCACTATTCTCTTCGTGAAATGAGAATATAAATTTGACGACGAGTCGGGGAAAAGAGTGATGGTCCCAAGAAGATAGCATTAGTAGTCCTCACTATTACATTAAATAGTGTGACAATAAATGTAATGAGGACTCCTTGAGTATGGATATTGTCTAAATGACATTATTTCTATTAGAACTCTCGGTTTATGTATTGTCGTATGTTACACCTACGGATGTATAATTAAGTTTGTATTTGAATTTATGTACCATGTAAGTGGCGACCCAAGATGGGTGACGTATTCCTAATTTTGGGGGGCGTCGCGGTTGGTATCGAGCTTAGGATATGATCCTGGCTAAGAAGATGAGATAAGAACTAGAGAGGGAGAGGCGGGGGAATTCCTTCGCTAGTATGACCTACCTAAATTTATTTGGTATTTAATTGGTCATTCGAGTATAGGGATAATATGTGATATGTTAATTAACCCTTGTTTTATGGCGGTGTTTGAGAATGGCATCCGAAAATCTTTGAGATAAGCAATGAAGCACATGAGAGTGTTGATTCACTCAAACAAAAGGTAACGACCAACAACACGATAATAATCATATCTTGGTGGCAAGCAATTTATCGAATAATGATAACCATCATCGGGGAAATTATCATGCTAAGAATGGTAACCACTACGGTGGTAATCATGGCAAAGATAATAGAAGTGGAAATTACAAGAAAAGAAGGTCATTTAGCCCAATTTTGTTGTGCACCAAAGTCAAGTCTAGTTGGGACGGTGGCACCAAAGGTGGATATGGACAAAACAAAGTCGTTGGTTTTAGGAAGTGCATTTTCATGACTTCTCAAAAAGCGTAGTAAACCGAACGAAGTTAACACGGGTTAGTTAATTATAAATCATGAAGTCTATACCTTATAAGATCTGGGTTCTACCCATTATTTTATCTCTCTTGCTTTGCGTTCAACGTTTAAATTTGACTCAGGAGAAGTTAGACTTTGACTTATTGGTTGAAACCGTTAGTAGGAGCCTTCATTACCGCTACTATTTTTAAATCTTGTTTGATTCAAATAAACACTTTCACGTTATTCGTCGATCTTATCTTTTGAAAATATTTGCCTTTGATGTGATTTTAGGAATCAATTGGTTAACTACTCATCATGCTTTTCAGTAATGTTGTTAGCTTTTATATTCATAACCAACTTGTTGTGCGTAATTCAAGTAACCAAACTACTAAAGTCAATTATTGTCATATCAAGCCATAAGTAAAGAGCCCCGAACCTTTCGTTGTTGACTTCCTTGTGTGGAATGCAACCAAGCGGACTTTCTGTAGGCGACATCGTGAATGAAGATGGCAAGTTTATAGGTATCATTGTGAGGTCTTTATCTAGGTTAAGGGATAGAAGTCACAGTTGGTATCAATGTGACGTCTTATCCAAGTCTTGGATGAGAGTCACGATTTTGAATGATATTTCTATTATTAATAAATTTCTGGCGTATTCTTGAAGACTTCTTAGCCTACTTAGAGCGTGAAATCGAATTTCAGTATTGACCCCAAAGACAAAGCCCATTTCTTAAACCCTCAAATATTTCTTCAACTAAAATGAGCAGGTTTACGTGGTTTATGATGAAAGTCATAATAAAAGCATTGGACTAATGAAAATCATGGGTATCGTGGTATTAGTAAGTGTTATGATGAGTTATGTTGGTTAGAATGTGAAAACATGAAAGTTTCTTAAAAATTACAAGGAGTTAAAAACCAGATTTTGGTGAAAAACGTAACATGAAATTCAATTGACCAAATCTCCTATTATATTTTGAATTTTGAGTGTGGTTAAGTCCTAGAGTTAGATCTATGAGTTACCTAACTAATCCAAGTGGAATCAATGAAAAAGGTGTTGTAGATTTTCGTGTGGTGATTTTAGCAAAGGAGTCAAAACTTCAAAATGTCCACAAAGTCTGCTTTGCCACGTTTTTGTAAGGGCTGTTTCGGCCACTTAATTAGTGAGAAAAATTCAGGCCTTTTGGGACATGAAAATATATGTTATAAAGTACCTCCTGTCCAAAAATGAGCTCATTTCGACTTAAAATGAACAAGTTATGACCATTTCAATATTTAGTTTTTTTGACGAAAAATGCTATAAGCGGAGTTCTATAACTCGATGACCATGAAATTTAAAGCTGGAGGCTCACATTAACATGTGTAAGGTCCTACCAAGATTTGGGAATTTGTGGAGTTAAACTTGAGGTAGCAAATTTCTTAAGGAATTAATTAAAATTGATTTTGAAAAATAGTAAATGAATTTTAAAATTTCGAGAAAATATATTTTCATTATGGGACTATATTATGCTAAATCCCAGAAAAGAAATATTTTTGGGACTGATTTGGTATTTTTCATGAAAATAGTTTAATTCTGAACATATGAGTTAAATATGTTATGTGAAGTAACAAAGTTAAAAATAGGATTTTATGGCTAGAGAATCCTATATAGAGTATATGCATATTTTTTGATGAGGATTTGATAATTGGTGATGATATCTTATGAGTATGGCATTTTTGAATGATTAAATGCATTATATGGTAAAGCGTAAACAATTGAGATAAATTGTTTATAAATTTAAGAAGTGATTAAAATATTGTTATAATATTAATGATATTAGATTATGAGATTATTAAGTGATTGATAACATGGGGATATTCTTGAATCTGGATAAATTATATTATAAATGTTTAATATTTATCCTTTATCTCATTTGATTGATTCTTTATATCATTATCCTCATGTTTATATTATGTTGAAAGTCATCTCGTGGCTCGTGAAGTGCATAGATGGACTTGGTATGATTATGACCGAGGATTGTTAGAGTATAATCATAACCGTAATTGAAAACACGATTATCTTCGGTAGTAGTGCATGGATAATTTGTGGTCGTGATACTAATGAATACACGATTATCTTTGGTCAGTAGTGCATGGATAATTTGTGGTCGTGATACTAATGAATACACGATTATCTTTGGCCGTAGTGCATGGATAATTTGTGGTCGTGATCTTAATGAATACACGATTATCTTTGGTAGTAGTGCATGGATAATTCGTGGTCGTGATACTAATGAATATCATTGGCACGTAGTGCGTGGATAATTCGATGATATGGATTAATTATTGGTGAGTCTCGCAATGAAATATTAATTCATGGATGTGGTAAAAGTCATCTTTGGTAGTAGTGCATTGATAGACTTGGTATGATTATAACAAGGATTATTCGGTATAATCACGATCAGTAATTGAAAACACGAATATCCTTGGCGATGAAAAATGGATAATTCGTGGTCGTGATACTATTAAAGCTGCGTCAAAGCATTATTGGTTTCTGATTGTATATCTTTGGCCCGTAGCAAAAGATGAATTGTTAATGAATATCTTTGGTGGGATTGTGAAGATGAATTTAATATTTTTAACGATAAAGGTATTCAAGGTATCCTCACCTCTTTATCATATCAGTACGTACCCTAATTTTCGAGGGCTAAATTTCATAAGAAGGGAGGTTGTAAGACCCTGACTTTTATAAATAAAGATGAATTTTCTATAAATATTATTTTTGAATATTATGGAATAAATTTGATATAATGTTATAGTTGTGGGTAATATTTATAAATTTTGCAAAGTAAGCAAGTTGTTATAAAATATTCGTTTGGTGGGGAATATTCTTTTTGTTGGGGAATATTAAACGACTACTCAATCATTGGTGGACCCCTGGCGGAAGTATATTGTCGTTGTTAGAAAGCGACAAAATTATTTTCTATAAAAAATAACTAGGAGGTATTCTGCGTCAAAATTGTTGAACTACTCTTAGTAGTAAAAGTACGATGTCTGGCGTAGTTGTATAGTAGCACACGATATTGATTATTGATGCTTACGTGAGAAGTCACTCACTATGCTCAATTATTGCTACGATAATTCTCGCATCATATCTCTTATATTATTGATTTAATTATTGTCACAAAGATCATCTCGATAATATATTATAGTATTAAATTATTAATTGAGACGACAAGTTATAAATGATTAATAATTGTTGAAAGATTAAATATGTGTTGATTAAAAATAAAATGATTTGTGGTAATATTTATTCAATCCTTGATGTATATAAAGAGTGCATTATGAGGCGTTTGTGGTAAGTTTGATTATTTTATGGGGGGCCCATATGTCATCATCTAAGAGTCCCTTCGTGAATAGTAATTACCTTTGTGAATAGTAATTACGTTCGTCAATAATATTTACCTTCGTCAATAGTAATTACCTTTGTGAATAGTAATTACCTTCGTCAATAGTATTTACCTTCATCGATAGTAATTACCTTTGTGAATAGTAATTACCTTTATGAATAGTAATTACCTTCGTCGATAGTATTTACCTTAAATCGATAGTAATTACCCTTCACAAATAGTAGTTGTCCCTTCAATATTACCAAGAGTTAAGCGCCTCTTGATTGTTCCAAGGGTTAATTACCCCTTCAAGAAATAGTAGTTGTCTCTTGATATTACCAAGAGTCATTTTGACCCTTCGTTAAGACCAAGAGCCACCCTCGGTTTTTCTATAAATAGAAAGCTCATTCCTTCATTATTTCTTACGAATTCATCAAACTCTAGAGAGAGAAACTATAGAGAGAAAGAAGAAAAGTATTTCGCTACTTCACTTTTCCAATATTCAGTTCTTCTAAGGTAAGGGATATAATTTGTGTTACCCGTAAGGGTGTTATTCTTTCTTATTCATGAAGAGAACTTACATTATTCCATTCATTATTATTACATTGGAATAACTTTGTATACTGTGGCATACCCTATACTTGGTGAAATCCCTCTGTTATTCCATTCTTTTTTATACATTGGAATAACTTTGTATCTGTGCAGATACCCTATACATAATCTGATATCGTGGTTTACCCTATACTTGGTGACATTCTTCTATTATTACATTTGGAACATCACATGCGTGTGTTTTACAGGACTGGTTAAAATCTTTATTATTATTACATTGGAACATCACATGCATGTGTTTTACAGGACTGGTTAAAATCTTTATCATTCTGTTGGAATATCCAATCTCGTGTGTTTTACAACCGTATCCGGTTCAATCTTTATTATTTTGTTGGAACATCCGCTTGCTTGTGAATTTCACGACTGACGGTTCATTATTATTATTACATTGGAATAAACCATACATGCAATCGCGCATGCGTGGTGATTTCCTTTGTTATTCCATTCTTTATTATACCCGGTTGGTTAAAACTTTGACTTCTATACTCCATGAAATTAGTAGAATATTCTTGATATTTGCGTTTCATCGATATCTTTTCATGGAAATATTCTTACGAGCATTCTTGAATTTTACTCTCTACAAAGCGATATCATGTTGACAATTTGGACGTTATTAGTTCTGAATAAATTAATTCGTGAACTTGTTTTATTGAATTATTATGTCATTGTCATCATCCTCATGTTATATTATGTTATCTTTGGCTTACGTGCATAGATGAACTTAGTATGATTATGACTAAGGATCATTCGGTATAATCATGGCTTGTTATAAATGATGTGATAAAAGTCCTCGATGGCTTTGTAATGCGTTGATGGATAGTTTTTGGTATGATTATGACCGGGGTAATTCGGTATAGTCATGACCATTGATAATTTGATGAAAATCCTTGGACAGGTAGTGCGGGGATGATTAGATATTGTGGTTTATTCATTAAAGCGAGTCTTAGTGATAAAAATTTATGAAAACCTTTTAAAACCTAAAAGATAGTAGACTTTATTTTCTACTTGACTCTTTTAATGGATTAGATATTCATTGCGTAGTTAAACCTGGTTGTCTATTGTATTTTATCGGTTTAACATTGTTGAAGACTATTGATAATTTATTACGCATTATCTTAGTTATAATATTTCATTGGGCTAGTTGAGCTCACCCTTTCTTTTCTTTATTCTCTTGAAATGAGAATATATATTTGGGACGAGTCGGGGAAAAGAGTGATGGTCCCAAAGATAGCATTAGTAGTCCTCACTATTACATTAAATAGTGTGACAATAAATGTAATGAGGACTCCTTGAGTATGGATATTGTCTAAATGACAATATTCTATTAGAACTCTCGGTTTATGTATTGTAAGTATGTTATACTGACGGATGTATAATTAAGTTTGTATTTGAATTTATGTACCATATAAGTGGCGACCCAAGATGGGTGACGTATACCTAATTTTGGGGGCGTCATAGAAAATTTCAGATTCTGGTGTGATTTTCAATTATAACTTAAGCACCTATTTATAGGAAAATGTCAGAATGCCAAAGCAGACTAAATTAATAAAATAATATTTTTTCAAAACATTTCTACGCACACCTCTTGGACCAAAATTCAGCCACCACCAGTGGGGCCCACCAAAATTCAGATTTTCCACACCAACCAAAAGTGGGGCCCTCCATGTTTTTAATAAAAAAATATTTATTTTCGAAACTTCAATAATTCATAATAAATAGCCTTTTTATCAGAAAAATACGAATTTTATGTCCATTCCATAGGAAATTAAATTCTCTACAACTTTGTAGAAGGTTTTTCCAAATTCCAAACAGAAAATGTCCGAAATTCACATACGAATGGTTTTTAATACCTCTATTTTGACAAAATATTGATAAAACACCTCAACATTAACTCCTTCATTTATATCCACAAAAAATAAATATTTCCCTATCCATCATTTATATCCACATAAAATAAATATCTCCTTATCATATAAATCAATAATTAATTATTCACAAATAATATTACGAGAATCACAATTATGACAACCGTGTCGTTCCCGTGAAAGAGGGGGCTTTTCGATAAGGATTTTTTCTTCTTTGGCGCGCAATTAGGTGACCAAACTCCTTTCCTGAATGTGAACTTCCTTAAACATTGCCAATAATGTTATCTAATAATATTATTCAAATAATATAAATTATTGATCTGATAATGGGAAATATTGTGCAGTGATAATTATTGAAACAACAATAATATAAAATATCAACGCAGCAATTATTGAATCAATAAAATAAAATATTGAATAGTAATTACTGTAACAATTATTGAGTAGTGCCTTCTTACGTAAAAATCAATAATTCAAAAATATTATGCAATACCGTGTGCTACTGTGCAACCACGCGTATTAATGTATTTTAACCACCAGGTATTCCAACAGTGTTAACGGTAATAATTACGACGTTATTTATAAAAACTCAAACTTGTCGTTTTTTTTATCTGACCGTTTTCCGTTATAGGGTGCACAAATAGTTGCGCCGTCGTACGAATATTCCCCGATAGCAAGAATATTCCACGACCAAACAAATATTTCCCGACAACAATGAATATTTTATAACCACTTGCTTATTTTGCAAAATTTGCATATTTCACCCATAACCAAAACATTATATCAAATTAACACCTTATTATTTCAATATAATGAATAGAGAAAATTCAATTTTATTTATAAAAATTTGGGGTCTTACAATAACATTTCAATGATTACCAATACCAGAAGCTAAGTGGTCGTCAAACCAAACTCGACCACTAATCAATATAAGAAGCTAAGCGAACAATTCCCCGCCCATACAAAGAATTTTTCAACCTAACCACTATATCGACCAGGAAGCTAAGTGGTTATAAAACCCAAGTACAAATTCCCCGCCCATACAAGGAATCATACAACTCAGCTGCTGACATAAGTTCTCAATTGAAATCTTACAACTTCTAACCTTCTCTTTACTTAATACGAATTTTCTTTAATTCTTATGTTATCCTTTACAACTCAATCTGAGTTCTTCTTCCCATAATACTTTGTAGTACCATTCATTTATAGCATTAGCTATAAATCATCCATCGTTTAACAGAACATCCATTATTACGATTCAATATGATCACGTGGTGATCTTCTTCCTTAATCGTTTAACTCAACGATTTTCTTCTCCTTCTCTCTACGATTATAATCTTAGGTACTCATACCTAAGATTTATAACCTATCAGCTCTGATACCACATTATAACACCCCAAAATCTGGTCTATTTTCACACCCGAATTTCGTACGTCACGATCCCACTTCTTTCCAAACATACATCATTATATAGCTAAATATAACAACATACATTCTCAAATCTCAGGTTCTAATACCTTATAACCTCGTTCATTACAAATATTGATAATTATATTATTCTCTACATCTTACAAGAGTGACTTTTATCTGCTATCAAGGATACATAACAGTTCATTAAACTAATCAATAGTTCAATTAAACTATTCTACATTCATATCTTGAATGGCACATTCATATCTTTGAATGGCACTTCGCGATCGATCACTTGATCTTTACGGGATCCTTAAGTTCTTTCTAACATCGTTCGCTAAAAATATTTTTATTTAAAGAAAGTGTAAGCATTCAATTTCTCAGCAAGTTATAGCAGTTGAATAAACAACCTCAAGAATTTAAATATTCTTTTAAGACTTCAATAACCGAACAAAGGTAATAAAGCAGCTTAAATAATAGGAATAATCCTGATTCCTATCATTTTAAAACATTAGTCACACTTTGAAATACTTTCATTCTTCTACCTTTTTCATACACATCCTGTCTGGCTAGAATCATTAGCACAGACTTAACAATAACGGTTCATGTATAAATAGAACATTCTCATATTGAACAGTTCAATCACAGAACAGTCCATCTCATAGAAACATCGAAGTGTTCAAATTGTGGCACAAGGCCTCATACATTCTATCACCTTGTACAAATATCAAACATTTTCACATAGACAAAACTTCTCAAGTTCAACATCTCAGAAGTTTAAAAAACTATCATTCATTTAGAATATGAATGAAGTTAGGAAACTTACCTTACGCACAGTGATAAGTAGGTTTTATACCTACTTATCCGGTATCTATTACTTGAATTATTTGCTTAATATCATATTTGTTAGTTACTTTTCATGAATTTTGTGTTCATTTTGTAGTTTATATTTTTGGGAGCGGTGTGAGCGACTATTGGTAAGGAAAATCAAGTAAATCGCAAAGAATTAGTAGGAAAACGTAAAGAAGCAATCCGGACATCATTTGTGCTTTCATGTTCAATTCATGTTCTTGGATTGGAACTTGGACTATATTGTACATCTTCTTTTTAGCTTTTCGGAACATCTTGAATCATTCCAATCGGAGTTCGGGTGCAAGAGTTATGACATTTGTACCAACAGACATTGAATTTCGTTGTTTTGGGTGGTCATTTGCATAGCAGTAACGTCCAGTCCAATTTCGACCTTCATTTGTTCGTTATTTCTCAAAACTCAAAGAATGAAAGTTGTAGAGTTCGTCGATAGCTTCGATTTGATAGGTGGCAGACCTCGTAATTCCTCCCTGATCAAAAGTTATGGCCATTCTACCAGAGGACACTACAGCAGAAAAAATAATTACAGCTTGCACCCAAGCCGGGCCGTGCTCTTTTATGCCTTATACCCAAGCCGGGGCTTGGGGTCCTAAATCAAAATCAATAGCATAGCAAGCCGGGGCTTGCTATTTACAAAGAAATACCCAAGTTGGGGCTTGGGTATGCACAGAAAGAGTAGATTTTGCCTGAATTTGAGTCCGATAAGGATTGATTCGAACTGTTTGATTCAAGGACTCCCAAGAGGACTTAAAGACATATAAAGAGGCATATAAAAAGGAGGAGAATTACAAGGATTAGAGGAAGTTTTTGGAAGAATTCTATTAGATTAGATTAGAGTAAATTAGATCAAAACTTAGTTCTAATGAGTTTTGGAGATTGAAGCAACTTGGAGACCATTGAAGATTCAAAGTAGGAGCAAGGAGGGAGCATCAAATCTACAGACAATAGATTCTATCTTCTTATCTTCTTCTATCTTTGTCTTTTAATGATTATTCAATTGTGGATTCTTAGTTTTAATTCAATAATCATGAACTAATTCTTTGTTTGAGATTACAATGGATCTTATTGTGTAGTTTATTTTAATATGCTTTGCTATCAATTATTATGTTCTATTGTGGATTGTCTATTGTGATTTGGACTTAATTGCTTAATTGCCTAGCTAATAATTACCGTGATAATCTATATGAACTCGAGAGATGAAGTATAGATTTAGATCTGATCATGATAGCATGTGTCTGTGATTTCTGCATAGATGGAATTCATGATTCGTGTTTAGGATAGAGATATGCCTTTACGCCATATGTAATCTTATAGAGAACTTGTGATTTAAATCCTTTTTAATTATAATTCACACAGAGATATAGTTGATTAGTTAATTAGGGTGTCTTGTTTAATTCTATCAATTGTGGATTTAAGTAAGTATGGGTATTATGCATCGAGAGGTGGTTTTATCTGCTTTAGTGTTCTTAATTAACAATTCAGGATAGAAAATAATTGATGAGAAGTGTGTTAACTAAAATGAAGCAATAAGTTAAGTTGTGATCTTAAATCTCCATAATCTGATTTGTAACTAGTGGTAATTAGAATTAGTTTAATTAAGTAATTTACATTATAACATTAAATTGATTGTTTAAATAAAATTAGTTTGATTAAGGGTTAGTACTTGGTAATTTGTATTAATAATTCCTCATGGAAACGATACTCTACTTTCACTGTATTACTTGTTGACCACGTATACTTGCGTGTTGTGCGTAATTAGATTTTACCTAACACATAGCTACAGCTTACAGTTTACGCTGAACTGCTTATTCAAATCCCTATATAGCACATAAGGAAATAGCACAAACACCAATTAGTCGTATACTTAACTTTACTTCTTAAGGTTCGCGTTCTTGTAGTCATATGTCGTTGGCGAAGCTCTTTATGACATAAGAGCGAGTGCAACAATGAAGCCATGGTGGGACGAGAAAGAGAAGAAAGACGAAGAGCCCATTGTGTTTGACACACTTCCATGCCCAAATATGATCACAAACACAATGGAGATAGCACCTAGTTATTTGCCCTTCTTCATGGAGATTATATCGAGTCAGAGCATGCTAGGTGACTTTGATGCTATGGCCATCGCTTGTGGGAACCTCCCAAAGGATTATTTGCTACTGATGGATGGAGGATTCCTTAATTACCGAAGAGGAATTGGATAACGTTGACTAGACAAAGTCAGGCCGAAAGACTGTAAATCAAGCGCTGATTGGGAGGTAACCCAGGAATTTTTTTTATATATTTATATGCTTTCGTAGTTTATTTAGTAGATAGGAATCACGTTATATTCCAAAGTTCTATTCTAATCCATGTTGTCTCTCTTCATTGCTGGTATTGGAGGTTCAATGGATAGGAAAATGATCGTTACCGCCACGCCACCATCACCTCACGCTTAGCTGATTACAGGAAAGTTCTCTTCTACTTACCGCTATATTCTTACAATGAGAACATTGTAATTGCTAAGTTTGGGGGAGTTTATTTTAGTTCTTTATTGTATGTTTAGTTTTATGTTTATGTTATGTTATTTTGCATATGTTGTTAATTTAGTTTAGGTTCATTATGTTTGCATTCATGTAGTACAAATGCATAAGTAGTTGCATAGTAGTATAGTTTGAATAGCATTATATTCAGTTTCTTGTAAAAAAAAAATTTAAAATTCAAAAATAATAGTTAGTTACTATGTTCATCTTGCATGAGTCCAGCTGTTTGATAGTTACAGTCGATTTTGGCCAATGATGAGAATGGGATTGAGTAGACAAGTACAGTACTGATTATTAGAACTTTAATATGATTTCTTGTTATAAATTGAATCTTTTCCTATTTGAAACTGGTATAATCAGGTTAACACGTTAGAGATAACTTTGTTGACTGATTAAGTTTAAATTGATACATAATTGACTTCTTAAGGATAACATTAGTTTGAATACGTGGAAGACATGAACAGACGGAGATGGCTAAATTTAGACAAAAACTTAAGTTTGGGGGAAAAATTTGGGATATATAAGCTTAAAAAAAAGAAGAAAAAAAAACAATAAAAAATGACGAAAAAAAAAATATCGTGGCTAGTCTTGTTTCGGGGCCTTTGTTACTTGAGCAAGTACACGAGGGGATTGTCTTTACACCAGAGCCCTAAGGTTTTATATGGTCTCATGAGTCGTTGGTCGAAAGCTTCGCTAAGGGGTATACTCATTAGCCTAATGGAATGAAACATTGCAGTCATGGTAAAAAAAAAAAAAACAATAAAAGCGGAAAAGAGCAAAAAGCCCCCATAATGCAAAGTAAAGCATAAGTATCCCGGATTGGACTCTTGAATTTGGTGGAAGTTTGACTTTAGTTTGATCTAGCTTGTTCATGAATTTTATGAGTTTGCACTGTATGATGCCTTTAAAGGGATCTATTATGTGTTGTATTTAGCATTATATCAGTTAGCATGAATGTTGAGCACACACGCACTATACCAGTAATAACAGTTTAAGATTTGATGATTGACTAGGAAATTGTTGATTGGTTTTGATATGAAGTATTATCATGTTTACTTGATTTCTCTAAGGCCGTTTGAATAGATTTGTCTTTGTTATTACTACTAGAATCGTAGGCATACAGATTTGTTAAATTCCATTTCATTGCATAGCATTTTTGTTTTGTTTTTGCTTGAGGACAAGCAAAGGTTTAAGTTTGGGGGTATTTGATAAGTAGGTTTTATACCTACTTATCCGATATCTATTACTTGAATTATTTGCTTAATCTCGTGTTTCTTAGTTACTTTTCATGAATTTTGTGTTCATTTTGTAGGTTATATGTTTGGGAGCGGTGTGAGCGACTATTGGTAAGGAAAAGCAAGGAAATCGCAAAGAATTGGTAGGAAAACGTAAAGAAAAGCAATCCGGACATCGTTTGTGCTTTCATGTTCAATTCATATTATTGGCTTGGAACTTGGACTATATTATGGAGCTTCTTTTTAGCTTTCCAAAACATCTTGAATCATTCCAATCGGAGTTCGGATGCAAGAGTTATGATATTTGTACCAACGGACGTTGAATTTCGCTGTTTTGGGTGGTCATTTGCATAGCAGTAACTTCCAGTCCAATTTCGACATTCATTCGTTCGTTATTTCTCAAAACTCAAAGAATGAAAGTTGTAGAAATTGTCAATAGCTTCGATTTGATAGGTGGCAGGCCTCATAATTCCTCCATGGTCAAAAGTTATGGCCATTCTACCAGAAGACACTGTAGTAGAAAAAATAATTAGCAGCTTGCACCCAAGCCGGGCCTTGCTCTTTTATGCCTTATACCCAAGCCGAGGCTTGGGGTCCTAAATAAAAATCAATAGCATAGAAATCTGGAGCTTGATATTTACAAGGCCATACCCAAGCTGGGGCTTGGGTATGCGCAGAAAGAGTAGATTTTGTCCGAATTTGAGTCCGATAAGGATTGATTCGAGCTGTTTGATTCAAGGACTCCCAAGAGGACTTAAAGACATATAAAGAGGCATATAAAAGGAGGAGAATTACAAGGATTAGAGGAAGTTTTTGGAAGAATTCCATTAGATTAGATTAGAGTAAATTAGATCAAAACCTAGTTCTAATGAGTTTTGGAGATTGAAGCAACTTGGAGACCATTGAAGATTCAAAGTAGGACAAGGAGGGAGCGTCAAATCTATAGACAATAGATTCTATCTTCTTATCTTCTTCTATCTTTGTCTTTTAATGATTATTCAATTGTGGATTCTTAGTTTTAATTCAATAATCATGAACTAATTCTTTGTTTGAGATTACAATGGATCTTATGGGTAGTTTATTTTAATATGCTTCGCTATCAATTATTATGTTCTATTGTGGATTGTCTATTGTGATTTGGACTTAATTGCTTAATTTGCCTAGCTAACAATTACCGTGATAATCTATATGAACTCGAGAGATGAAGTATAAATTTAGATTTGATCATGATAGCATGTGTTTGTGATTTTTGCATAGATGGAATTCATGATTCATATTTAGGATAGAGATATGCCTTTACGCCATAGGTAATCTTATAGAGAACTTGTGCTTTAAATCCTTTTTAATTGTAATTCACATAGATATATAGTTGATTAGTTAATTAGGGTGTCTTGTTTAATTCTATCAATTGTGGATTTAAGTAAGTATGGGTATTATGCATCGAGAGGTGGTTTTATCTGCTTTAGTGTTCTTGATTAACAATTCAGGATAGAAAATAATTGATGAGAAGTGTGTTAACTTAAATGAAGCAATAAGTGAAGTTGTGATCTTAAATCTCCATATTCTGATTTGTAACTAGTGGTAATTAGAATTAGTTTAATTAAGTAATTTACATTATAACATTAAATTGATTGTTTAAATAAAATTAGTTTGATTAAGGGTTAGTACTTGGTAATTTAAATTAATAATTCCTCGTGGGAACGATACTCTACTTTCACTGTATTACTTGTTGACCACGTATACTTGTTTGTTGTGCGTAATTAGATTTTACCCAAGACACAGCTACAGCTTACAGTTTACGCTGAACTGCTTATTCAAATCCCTATATAGCACATAAGGAAATAACACAAACACCAATTAGTCGTATACTTGACTTTACGCATTGGTTTACTTAACTTTACTTCTTAAGGTTCGCGTTCTTGTAATCTAAGTTTACGCGACTAACTTTCTTCTACCGCTTTACGGCTTCATGACATACGGAGATGTCTTAACTCATACGATCATCATCTTTGATGATTTACATTCTTATCTTCTTCTTATAACTCTCCTAGGACTCAGCACACATCGTGTCTCTGCTAGTAATCCATATGATACTCTGAGTGGTTTCCCACAAATAACCAACAAATAAGTTCCCATCTCATCTACACTATTTTTCACAGTGAGTTAGATCGGTTGCCAGTTTCGTATATACCTCCGCTCTTTGAAAGAATAGTTTAGCCCAGCTCCCATATGTCAACCATTAAAGATTACGATTGCACTACAACCTAACTTATCTTAACTTATCTGAACCATGAAAATTATTATGTTCGTTAAGTCAATTTCTTATTCCTTATAACTTTCTGGCAACTAAATGTCATACCTCCGGATTCATTCATTATCATCTAAGTCATACAGTCTTTTGTATACTCAGAATGATCATTCAATATTAATTATACGTATTCAAAGCGTTAAGCATTTTACATTAACTTATTCTTATCTTACAATGTCCGGTTCATTTGAATCGGAACGTCATCCAAGTTAATCATTAACTCGGCTTCTTTACGTATACGACATTATCTTTAATTTAGTTCTTCACCGTTCACAGGTTTAATCATCATTCTTCATTACCTTACGGTCAAACCATACACGGGGTGTAGGTTCTACCCGTTTAATATTTGCGTACACTCAACCCTCACGTCGGTTAAAGTGTTTAACTATTACATTTCATTCTAACATTCTCTATCCGACTCACAATCGGCTTTCATTAATCTTGATACCGTTCACTATGGCTCTCTTGATAGTTCATATCTTACTTACGTACTACTTTCGTCAACGTCTAAGTCATACACCTAGTGTATACTTAGAACGTTCGCCCGACGCGAATACGATTCACGAGGATCATTTACGTATTCAACGTTCACATTGCTCGTCTCTTAATTCTATTCAACCTTCACCCAAGGTTTTAATAGCTCTCATTCGTTATCCATTACATGAACCCCACATTCATTATTCTTTCTTAGTGTCGAAGCTATATCATTTGTTGTATGCTAAGACCGATCGTTCATCGCAACAGCTTTGTGTTCATATTCTTTATCTTTTAAACTCGTTCAATCTTTTCGTTCAACCTTCATATAAGGTTTAAATCACTTGTTTAAGTGTTACCTTACGCGAATAATATGTTCTTTATCTTCCCTTACAGTTTCCCCAAGAGTTAAGCAGTTAAAAGCTCTTCTGCGGGGCATGTTTCTACTGCCGTGATTGCTTGGCCTTATACCGATTCCTTCTCTTTTCTCATGTTTGCTGCATTTCACTCGTGATAGTTAATCGTCAGGAGTTGGGCCATTGGCGGCTACCTCTAAAGCATGGTGGCCGCATCATGGCGCCAACCTTAAAACATAGAAAATTTTTCTAAGTGTTGCATTGTTTTGAGACGCTTACTTCACAATCTCAAAACTTATTCATTATAACTCAAAATGAGGTCATTCTAAAGCCATTCTCTTCCTTATCTTACGTACTTCAACTCCCCTCAGACAGAAATTTATTCTAAATCCGTTAACATGCCATTCAATTGGCTTAAATTCCATTACACATTCGTTTTACGTTCTTAACGCTCTTCGTTCGTCCGTCCGTATTTGGGTCATACGAACTCAGAACTTGTTCGTTCTTGAGTTCATGACTCACATTTTCTATGTTTTCTTACTTTCTTATGAAACCCTACACGTTCGGGTTCATTTACATACTTTCTACTTCTCGTTAGTCTTTTACGAAATTTTTACCATAACTTCGTTATAGCTAAGTTTAATCTGTTTTTCATGAATTTTTCTATCATTCCTAACCAAGCAATAAGCAACTAACTTATACATGATGGTTTTAAGCTCTTCCATTAACAACAAATTATACTACTGTGGTTTTAAATTTGTCCATCAACAACGTTCTTCATGTTCTTCGCATTCTTCATTTGTTCTTCGTTTTTAATCGATATTTTGATTACGATTTCACTTTTTCTTGGAATTTGGTGTTATAAAACACCACTCTTTACTTATTTCATTCGGATCGTTCAAATTCATTATGAAACTTATACTTCCTTAAGAAATTTATAAACTAACCTTCTAATTCTTATTTCTTCGTTTTCTCATGATTTCACCCAAATGAAATCATTCTTTAACATCTTTTACTTCTATTCTCATTAAGCTATATTTTTCACATAGAAAACTTAAAGAAAATTTATAAGAGACTAGGTTTTGGATTACCTTTCTCCTTTAATCTTCTTCCGTTGGACAAAGTTTGCTCTCGGGCTAGCTTTTCCTCTTCCTTTTTCCTCCCATCCGACTTCTCTCTCTCTCTCTTGTTAGGTTTGTAATATTCATGTGCGCAATCAAATTGCAAAATAATGCGGAAGCGTGTAAAAATCAGAGTTTAAAAATTTTACAAACCATATACCCGGATCACCCTTTATGCACAATTATTAATTAAACGAAAAGATAAAGAATAAATCATACCCTTGAAGATCGAGCTTCCTCAGGTACAAGTTCACCTCCAAATCCTTTCGCGTTCAATTTTGAATCCATCGGGTTTGGTTCCTTCCTTTGATCAACGTTAGCCACCCAAATGTTTGGCCTCTAGAGGTGATCCACCAAGGAAGAAGAAAATTCAAGAAGAAGGGTGGTTGGCTAAACCCTAGTTTTTCTATCTCTATAGAAAAAGGTGTACTCTCCCAACAATTGAAATTATGTAAATGCATTGAAAAAAGTCAACAACCTTTTACCCATAATAAGACTCCTCTTATTTATAGATGTGGGCAACCCACCTTAACAATTAAGGAATTGGGTTTTATTTAATTAATTAAATTCTTTTAATTAATTAAGCTCCCTAATCTTATTAGGGATAATTAATTAAACTCCTTTAACTAATTTTTCCTCCTAATCCTATTAGGAATAAATTAGAGTACTTATATTAAATTAATTCCTAAACTCTTTTAGAAATTAAAATAATAATAATTGTAATAATATTAATAAGACTCCTCTTATTAATTTATATTTAATATTTCTAAAATATTAAATAATAAATATTAAGCTATTTAATTTATTCTATCACCATAGATTAAATTAAATATACTTAATATATTATTACGATTATGCCATTAACTTCTTAAATAATTATTCTTCCTTTTTTATGGTGTGACCCTTTAGGTTCTCCATATTAAACCAAGTTGTGAATAAATCAATTAGAACAATTCTAATCTTATTTAAATAAATAAATTAAACAATTAATTTATTTAAATAAATAATATTTATTCTACAATAGGGATAAGCCCTCCTAATGATCAGCGACTTTTAGGATAATATAGATTTCAACATTAATCATTAAAGAACCTTTGAGTAAATAGTTACATGACAATTCAATCCTTCCACCATCTGATGTCCCAATTAAATATAAGACATGGAATTCTTTGTCAAGTCTTATTTTATTTAATTATATGTATTTCGATCCTTAAATGCACAACACCAAATAATGCAAATTAGAAACTCCTTTGAATTTCATTTCGCCTTAGCCAAGGACTCTTTGGGTTGTCATTTATCGAATCACATAGGACATTCTCTTCTTTTATTAGAAGTGGTAGATTCTTTATTGATCATACATTATCTCCATGTACAACTTATTATACCCAAGCATACCCTTTGATATACCCTAAGGGTCTTAAGGAATAAATCAAAGTATAACTCATCATACACAAGATACTATGATGATCTCAAGTCCAAGGATCACTTGTACTACTATCACTATAGGAATTTCTATTGACAGCAAATAAAACTCCATTAGGTATTCCTTAGCGAGCCACGTTCAGTGAACTTATTCTCTAATAAGCACCTACATACTTGCTTTAGTGTCCCCCACACAAATGATCATGAGATCAATCATCCTCATCAATGAGCAAGCAACGTATGTACCAATCTATCCGGATTCACTAATCCCCAATTTAGTAATCCAATGATTGGGAACTATTTTAGTTTTAAGCTTTCTAAGAATTTAGATCTCATTAGAATGATCATCATCATTATTCTAAAAGCATTGCTTAAAACTATGGGTTTATCACATATTATAAAAGCAAGATCATGTAGATAATTAAAAGCCTTTAATAAATTAATACTTTTATTAATAAATGAATAAGATTGTTACAAAGTATATGCTTTATCATCAAACATGATTGGCTTTGTGTGCATACTACTTTCAATCTCCCACTTGCACTAAAAAGCCAATCGTCGTGGTAACTCATACTCTTCTTCTCTAAGTGGCGATTATCCTGTTTGTTGGATAAACTTTAGTTAATGGATATGTAATGTTGTTCATGAGAGTCCACTATCTCTATAGTGATTTCCCATCTTTCAATGATTCTAATAATCAAATGAAAGTGCCACAACACATGTTTAGATCCAAGATGAGACTTAGGAACTATTCTAGATTACGTAATGAACTTTTAATCCAAACAATCAACTTGCGACTTCATTTATAGCTATATACTTTGTTTTTATCACTAAACCAACAACTCTTTCTTTGTTTGGAACCTTTCAATTCAACGCACCACTATTCATGATAACGCTTTACCTTAAAGTGGATTTTCGATTCGTCTTAGTGCATGTCGAAAAACTTGAGTCTTTTAAGCCCTCTAGTTTTAATTTAGACCCACCATAAATATGATCACATCCTTAGTGCTTGGGTTAAGCACTTTAAGATGTTTTTCAACGTCTTACAATGAACTTCTCCATAATATGGTGATCAACATCCAGGTCTCGTACATTTCATTGCATACATGATTGTCACTCATGCGACCTCTCTTTTCGTGGAGTGCGTGGGGACTATTAAGAGAGATACACTCCATAGCTCATCGACATGAGACATCTCTTGAGTTTGCCATGCTAAACAACTTTAGCATCAAATGAATATCGTTCCTTGGGTTAAGTCGAGCATCCTCTTGAATCTATCTATATAGATTTTATCCCTAATTAAGATACTCTTCCCAAACCATTCATGGAGAAATGTTTGAACAACTTTATCATTACTGATTGTAGCATTGGTATGTCATTCCTTATCCGTAGTATATCAACATATAATATTAGGAATGTCACGGCGCTCCCACTGTCCCTTTTGTACACACTAGAAGTCTTACCTCATCGAATGTAACTCTGGATCATCATCTTCTATGATGTGTACCTCATCATCATCATCCATGATGAATCCATACCTCCTAGGTATCTTCGGTACTATTCCAGATTTACGATTCGGTTGTGGTACAATAGGTCTATCTATAGGTTCCTCTTATTTGACTTATAGTGTTTTGTGGTTCTTGAACTCTTCAAGATCTATTATCCTCCCACTAGCCCTTTCAATGATAAACACCTTTATCTTAGAAGGAAGCGTGTTTCGCAACAAACACCTTTTGCTAAGTAGGATTATAGAACATATACCCTAAACTTACTTTAGGATGTCCCACAAATTGTACTTATCAAATCTTGTCCCAAGCTTATCCTTTGAAACCTTTTCACATAAGTTGGATAACCCCTTATCTTAACATACTTAAGATTAGGAATCCTCCCCATCCATAACTTTTATGGAGTCTTGAAATAGGATTTTGAGGTTACCATTTTCGTAGAGATCTGACCATTTCTAGGACATTATCCCAAAAGGATACTGGAATGTCGGTAAAATCATTATGGACCGCACCATGTCCAACAAGGTACGATTTTTCATTCAGACACATCAATCAATTATTGCGTATCTGGAGGCGTCCATTGTGAGAAAACCATTTGAGATGATCTAAAAACTTATTGCACAAATATTTATTCCTTGATCTAATCAAAATATCTTAATACATTGCCAATTTGTTTCACTTCTGAATTCTTTGAACCTTTCAAATAATTCACACTTGTATTTTTGCAAATACACACATTTAACTCTTTGAATGATCATCTCCTTTTCTCATACTAGTTTGTTCAATTCGCAAAATAATTTTTACATAAGTCAAGTATACAAAATCCATTAAGTGATCTTTCAGTTCTATACGAAACATTATTATTATAAATAGAACAACAGTTGTTCTTAATTATAATACCAAAGATTTCATTGTCCAACAATAAAATAAAATAATTTTTCCAACGAGAACTGGAATACAATAACAACTTATTGACTTAACAGACTTGCCCGTAGGCATTGGTAAACTATAAGTTTCTATGGCTAGTGTAACAACCTTTGTTACATTTCCCGCATATAGGATTACTTATATTTGTTTAACTTTCTACTTACGCTTGGTCCCTTCATAAATCTATATTTATGATAACCAAAGTCGGTATCAATACCAAAGTAGAACCTTGACTTAAAGAAAAATTTATTTTAAATCATGAACAAATTTGTATTTATGTAAGAAACTTCACTAAGCTTCTTTGGTTAGCCTCTGCCAAGATGCTTCTCGCATTTTCTTTCCGATTGTCCGGGCTTATTGCGGTGGAAGCAAACTCCCTTTGCTATCCGTATCGAGTTTTGTTCTTATTATCCTTTGTTTATGCCTTTCTATATACCTTCTTTGAATCGTTCTTCTTTTCGGAAGATTTTTGGCCCCTACCGAAGAAGACATGGTCTTTCTTGGTTGGAAAGTGACTCTCATCATTCTTCAACATGTTAAGCAAATCAATGAAAGGCGATATCTAGCTTGTTCATATAAAAATTCACAATAATTGTGAAAGGAGTCAGGGAGTGAGTGCAAGATCAAATCTTGGCTCAACTCTCCATCCATGACAAAACCAGTTGTCTAATTGATCAATCAAATTGATTATGTTAAGAACCTTTTTGTCTGTACTATAGTGTCATTGGTCATTCTAGATCGGAAGAGCTCCTTAGATATCTGATATCTATCAATCCTACTTTCCTCACCATCAACTACTTGATGTGCGGGAATATAGTAGGAGTATCCATAGTTTCATCTTGTGTTGAAGCTCGTTACTCACGGATGGATCTGAGCATGATGCATTGAGCCAACCGTGCATCATCTTGCCACTTTCTAAAAATAGCAATCTCTTCCTCGAGGCATTATGCGCAACTATTGCGGGGATAGGCGTATTAAGGACATAAGATAGCTTTTCAGGTTGTGAGAACTTTTCTCAATTTCCTTAACCAATCATTAATTTAATTATTAAGTTAATTTAGCATCTAATATGCTTCGCAGATGATAGTAATTTTAGACATTGTAAAATTTCGTAAATGAATTTGTAATTAACAACATTTTAACATACATTCTTTTATTAATTACCAAAATAATTTAGGTCTTATTTTAAATTGGTATCTCCCACTATTTTCTTCAAACTATATTACCCTCACTTATATAGTTCGGGCAAAATCTAATTAAAGATTTGCTAGTGAGAATAAGGATCCCATTTCAAATGTATATAGCCTTGTGGTGACACAACAAACTATATATAAATAAATAGGTAGACAACTCTTGTCAATTACATCAACTATCTGACTCCTTGTATTTTGCCTCTTAGATTATTTTGATCAGTGGTGGCACATCCAGAATCAAAATTATCCAAGTTAAGTCAGAACCTAGCACTCTATATATTCAAAAAGAAAAATATCATCCTTGTGGTGACACAACAAAACAATATTGTTCAATTTTCTTTATAAGTATCAAATGTGATAAATTAACATCTTAAATACTTAATACTTGCCTTGTGGTGACACAACAAACTCATATTAAATATTTAATACTCAATTAATTTTATCATGCTAGAAGGCGACGTTCGATATTCCAAATATCTTTGAGCGCTTAGGACTTAATATAAAAAAAATTGAGGGGTTTGTTATTAATTTGTCTCATCTTGTTTAGCTGGCATACATATATATATATAAAATACGTGTCATATTAATTAACATGCGAAGCATGTTTGCATAATATATAATATATATAATATAAGCATGCACATATAGAATACTATATTCTACTCGGATTGATTATGGACTTTTATTCTAGTTTGGTTCACTAGAGCCACCAAGTGAACCAAAAGGTCAAACCCTAGGGGTGCAAGAAATAATATTTAAATATAACTATTACATTTAAACGGGCTCCATTACAAAGCGGGTCTTCAAGCGCTCCTTGCCCCTTGATCTCCAATTTTTCAAAATTAATTCTAACTATTCCTATTACAATACTATTTTAAAATAAATAGAAACCTTGATCGTGATCGAGGGAAGTACATAGGAGGAGATAGAATTTACATTAAGAAAAATTAGAGAAGACGGCAGTACTGTGAGACCCCATTTAATAAAACCCATACATTCATGCATCCAACTAAAATAAAATCAATCGCGTTAATTGATAGTCCATAGTCAATCCCATTTATTATCATACACATCACCATATGCATCGATAAATAACATTCATCTCATGAATAATAAACATTTAATATATATATTGATATCATTTAATGGGCAAATTTAGTTAGTATAAAATCTATTTTTGAATCAAAATAAACTCCTTTATTTTAATCCAAATTTAAATCAAAATAAAACTATTTTATTTTAATTTATCCAATTTTGAATAAAATAAACTACTTTATTTTAATCAAAATAATTTAATCAAAATAAACTCTTTTATTTTAATTAATTATGGAATCCAATTCCATGTAATAAAAAAATCTTTAATTAAAATAAACTCTTTTATTTTAATTAATTATGGAATCAATTCCATAAAAAAAAATCTTTATTAAAGGAAACACGGATTATTCTTTCCTATTCACAAATAAACTCCTTTATTTTGAATAATATGAAATCTTATTTCATATTTAAATAAACTCCTTTATTTAAGGAAATACGGATTTTCTTTCCTATTCACAAATAAACTCTTTTATTTTGAATAATATGAAATCTATTTCATATCTAAATAAACTCCTTTATTTAAGGAAAGATCAATTTCAACTCCAATTAGTTATCATGGAATCCAATTCCAACTCTAATTAATTAGCATGAAATTCTAATTTTAAAATTAAAATAAAATCTTTTATTTTAATATTAAAATAAACCTTTTATTTTAAGATTAAAATAAACCTTTTATTTTAATTATAAAATTATTAAAATTAAAATAAAACTTTATATTTTAATTTAAAATAAACCTTTTATTTTAAAATTAAAATAAACTTTTATTTTAATTATATAATAATTAAGAATATATATATATATATATATATATATATATATATATATATATAATATATATATATATATATATATATATATAATATTTCCGTGTGGCCTTAAAATTTGTTAACATGCTTGGTGGCCATGCGTGATTCACGACAACAACATCTTTTCCTTTTTTTTTTTTATTTTATTAAAAAAAAAAACCGTATATCCCTCGATTTTAAATGCGTTTCTTGTTAACCTTTTTTTTTTTTATTCTGTCTTCACGATGTCGATCATGCATTTGATTTCATGTAGTTTTTTTTTTTTTTTTTTTGATCTGAGGACACCAGCGGAAATAAATCTGTGAATTAAAAAAAAAATCAGTAGTCTGAAGCAATTAACATTAATTATAAGAATTACAATGAGAACTTTTTTTTTTTTTTTTTTAAAAATTTTATACAATAAAATTATGCCCAATAAATTTTTCTAAACTCATATCAATATACATATCAAATTTGAACAATTAATAATTCACATAAAGGTTTGGCTCTGATGCCACTGTTAGATTTGTAATATTCATGTGCGCAATCAAATTGCAAAATAATGCTAAGCGTGTAAAAATCGAGTTTAAAAATTTTACAAACCATATACGGATCACCCTTTATGCACAATTATTAATTAAAGCGAAAAGATAAAGAATAAATCATACCCTTGAAGATCGAGCTTCCTCGTGTACAAGTTCACCTCCAAATCCTTTCGCGTTCAATCTTGAATCCACCGGTTTGGTTCCTTCCTTTGATCAACGTTAGCCACCCAAATGTTTGGTCTCTAGAGGTGATCCACCAAGGAAGAAGAAAATTCAAGAAGAAGGGTGGTTGGCTAAACCCTAGTTTTTCTATCTCTATAGAAAAAGGTGTACTTTCCCAACAATTGGAATTATGTAAATGCATTGAAAAAGTCAACAACCTTTTACCCATAATAAGACTCCTCTTATTTATAGATGTGGGCAACCCACCTTAACAATTAAAGAATTGGGTTTTATTTAATTAATTAAATTCTTTTAATTAATTAAGCTCTCTAATCTTATTAGGGATAATTAATTAAACTCCTTTAACTAATTTTCCTCCTAATCCTATTAGGAATAAATGAGAGTACTTATATTAAATTAATTCCTAAACTCTTTTAGAAATTAAAATAATAATAATTGTAATAATATTAATAAGACTCCTCTTATTAATTTATATTTAATATTTCTAAAATATTAAATAATAAATATTAAGCTATTTAATTTATTCTATCACCATAGATTAAATTAAATATACTTAATATATTATTACGATTATGCCATTAACTTCTTAAATAATTATTCTTCCTTTTATGGTGTGACCCTTTAGGTTCTCCATATTAAACCGGTTGTGAATAAATCAATTAGAACAATTCTAATCTTATTTAAATAAATAAATTAAACAATTAATTTATTTAAATAAATAATATTTATTCTACAATAGGGATAAGCCTCCCTAGCGATCAACGACTTTCCGGATAATATAGATTTCAACATTAATCATTAAAGAACCTTTGAGTAAATAGTTAAATGACAATTCAATCCTTCCACCATCTGATGTCCCAATTAAATATAAGACATGGAATTGTCAAGTCTTATTTTATTTAATTATATGTATTTCGATCCTTAAATGCACAACACCAAATAATGCAAATTAGAAACTCCTTTCTAATTTCATTTTGCCTCTCGCCAAGGACTCTTTGGGTTGTCATTTATCGAATCACATAGGACATTTCTCTTCTTTTATTAGAAGTGGTAGATTCTTTATTGATCATACATTATCTCCATATACAACTTATTATACCCAAGCATACCCTTTGATATACCCTAAGGGTCTTAAGGAATAAGTCAAAGTATAACTCATCATACACAAGATACTATGATGATCTCAAGTCCAAGGATCACTTGTACTACTATCACTACTGAGAATTCCTATTGACAGCAAATAAAACTCCATTAGGTATTCCTTAGCGAGCCACGTTCGATGAACTTATTCTCTAATAAGCACCTACATACTTGCTTTAGTGTCTCCACACAAATGATCATGAGATCAATCATCCTCATCCAATGAAGCAAGACAACGTATGTACCAATCTATCCGGATTCACTAATCCCCAATTTAGTAATCCAATGATTGGGAACTATTTTAGTTTTAAGCTTTCTAAGAATTTAGATCTCATTAGAATGATCATCATCATTATTCTAAAAGCATTGCTTAAAACTATGGGTTTATCACATATTATAAAACAAAGATCATGTAGATAATTAAAAGCCTTTAATAAATTAATACTTTTTATTAATAAATGAATAAGATTATTACAAATTATATGCTTTATCATCAAACATGATTGGCTTGTGTGCATCTACTTTCATCTCTCTCTCTCTCTCTCTCTCTCTCTCTCTCTCTCTCTCTCTCTCTCTCTCTCTCTCTCTCTCTCTCTCTCTCAAGTGTTGGTGATTTTTCAAAATTACCAACAAATGATTTAAGCTTTCCTTTTATAAAAAACCAAAGCTAGGGGTAAAATAGTCATTTCATCCCAAAGTTACTATTCACACCTCCTTACTATTCACAAAGCTTCTCCTGGAAGCTTCGTACTTCCATCTTGCAGAATTCGTCCGATAGTTCAAAAACTGTGATTCTTGGAATCCAAATATTTTTGGATATTTCGTCTTTCCTTTACGAATTAACTTTTACGTATTCTTCGGATCTCCAAAAAATTGAAAAACACTTATTGATATTAAGCATTTTCTTTCACGTTTCCCCTAACGTAGTTAAACGAATGAAAAGTACACAATAGTACTTTTCGTCATTTTTATTTCGTTCGATTTCTACATGTTTTTCTAGAAAAACTTTTATCGACTTACTTAACTTTTCACGATATATTATCGTCAAATCTTTCGACGGAAGGTCATTTCGACATACCGAACTCTCGGAAAGGCTTAGGTTATTCAAACCCTAACCCTTAGGTTTTCGTCGGGTGAATAGTGCATATTTCGTCTTTTTCCTCAAAAATATTTTTGTCCCCGAATAATTTTTATTTTCGTCTTGAAAATTCTAACTCGTTCGGTCTAGCTCGTAGCGAGAATCCTCCCGCTTTATAATTATCCTAAGTTCTATAACGATTAATAAACACATGTACATAATATTATTAATAAAAATTTATTTTATTAATAATTAATTCTTTAAACATAAATTCTGGACAATCTAATTTTCTGGGTTCAATTGTCATAAGCTCAACTTTTTACACTTTAATACTTAATTAATTGTACCTTAGTCTCTCAAAATATCTAAAAATCATCATTACTTCTAAAATATCTAAAAGTCATCATTAATTCTAAAATATCTACTATAGGAATCTTCTCCCCACCTTCCTTAAGAAAAATATCCTAGAAAAATACTTACAAAAGTTGTAAGTATTCAAAACTTTCAAAATGACCAAAATTGTAATAACCCGATATTTTCTATATAAATAAATCGGAAATTTTATGTACAAAATTTTTTTATTTATTTATAAAAAAAATATGGGGAATATGTCTTTGAGATAATGTGGATATATATGTATGTGATAAATAAAATATATTTATTATATGAATAATTACGAATGATATTATTTTAGAATTATTGATCATTATAAATTATATTCTAATAATAATTAATTTTATAGTAGAAATATTTTTATTAATTATTTTCCATGAAAATATAATTATATATTATTTAAATAATATATGAAATGATTATTAGAATTATTACAATAAATATTTTATTATATGAATTTGTTCGGATTATTCAAGTTAATTATTTTTAACTTAATTAATAATACTATATAATGCAAGATAAATCGGATATGGAATCAAACCCTAATTTTAGATTTTTGGCTAAGGAATGGGAATAATAATATAATATTATTATTTTTCAATGCTATAAATATGTCTTTGTATGAGTGTAATGTTAATGTGTAGAACAATTTTAATGTAACATGACAAAACCCTAATATTCTTTGGGATAAACCCTATTTTAAAACTCAAACCGGAGTTTACGATTGATAAGAAATTGTGTTAAGGTGACTAATAACAAGTGTTAGAATTATAATTGTTAATTAGACAAACCCTAATTTTGAAAACCCTAATTGGTAATTAGAAAAATTACAAAACTAATTTGCTAAATAGGAACCTTAATCGCTGATTAAGCAAGCTTAATGTTAATTAGTGAATATTTAAATCTAATTTCAAGTCTAATGTAATTAGAAACCTAATCTAATTAAGGAAACCCTAATTAAAAATTTTAAGAAACTAAATTTTTGTGCAAACCCTAATTAGAAATCCTATAAATGCATTGTGCTTAACCTTAGGGTTAAACCCTAAGGGTTAGGGCAAATGACAAAGTGGCCATTAAAATTGCAAGCAAAAAGACTAAAATATCCTTTGCACATTTTTTATTAGATTGCTTGCAAATCTTGCTAAATCTTGAGTTGTTTACCAACTCTCACTAACCCCATGTGACTAAATCTCCAG
This sequence comes from Panax quinquefolius, assembly GCA_020205615.1. Lineage (NCBI taxonomy): Eukaryota > Viridiplantae > Streptophyta > Magnoliopsida > Apiales > Araliaceae > Panax > Panax quinquefolius. Next base: position 122,110 of record JAINUW010000770.1, read on the forward strand.
CTATCAGCCCCATTATCAGCCAATACATGCATCTAAGACTTGTATATATAGATTGAGAGAGAGAAAAAGTTCATTTTACTGCCCATTTGTTCAACCAATTCTCTACCAACCCTCTCTCTCTCCAAACTCACGAAAAATATTAGCTTACCAGTCCCAAAATCAAGCCCCACTAACACCACTATCAAATCAGAAGCCTTAAATCAAAATTTGATCACAGAAGGTATAAACCTTGACTAGAAATCGATCTTAGTTCTTTATGTTAGATGTTATGATTTTATGTTAAAACATGTTTTTTGTAGTCAATTTTAGTGATCTGGGTTGGTATCTTGTAGATCCATAACACCTAAGTGCTCAAAATTGAAATTTTTAAAAATCTGTGAAAAAAAATTTGTGTCTGACAACGTAATGTCAGACCCTGTAAATCATTACCTGTTTATGTTTTTGGTGGTTTTAAGCTTTGATCATGTAGTATGCTATGAGGTCTTTAAACTAGAACTTGTATCAAGGTCAGAACATGAACATATTTCATGTTATTCGTGGTCAAACCACGTTGATCGGCATTGACCGGGAGATTTCTGGGTAACCCAGATTTCCCCAGGTCGGTCTGACAGCGAGTTCATGGCCTTTGATCTTACTGGTTGTTGTTTGTTTGTTGTTTTTGTTGCATCCATGTTGTAGTCTTGTATATGGACTACATGTTTTTTTTTTTAAAATCTCCTAAACATTAAACTGGGTGATTATTGTGAGCGGTCAAAACCGAGCGGAGTTGAAGCGTGTTCTCTTTTTCGGGAAACCCAGAAAACATATGAACATGTCAACGGTGACATGGTTTAATAGAATCATCTTTGATTAAATTTGTTGTTGTTAGATCATTTTTATGTTATAAATCTACTCTCTTACATGTTGGCTACACTTTGAAAGTTTTAAATCACAAAACTATCATGCAAATCACAAGTTGTGGAAGCCCAGTAGAGTAGGTCGAGCATTTCTTCATTTACGGGTAACCCCGAAATGAAGAACGACTCTCAACGATAACCACTTTGGACGATCATATCTCCTTTGTTATGTGTTGTATGATCATGTTTGTTGTTGGGTAATGTAGTCTTGCACTAACACTATAACATCGACCACAAGCATGCCTTGAAACATCATGATTAAGAATAACACTTGAGTCAAACCCACCCACTAAAACTCCAGATAATGTTCGGATTTGGGTGAAGAACATGAAGAACAACAATAGTGATGAGTTATGTAGCCTATAAAGCGATCTTTAGTGACACTTTATTTCTAAAATTAATTATTTTAGTTAATAATTAGAGAAATTTAGTTTTTAATTATTAAAAATACAAATTAAATTACTAAAAATTATTTTAAAGTCCGAAAATTAGTTTTTAATAATTTTTACTATATTTCATAAATATTTAATATTTTGAAATATTAATGGTATTTAATTTATTTAATTATAATATTAAATAAATTATTTTAAAACGATTTTAATACTTGAAAAATCATTTGAAATTATATTATGGTATAAGAAAATATTTTAAGTTATTTTTATGACTTTTAATATTTTGTGATGAATTTAATTAATAAATTAATATTAATGATAATTAATTTCTTTAATGAATATATTAAATAAATTATGGAAAAATAGAATTAATGATTTAAAAATCATATAAAAATTATTTAAGTATTATAAAAATAATTTAAGTTATAAAATTTAACTTTTGATATTTTGTCATAAAAATATTAATATTTTACTATTAATGATATTAAAGTTATTTAATAATTATATTAAATAAATTAGTTTAAAAATGATTTTAATATTATAAAAATTATTTTAAATGAAAATAAAGTGTTTAAAAATATTTTAAGTTATACAATATAACTTTTAATATTTAAAGGATAATTTCATTAATAATTTGATATTAATGACATTAATTTAATATTAATGATATTAAATTTATTTAATAATTATATTAAATAAATAGTTTTAAAATGGTTTTATTAATCATTTAAAAAGTATATAAATGAATTAAAAATATTTTAAGTTATAATTAATGACTTTTAATATTTTGATAAATAGTATATTAATATTTAAATATTAATGGTAATTATTTAAAATGATTTTAAATATTTTAAAAATCATTTAAGGGAAATATTAATACTTTAAAAATATTCTAAGTTATTAATGATTTTGGTGTTTGAAAATCATGAGAAATTATAATAATTATATAAAAATTATTATAAGTCGTTTAAAAATAATTTGATTAGATGTTTAAGTTATTTAGAACTTCATATAGAGTCTTAGACTCAATAATTACCCGATAAAAGCGTTATAATAGTAGTTTGCAGATATATTTCGAGAAAATTGATGGACTTAGATAACTTGACTAGATATGTGTTTGTTTGTGATTGATTGATATTAAAAACATATATGATAATGTGATTATGTTATGTGCTGACTGCAAATAGCAGTATACTATGTGTTATGATATGATATGCTAATCGAATGAATGATCTTATTAATGATAGGTTGCTTAATAAAAGATAAAACTAAGTTGCGTATTGTAAGCAGTAGACTAGACAAGTATCCTTCCTTTGCATTTACTTTATGCAATGGACATAAGTAAGAAAGTTTCAGAATTATATTATTATTGTGCCAGATTATTAACCCTATTGTTATATATATTATATACGATCATTGTTTATCTACATAGTATTATATTATAATTCAAATATTTATTCTATTCGTTAATTTCTATATATGGTTATACAAGTGTCCCCACTTGGATAATCATTATATTTAATCACATGTTGATACACATTTATAAATTTCCAGTATTTATATATTAACTTAAAAGCCGTCTAAGCTAATTGATTTGGCTAGACACAAACTTATAGATTATTGTTGAACAAGATGAAACCTTACTATTATCCAACCGGATTGTTTTGGTTTGGAATCCCGACTAAGTATGAACATCCCGTACATGGGAAAACTTTTTGTGCGCCAAAGGCGGATAGATGAACGATAATATCATTCTTGCATGTAGTATTAATCAATACAGGGCATAACGGGCTGATTACCCCCCGTGCCCGTAAGTTATGACGGTTTGTAGATGAAGTTTTGTTTAACCTTTTCAAAAATAGAAAATAATGTTCATAGTCTGTCGACTAATCCCCAGATATAGTCAGTATATAGTTTCAAAAATTTGATATAGAATTAATATATTATTATTGGTTCAGTTTACTTCACAACCATTGATTCGGTGTAGTATCATCATAAAGAAAAAATTTAATCCTTTCATTTAATATTTATAATTGCTATTACTTGTTGGGCACTCAAATGCTCATCCTTGCTTAATTTCAAAATGTTTTTTCGACTAAGTGTGAACAAACGAAGGCTCATGCTAGAAACAAAGGAAAAAGGAAGGTTGCGAGAATAAGTTGGTGCTATTTTATGTAATAGTTTAACTTTATTAAGACTATGATATTATTATTAACATGTATTGTAATGAATGTATTAAAGGTTACGTACTTGGGTTTAAACTCGATAAATATGTAAATTAAGTTTGGTATCTATATTATTGTTATTATTATTAGTATTATTACGCTTTCATAGAAATGGTATCGTGAAGCACCGAGTTAGGGTTTCAAGTACACGAATTTGGGGCGTCGCCACAAAGTTGGTATCGAGCTTTAGGGTTAGAAACCTTAGGTGGGATAGACCTTAGGCTATAACCTTAGAAACAGAGAGGAAAACGTTGAAAATATAAATAACTCAAATATAGTTTAAAAGGAGATGAATTGAATAAATTCATCGTCAAACAAAATAAAAGATAACTTATATAAAACTATTATCTGTTATGTGTATATACTATATGCTAATCAAGATAATTTATGTGTGTAGATGTCTGGTGGAAAAGGCTTGTTATATGCTTATAGCATGGAGAAGGATCAAATCCATACACCCGAGCTAATATTGAAGCCAATAGCTGAAATAGAGGCTCATAATGAAAACAACTCGAAGGAGGTAGTTATCGTGGAAAACGTAGTACCAGATCCGAAAATGGTGGAATTGACAGATAGTGATTCGGACACTAAAGTTGAAGCTGATCAAGCATCAACGGAGGCGCAGAATCTGAGGAACACGGTTTCTTCTCTGGAAAAGCTGTGGGAAATAGAAAAGATGCTAAATAGTCAATTGCGAAAAGCCTTAATAGAAACAATGGAAGAACAAGATAAGCTTAAAATCCAAATTGATCAGATGGGAGCCACAAGCAACAAATCGTGTGCAGCTCCGAGCAAGAAGGGGAAAAGAAAGATAAAGGACCATGACTTAGGAAAATCCGATAAGAAGAAATGGAAAAAGAAATGTTACATTTGCGGCTATGAGGGACATACCTCTCTTTATTGTCCCGACTATAAACTAGGTGCATGTTTTATTTGTGGATTGGAAGGTCATCAAGTGAAAGGTTGTCCAAGAAAAAGGCGTAGTGAATAGGTAGTATAAGCTACATTGTGTAGGTGCATTTAATGTAATATATATGAATAGTATGCATATGTGTAATGTAATATTCTAAAACTTTTTTGTACAAGTGGTGTAGTAAATCCACGACTTTTGTAGTAACAAAGGGATAGGTGATGTTTAAAAGCGTTATGTGTTATATTATGTAAAATATTTTGAAATCGTTGAATGAATATGAATCTATATTTGAGACAAGTTTAATATATTAAACATATATGATAAGGTTTAAAATGAAAGTTAATAAAGAATAAATTATGTTTTATTTAATCGAGATAATGTCGCATGAAGACGACAAACTCGAAATCGAAAGGGAAGAATCATCAACAATATTTGAGGACAACAATAAGCAAACCCGATGCGACACTTTGCAAACATGGTAGCACAAGCTATGCAGCAAGGAATGTCAGTCGTTGGGAACCAGCCGGACAATCGCTTGGCGAACTTTAAAGATTTCAAGGTTGTAGGACCACCAGAATTCAAAGGGACAACTGACCCTGTTGAAGCCCAAACTTGGGTTAAAGAGATTGAAAAAGCATTCGTGATAGCTAGGGTAGGTGAGGGCAAAAGATGACTTTTTCCACTTACATGATGAAAGGGAGGCAAACTTTTGGTGGGGAAGCAAATCAAAGTGAGAGGAGGAGAAGGTGTGATAACTTGGGATAGATTTAAAACTTTATTTTTGAGAATTATTTTTTATCTAGTATGCAGGCTAAGATGGAGGTGAAATTTCTGGAGTTGAAGCAAGGGGATATGTCAGTTGTGGAATATGCTGCAAAGTTCAATGAGTTGGCTAGGTTCGCTCCGCATCAAGTTGATATGGAGGCTAGGAAGGCAAGGAGGTTTGAGCTGGGATTAAAACCCTGGCTCTACAACAAGGTGGCGGTGTTGCAGATCTCTACATTTACAACACTTTTAGAGAAAGCTATTATTGTTGAGGAGGGGAGTGAGGCCATGAGCCTCTACAACAAGGAGAAGAAGAGCAAGGGTAAGGTCGAAGGAGCTGGGAAGGTGGAAACTAATAGTAGGAGTAGGGGTGGAAATGGAAAGAGGAAGGGGAACAATTTTGGGAATGTTCAAGTGAAATAGGAAGGTGTGAAGAAACAAACTATGCAGTGTAAGAATTGTGCAAAGAACCATACAGGGTGAGTGTACGAAAGGAAAGTTTGTATGCTATAAAGTGCGGGCGGGAGAGTCATATCTCTCCCACCCGCCCTAATCGAGGATGAACAACTGGTTGTTTTATATGCTTGGTCGATGGAACCTGAGGTGAAAATATTGCCCGAAAAGGAGAATGGAGGGGGAGTGTAACTCATCGGCGATAGCGCAATGGACTCTGGAAATCACGGGACCAACGTCATCAAACAAGCCAATGAAATCAATCCGCGAAAAGTCTACAAACATTACGGTCCAGGATCTTTGTGGCGGTGGTGATGGAACTCGGTATTATTCAGTATAACTTTTATTTATTTTTTTATATACGAGATTTTCCTATATATAGTAAATTATTTTATAAAGAAATTTTGAAGGAGGAATTTGAGTTCTTTTAGAAATCAAATTTTTCGTTTAATCAGATAGACAAGCTTTATGTGAATAGTTAAAGATCGGTTCGATCAATTGTGATCGAGCTAGATCTACTTGCAGTGATAGTGTATGCTACGTACCCTTGTATGTATAAGTTTTAAAACGGTGATTCCGGGGACGGAATCTTTATAAGGGATGGTGAATTTAATAATCCGATATTTTCTATATAAATAAAGCAAAAATTTTGAGTATAAATTTTTTTATTTATTTATTTATTAAAATAAATATGGGGAATATGTGCCAAGATAATGTGGATATATATTTATGTGATAAATAAAATATATTTATTACATGAATAATTAGAAATGATTTTATTTTAGAATTATTGATCATTATAAATTATATTCTAATAATAATTAATTTTATAGTAGAAATGTTTTTATTAATTATTTTCCATGAAAATATGATTATATATTATTTAAATAATATATGAAATGATTATTAGAATTATTAAAATAAATATTTTATTATATGAATTTGTTGATTATTCAAGTTAATTATTTTTAACTTAATTAATAATGTTATATAGGCAAGATAAATCGAGATATGGAATCCAAACCCTAATTTTGAATTTTTGGCTAATGAATGAGAATAATAATTTAATATTATTATTTTTCAATGCTATAAATATGTACTTGTATGTGTGTAATGTTAATGTGTGGAGCAGTTTTAATGTAACATGACAAAACCCTAATATTCTTTGGGATAAAACCTATTTCACAACTTCAAACCAGAGTTTACGATTGATAAGAAATTGTGTTAAGGTGATTAATAACAAGTGTTAGAATTATAATTGTTAATTAGGGAAATCCTAATTTTTGAAAACCCTAATTGGTAATTAGAAACCCTAATTAAAAAACTAGAAACCCTAATTTGCTAAATAGGAACCTTAATCGCTGATTAAGCAAGCTTAATGTTAATTAGTGAATATTTAAATCTAATTTCAAGTCTAATGTAATTAGAAACCTAAGGAAACCCTAATTACAAATTTTTAGAAACTAAATTTTTGTGCAAACCCTAATTAAAAATCCTACAAATGCATTGTGCTAAACCTTAGGGTTAAACCACAAAATTCAAACACTAAGGGTTAGGGTAAATGACAAAGTGGTCATTAAAATTATAAGCAAAAAGACTAAAATATCCTTTGCACATTTTTTATTAGATTGCTTGTAAATCTTGCTAAATCTTGAGTTGTTTACCAACTCTCACTAACCCCATGTGATTAAATCTCCAACTATCAGCCCCATTATCAGCCAATACATGCATCTAAGACTTGTATATATAGATTAAGAGAGAGAAAAAGTTCATTTTATTGCCCATTTGTTCAACCAATGCTCAACCAACCCTCTCTCTCTCTTTCTCTCCCAAACCCACGACAAATATTAGCTTACCAGTCCCAAACTCAAGCCCCACTAACACCACTATCAAATCAGAAGCCTTGAATCAGAATTTGATCATAGAAGGTATAAACCTTGACTAGAAATATGATCTCAGTTGCTATGTTAGATGTTATGATTGTATGTTAAAAACATGTTTTTTGTAGTCTATTTAAGTAATCTGGGTTGGTATCTTGTAGATCCATAACACCTAAGTGCTCAAAATTGAAATTTTCAAAAATCTGGGAAAAAAAAAATTTGTGTCTGACAACGTAATGTCAGACCCTATAAATCATTAATTGTTTATGTTTTTGGTGGTTTTAAGCTTTGATCCTGTAGTATGCTATGAGGTCTTTAAACTGGAACTTGTATCAAGGACAGAACATGAACATATTTCATGTTATTCGTGGGTGAACCACGTCGAATGCCAAGCATAATAGGAGATTTCTAGGTAACCAGATTTCCTCGAATTCGATTCGACGACAATGAGTTCATGGCCTTTGATCTTACTGGTTGTTGTTTGTTTGTTATTTTTGTTGCATCCATGTTATAGTCTTGTATATGGACTACATGTTTATGCCTTAAAATCTCCTAAACATTAAACTGGGTGATTATTGTGAACGGTCAAACCAGGTAGGTCGAGCATAAGAGTTAAATTTGTGAACATATATGAACATGTCGACTGACATGGTTTGACCGAATCATAAGAGTTAAATCTGTTGTTGTTAGATCAGTTTTATGTTATAGATCTACTGTCTTACATGTTGGCTACACACTGAAAGTTTTAAATCACAAAACTATCACACATTAAATCACAAGTTGTGGATCCCCGAATAAGACGGTAGAATGATTGTTCTTCATTTCTGGGTAACCCAGAAATGAAGAACAGCTCTGACATCCACTTTGGACGATCATATCTCATTTGTTATGTGTTGTATGATCATGTTTATTGTTGGGTAATGTAGTCTTGCACTAACACTATAAGATCTGACCACAAGCATGCCCTGAAACATCACAAATTAAGAATAACACTTGGTCAAACCCACCCACTCGAAAAGCGGACATGAATGTTCTGGATTTGGGTGAAGAACATGAAGAACACCTATAGCGACGGTTTTTTGTCGCTATAAGCGATCTTTCTTGACACTTTATTTCTAAAATTAATTATTTTATTTAATAATCGAGAGAAAATTAGTTTTAATTATTAAAATATAAATTAAATTACTAAAAATTATTTTAAAGTAAAAAAATTAGTTTTTAATAATTTTAATATATTTCATAAATATTTAATATTTTGGAATATTAATGGTATTTAATTTATTTAATTATAATATTAAATAAATTGTTTAAAAATGATTTTAATACTTGAAAAATCATTTGAAAATATATATATGGTATAAAAAAATATTTTAAGTTATTTTTATGACTTTTAATATTTTTTGATGAAATTCATTAATAAATTAATATTAATGACAATTAATTTCTTTAATGAATATATTTAATAAATTGTGAAAAATAGAATTAATGATTTAAAATCATATAAAAATTATTTAAGTATTATAAAAATATTTTAAGTTATAAAATATAACTTTTGATATTTTGTCATGAAAACATAAATATTTTACTATTAATGATATTAAAGTTATTTAATAATTATATTAAATAAATTAGTTTAAAAATGATTTTAATTTTATAAAAATCATTTTAAATAAAATAAAGTGTTTAAATATTTTAAGTTATAAAATATAACTTTTAATATTTAAAGGATAATTTCATTAATAATTTGATATTAATGACATTAATTTAATATTAATGATATTAAATTTATTTAATAATTATACTAATTAAATAGTTTTAAAATGGTTTTATTAATCATTTAAAAAGGATATAAATGAATTAAAAATATTTAAATTATAATTAATGAATTTTAAAATTTTGATAAATAGTACATTAATATTTAAATATTAATGGTAATTATTTAAAAATAATTTTAAATATTTTAAAAATCATTTAATGGAAATATTAATACTTTAAATATATTCTAAGTTATTATAAATAATTTTAATATTTTGGCAATAGTTTCATTAATAGTTTAATATTAATTAAATATTAATGATAATAGAATTATTTAATATTTAAATCATTTAATAATGATTAGGTGTTTAAAAATCATGAGAAATTATAATAATTGTATAAAAATTATTATAAGTCGTTTAAAAATAATTTGATTTAGATGTTTAAGTTATTTAGAACTTTAGTATAGAGTCTTAGACTCGATAATTACCCGATAAAGTCAGTCGAGTACTGCAAGCATGTTTCAAAAATTGATACGGACTTAGATAACTTCGACTAGATATGTGTTTATTTGTGATTCAATGACTGTTAAACATATGTGACAATGTGATTAGGTTATGTGCTGATTGCAAATAGCAATACTATGTGTTATGATATGATATGCTAATCGAATGAATTATCTTATTAATGATAGGTTGCTTTACAAAAGATAAAACTAAGTTGCGTATTATAAACAGCAGATCAGACAAGTATCCTACATTTGCATTTAATTTATGCAATGGACATAAGTAAGAAAGTTTCAGAATTATATTATTATTGTGCAAGATTATTAACCCTATTGTTATATATATTATATCCGATCATTGTTTATCAACATTGTACTATATTATAATTCAAATATTTTTTCTGTTCGTTATTTTCTATATATGGTTATACAAGTGTCCCCACTTGGATAATCATTGTATTTAATTATATGTTGATACACATTTATAAATTTCCAATATGTATATATTAACTTAAAAGCCGTCTAAGCTAATTGATTTGGTTAGACACAAACTTATAGATTATTGTTGAACAAGATAAAACCTTACTATTATCCAACCGAATTGTTTTGGTTTGGAATCCCGACTAAGTATGAACATCCCATACATGGGAAAACGTTTTGTGTGCCAAAGGCGGATAGATGAACGATAATATCGTTCTTGCATGTAGTATTGATCAATCTGAGGCACAACGGGCCGATCACCCCGTGCGCGTAGTAAGTTAAGACGGTTTTGCAGATGAAGTTATGTTTAACCTTTTCAAAATAGAAAATAATGTTCATAGTCGTCGACTAATCCCCGGATATAGTCGAGACGTAGTTTCAAAAATTTGATATAGAATTAATATATTATTATTGGTTCGATTTACTTTCACAACCATTGATTGATTGTAGTATCGCATAAAGAAAAAATTTAATCCTTTAAACTAATATTTATAATTGCTATTACTTGTTGGGCACTCAAATGCTCATCCTTGCTTAATTTAAAATATTTTCGACTAAGTGTGAACAAACAAAAGGCTCTCGCTAAGAACAAAAGGAAAAGGAAGGTTGCGAGAATAAGTTGGTGCTATTTTATGTAATAGTTTAACTTTATTAAGACTATGATATTATTATTATCATGTATTGTAATGAATGTATTAAAGGTTACGTACTTGGGTTTAAACTCTGATAAATATATAAATTAAGTTTGGTATCTATATTATTGTTATTATTATTAGTATTATTTTGCTCATAGAAATGGTATCGTGAAGCATAGAGTTCGGGTTTCAAGTACACGAATTTGGGGCGTCACAAAATGCCCTCAAAATCTCTAACAAAGTAACCAAACTAGAAAGGTCTAACTTGGTTAGAATTTAGTTAGTTTTGGTTGTAACTTAGTTACACCTAATTTTGTTCACTTTCAACTAGATTTCTTATAACTTAGTTTCATTCTAACTAAATATCATCTTAGTTTCATTCCAACAAATTTAGTTAGTTATTTAGTTCATTCTCAACTAATCTAGTTAGACATCTAGTTTGATTCCAACTAATTAGTTAACTTCTTAGTTTCTTTTCAACTAGATTAGTTCTTTTTTGACTAGTCTAGTTCATCATTAACTAATCGAGCAAAGGTGCAAAAATGCCCCTAATGTTTACCCCAGATATCCCACTTACACCCTAAACTATTTTTTTCCAAAAGTACCCTTAACGTTACAAAATTCAGCCCAATTATGCCCCTCCCATAATGTGGACGTGCCATCTTGGCAAACAAAATGAACACGTGGACAAAATTTTTGCGTGAGCAAAAAAAAATTCTCTTTCTTTCTCTCTTTCCTTTTCCTTTCTTCTCCTTTTTTCTCTCTCTGTGTCCTTTCTTCTTCCTCTCATTCTAATCGCGCTCATCCATTCCACCTCCTCATGGCAGTAATCGCCGAAAACTTATGCTTTAACGTCGAGTTCCAGTGGTTCTTAATCACGTTATCCGTACGACCGTTGAGAATCATCGCGATGGTCGCCCACTTGTTCTGCGGTGTGAATGCGCGGTGCTCCACCTCCAAGAAGAGTCGGTTACACCATCGTCGTAACTCACACGACTTTCTCGATCTCCCACGAATCGCCCTAGCAATCACCGTCCAATTCCTCGCGCCATGCTGGCCCACGAGCCTCGCCAACAGTTCATCGCCCTAGCAATCACCGTCCGATCCACATCTGATACCGGCGCCGACGACAACTCCATTGTCGAAAAAACCCTAAAACAAACTTTCTAGGGATATAAAACACAGATATGTGAGGCGGTTGTGAAGTTAACACTACTTGATTTGCTAAAACCCCAGATTCTCCCATTACATGGAAATAGTGAAGAGCTTCTTCAAGTTTCCCAGACTCTGCAAATCCATCGATTATAGACCCAAAAATAACTTCATTTGGTTTAAACCCCCTACACGCCATTTCTTGGTAGACATCCACTACATCAGAAAGCCTACCCCAAGCGGGAATAACTTGCAATAAGAAGAGAAGCTTATACACCGAGGTCTAAATCCAGCTCCTCGCATCTCAACTAAGAGGTTATACGAGGAAGAAGAAAGGAGAGAGGAGAAAAAAAGGAGAAGAAAGGAAGAAGAAAGAGAGAGAAGAAAGAAATTTTTTTTTTCACGACAAATTTTGTCCACATATGCGCTCCGTTTGTCTCGGTGTCACGCGTCACATTAACGAAAGGAATAATTGGGCTGAATTTTGTAACGTTAAAGTACTTTTGGAAAAAAAAAAAAAAATAGTTTAGGGTGTAAGTGGGATATCGGGGTAAACATTAGGGGCATTTTTGCACCTTTGCCCTTAACTAATCTAATTCATTTTTAAGTATTCCAGTTTAATTAACCTTTACTGATTAAAAGTCTGACATTACTAAGTGTTGTTCCGTATAAACACTATTCTGTAAAGTGAAAAGTCCAAAATACTTGACATGTTTTTTGATGAATAGTGCTTTTGGTGATCATTTCTCAAAAAATGGTTAGACAATAAAATAATCAAAAAAAACTATTTCTCTTCGTCTTATCCCTATTTCATTTTACTCACGTGCACATTTTTTGAGAAAAATTTATATTGATTATTACGTATTTGTGTTCCATACAAACACTATATCTTCAAACTAGAAGTTTAAAAATGAAAAGTGTTTTTGTATGAATAGTAATTCCCGCATTTTTCTGCGATAAAACTTTATTTGGATAATACGTGTTTTCACATTGTATTAATGGTAGAACTTGAAACGGAATGTTATTACGACGTACAAATTTCTCTAGGGACTAGGTTTTTCTAATTCTTAGGGTTAGGGTTTAGGTTTCAACCTTTTTTCCAATTTAGGTTTTAGCCTTAAATTAATTTCTTGATTTTAATAAGTGTTAAGGTTAACTACTTAAACCAAAACACAAAATCTTACACAGAAAAAATCATAAAACACATTTGAAGCTCAATTCAAGGTTATTTATTCTTATAACACATAGCTTAGGATATAGTTTTAACCTCTAATCGTATATGATCGTATCTAGGATTTGTTTTTAGTCTTTCAGATAGCTCAACGTATATATGAGAAATTGTTCTTTATATTTTAAATTGACAACCTTTATTAGATCTTGTCAGATCACATTTAAAATATTTGGGATATTACAAAACATCTTGGGAATGTCATCAGACCTTGAATTTTTTTAAGACTCTCATTTCAAGAAGAGCCTCATGAAATTCTTGGAAGAAAACTTTATTTCAATAAATTTAAAGTCATTTCTTTAGTTTTACCTAAAAAAGTTGTTTCTTTGCCTTCTTGAACTATAATCATTAAACAAAAATAAATAAATAAAAAGAAGCAAGCCGGAGCACAAAAATCACTTATAAAAGTAATGATCAACAATTTTCTGATTTATGTACAAACATAACTATATCAAATGTCACTACTATAAAACAGTAAAAATATGACACTTAAATAATATTTTTATAAAAAATGTTGTGGTATTTTTATGAATGACGTTTTTTTTTTGAGAAAATGTTATAATTAGATACGCAAAAACGTTGTGGATTTACAAGGGGCAATTTTTAGTTTTAAGATTATAACTTATTTTTTTTAAGAAAACGTTTTATGTATGTTAAAAAATATGGAGGTGACGATTTGCCCTAACATTTCGCCCCTAGCCCTGCACCCCATATCCACCACCATCTCCTCCGCCTCCTTCACTTTCCCAATTCCATCATACTAAATTTTTTCACCAGATCCTCAGAGCGACAAAAGGCGAAGAAGAGCGACATTCCTAGAGATAAAGTACACAACCCTAAGGTCATATCTTTGTTTTTCTCTGTATGAATACTAAGAAATTATACACAGGTTCATAAAAATTGATGTGAATTTTGAATGTTTGCTTATGGTAATATGCATTTGCGTGTACTTCGACTGTGAAAGCAAAGAAATTACAATCGCGTTCTACGGAGAAAGAGCAGCGTATGCTTCATCTTCCAACTATTGATCGTAATATTGGGGAATCCCCTCCCTTTGTTGTTGTTGTACAAGGCCTTCCACATGTATTCTTTCTTGTCTGGTGTAATCAATTTGCATTTGTTCAGTATTTGTTATGCTAATTTTGGGCAATTCATGGTAGTAAAGAAAAATGCATTTGTAGGGGAATCCTTTGCAAAAGCAGTGTTCTAAAAATCTCTGTCTAGGTCTGTCTAGGCTCGCCTAGGTGCTAGCCCCCGGCGGCTACCTAGGCCAGCGGAGAGATTAGGTAGGGCCTAGGTCGGCGGAGAGATTTTTTTATTTTAATAACTACCCAAAGATCTAGATCTTGATATATATATATATATATATATATATATATATTTAATGATTTACCATATTCATAATACAAGTTGTAGCATATCAAATCTCAAAAGAAGTGAACAATATCAAGTCGAAATGGATAATTTTATTATAGTTATAATTTTTGAACTTGTACCAACTTCAAATTATATAAATGATCATTTATAATATTTAGTTTAATTCAATATAATTCTTAAATTTATGTTTAGTTTCTTAAGTTTTAATATTGAATTAAATTCTTAAAATTTTAAATTTAATTATTTAATATCAATCTTGTTTATGAATAAAACTAATACGTTAAAAATATGTTTGAACTTTGAACAATTACATGTTTTTGTTTGAACTTTGACATTAGCAATATGGATGTGTTTGAAATTTAAGCAAATGCCTTTATTATCTTTATTATAAATTATTTTGCTTTTGTAGGTAAAGACACTTAGAACCTTACTAGGGTTAGGGTTTCGTGTTCGATGAGGAGGAGAGAAATCCACAAAGAGTATGGTCTTGATTGAGTGGTTGAAGAGGGAGAGAAGAGCAGTGTGAATTGCTCGAAAGTAACACGTGGCGAGAACTCTTAGGATTCAAGAGCTTCTTCAAAGTCTTGATTCAAGGAGAATCAAAAGTCCTCTATTGAAATGAAGGGAGTATTTATAGAGTTTCGGAAAATGGTCACGTGCTCGCACATGTCTCTGGTCTCTTGCATGGCATGTGATTTCAAATGAGAAATTCTTAAATACCCTTAGTTACTTAAGTAATGCCTAAATCATCATGTCCTTCTATGCACCAATCCAATCCCTCAATCAATTCCCAAGATGAGTCGTTTTCACAAGCCTTTTGTCTCGGGACACGTGGATACTTCTCCCGATTCATTTAATTCTTTAGATCACACGTAAGCCCTAATTTTATATTTGGGCTCACAATTGCCCCCTGCACGTGAGTCACACATTCGGAGTGACGATCGTGCAAAAAATATTCTGAGTCTTTGAATCCTGCTTCAAATTTTTTGAACATTCCGCAGAGCTTGATCTTGCAAGCCTCGTAAAAACAAAAATCTTATGAGAAAGAAACTTTAAGAGAACTCTCCCAAGATATCTTGAAAATCATTTATCAAATTTGTTTCCAAATCTTGCTCAATCAAATTAAATCTGAAAACTTAGCAATGAGGAGATTAGTTACAACAATTAATAATATATATAAATTCATAAATAAACATGCATGATAGAATAAATATGGGTAACACGTCTCTATCAATAAATCAATGCATTTTTTATTTATTTATTTATTTTGAAATTGGTTCAAACTTCAAACACCCATAATTAGAGTTCTAAATCAAAATAATTCCACAGAGATTGATTCTTGTAGAATAACACTTTTAATAGGATACTTTGTGCTTTATCACTATCTCTGTATATATATATAGAAAGGAAAGGCTGAGTTTTTTTTTCGTGGCTGATGAAGGAATATAATATTAGTAGTATTGTATTGAAAAGAAGAAGAAAGTAATTCAGAAAAAGAAGGCTGCGCCGAAATCAATTACCATTCTTTTCAAGTTCAGCTATTCAGGTGAATAAAAAGCTTTCTTTTATTATGTACATATATCAAAGTGGGACAGTACGGATACTGGAAGATGATATGATGAATAAGAAAAGTTATGAAACTGATTGTTTCACTTTATATATATATATATATATATATTGATCCTGCTATTATTCAGAGGAGTACCGCATTAATCCTGCTATTACTCAGAGGGACAGTGGCAGTACCACTATATATATAACACCATGGCTTTGGTTTAGTACTGCAACGTTTTTACCCTTTTTTTTATGCAGGCTCAACTCTTATAATAATTTATACTATCTTAATGGTGATAAAGCAACCTGCAAAAGTAAATCACAAACTGCAAAAGTAGATCCACAAACGTGATGTATCAATTTTTTTTTTAATGCAAGTTTTATCTTTATACTAAATGATGATAATGCAACCTGCAAATTAGAATTGGGGAGAACAAGCTATGACGTTTTTACGTTTGTTTGTTTGTTTTTTTTATGCACTGCCACAATATTAACTGAGTTGAAATCACATATTATATGATATGAAACAAAAGGTAACTTATAAGGCTCAAAACTTTTGGTTCACACTGACGCTTTTTTTTTTTGATCCAGAAAGTATTTTTTATTATTATTATTTATTTAAAGAAAGACTTATTTTTAAGGAACTTCAAGTGGCACCCGTTCCGATCAATTAAACAACGAATCAAGAAAGGAAGCAAGGTACCGTAGTTGGACAATCACGGACTCAGGCGAACCCTAGTAGGGAATGAATCCTGTGGTGGTTGAACCTTAAGAGGTGAATCTCAATGTGGTCGAATCCAGAGGTGACCGAACCCTTGAGGTTTTCGTCATTTGATAATTTTGTTCCTTCTTCTTTCGGGTGTCCTTAATCTCTCTTTTTCCGAAAGTTAAATCTTCTTATTCGAGTTCGGACTTTTTCGCACCGGACATTGTCGAAAAAAGGAGATTGTTTTCAAAGCGACCTTGTTTGTTCGGTATTCATAATTTCTCTTTACCATGGTAAGTACTATATTTTGAATGCTTTCCACTTCGTTTTCCTGTTTCATAGAATTCTCATATTAAATCGCCCTCGTTGGAGGCTAACTCTAATGAACGTTTTGCGGACCCAAAAACCACTAAGGAAATCCCCTTCATTAGCGAGTGGGGAAAAGCTTCCTTCTTTGGGCCTTTTGACAATTTTTGGGAACGAACGAAGAATTTTGATCGTGCAACTTTTCATCCACCTGACAAAGGGGGTTTATTTCTATATGTTGCAGCTAGTGAAAGTGCGAATAGCTTTCCCTGCTCTGCTCACATTCTCCGCATGTGCATCGAAAAATATGAGTATCCTTTTAGTCTCGTTCGCTTCCTATCCGACTCATCTAGTCGCCTTCAGGGATGGCAATCTTGGACCGACGAGATCCTCGGGAATTCCGATTATGTGAAGTTGTTGGACAAAGCTGGGATTCTGCGTTGTGTTCAACTGTGTAGGGATCTTCGTATCCAACAGGACTATGACGCACTTACTTTATTGATTTCACGTTGGTGCTCTTCTACATATACATTTGTCACCGCTTGGGGGGAGTTCACCCCTACTCTAGAGGATGTCTATGCCATTTACCAGTAATTCTTTCTTTTGCTTTTTTGTACATTCATCCTCATTTTTCTTGGGTTATGTATTTATTTTTGAACTATATCTTGTAGCCTTCCTATTCATTGTTTGACTTCTTGTGGTTCATCCAGCATGTCCCCTAGGGATACCGAATGTGTCGCGTACTTGACAGAAGCTTTCAAGCGGGCTTCCAATTACACCACGAGGTTCTAAGGCAATATAATCCTTTCAGACTTTGAAACCCCCAACCATCCGGAGACTTCCTGGCTATCTTGGGTCCGTTATTTCTTTCAGGATTACAAGCCTGGCCACTAGAATAGTTCTGTTTATAGAGAGTCTGTTCTTGCTCTTCATAAGGAACCTTGTCCTTTTCCTTTAGCTGCTTATCTAGCTATGTGGTTGTCCCACTTTATCTTCCCTGGGTTACCTATGGGCGGTCCCTCGACCCGTATGTTTAGCTTAGCGACTTTGTTGTCTCAGGGTCTGGAGGTTCTTCTTGCTGCTCTCTTTTTGGGGACCTTGAATCGTTGCTTGGATGAAACTGTCCTCGCCATGAGAGAATCTGTCGGAAGGTACCCCTTTTCAGTTTCACTCATTTATTATATATATATATATATTGCTTATTAATATTTCTTTCATTTATTCAGGTATGACGTGAATTGCTTCGTTCCATGTTCCTTTCTGCAGATCTTCCTCTTCGAGCACTTTTGGGGCCATTCTACATCTGTGCACTTGTCCCAGAAACGAAGGAAATATCCATCTCCTTTTTCATTGCCCAATATTGTTCCCCATGATAATGCTCATTTGGATTGATCATAGGATTACTTTAGATTTACGGCTTTATATTGATAACCTTTTCTGTTTCACTGCCCATCCGTACACCATTATTCTAAAGGGAGGTTCTATGCCTCATTTATATAAGAGGTACTTCCGTTATTTTTCAGATGTCAGGGAATTGACGTGTTTTTCACTTTCTTGGTTCATATTTCTCTGAGCTGCGGAACTTCCCTATCTTGTTGAGGACGATGGTTTTGGTACCATACTTTACTCTCTTCATAGAGTCATGAGGCAGTTTGGATTTGACCAGAATCGGCCTTTCGGCCGTTCTTGCCAGAGGGATTACGAGAGTGCTCTCCTCAATTTTGTCCCCACATCATCCTCATTTGCATGGGAGTTTCCAAAACCATCTACTGCTCCTTATGACCCTCTTCATTTCGTTATACCAGATGATTCTCGGCAAGAGCGTTATACTACTTTTGAACGCAGCTACTAGCTCATCAACCTTAAAAAATGGCAGGATGATACTATGATTTATTCGCCGCCAATTTCTCTTCGAAAACGTCTTGATGGGCGAGAATGTTATGTTCTCCTAGAACTAATACTCGTTCGGGCGTTGGCCGACTAGTAGTCGGCTTCTTGGCGTAAAGGCTTTAATGTCTGAGTCTCTTCCTCCTCAGTCAGCAGACCCAGACGTTCTTCCCGTACAGGTTCCTACTAATTCCTTGAATCTTCCATCACGTGTTTTATCTCGGATACATCCTCCAGTTCCTCCCCAGGGATCCTTTGCTGCCGAGGAAATCAAAGTTACTTCTTCTAAAATGAGAGTATCTGCTATTACCAACTCAGAGGTGATGCCCCCTACAGATTCTACCGTGATTCTTGCTAGTCATTCTGTCACTAGACGAATGCCAAATGGGCAAACACTTATCTTAAAGCCTTTGGCAAAACGCCCTCTTGATAACGCTAGCTCTAGTATGTTGGCAGCTGAGGATCCGGTCAAGAAACAACGCAAAATTTTGGTAAAATTTATAGCATTTTCATTTGTCTTTCAACCATTCATATAGTTGTTTTCGTGTTTGCCTATGTCATTATTTCCTTATTTTTTAGATTGTCGATGCTGATGAAGAAGATGATGATGTTCCTATTGGATTTCACGGGGTCTTTGTAAGTGAGGCGGTCGCGGCTTCCCACTACTTGTGAGCCTCTCATTTTATCATTATTTGCTATCGAATCTTCTTCACCGCATGATGATCGTGTTAGTCTTGATGTTGAGGATTCTTTATCTGATGTGAGTTCGGATCATGTTGTGGGTTGTACAACTCTCTCTTCACGTCTTCTTATAGCACCTCCTCATGAAAGTCTAGAAGGTACCGGTGATGTTCCTATTTTCTCAAGGAGGAATCCGTCTAAGCTTATTGCTGATATTCCGCTTTCAGTGGCATCTCACGACTCTTTATCCATCAGTGTGAGTATTTTCTTTAGTTGACATATACATATTTTTTTCTATATAATATATTTTATCATTTTTTCTTCTTTTTTTTAGAGTGAGAAGAAAGATTTGCCCTTATCTGTCGAGTCGCTTGCTTTATTTGATGCTCTTAATCCGGGTGTCGCCACCTTGCTGTCTAATGATGACCTTGGCTATCCTCCTACTGACCAAGGTTTGAAGGATTTATCAATGAACACAATGACCACTGTTTCTTCATCCTTTGTTAAGGAGTCATCGATGCTACATCACCCCACTGTTTCCTCATCCTTTATCCCGAGTGTTTTTATGGTGGCTTCTGAAGTGGCTCCTACTAGAGTTACCTTCAATCCAAGTGGAGATCTTATTTCTTGGAGGAGTTTTCAGATATCTTCTTCTAGCCAGGAAATTCTTGATCGTCTCTTAACTCGATTTCCGCAAACACTTGACCGTCTGAATATATGCATAGCCCCCGCCCAGACTTTCTTTTTAGATTTACTTGCTAGCCTTATTCTTGAGTTGCATAGTCTTTCTTTCTATTCTTTGTGAGCCGAAGACTTAGATAGATTTAACAGTGAGCTTAATGACTTCTCCATTGTTGGCTTTGATATGTCTCCCTTTCGTGCTCGGCTGGATCTTCTTAGTTCCACTTTTCAGATTGTTGCACTATGGTCGGAGGTTAGTATGTATCACTGTGA
The DNA here is from genome assembly GCA_020205615.1 of Panax quinquefolius. Classification (NCBI taxonomy): domain Eukaryota; kingdom Viridiplantae; phylum Streptophyta; class Magnoliopsida; order Apiales; family Araliaceae; genus Panax; species Panax quinquefolius. The sequence continues at coordinate 142,854 of JAINUW010000770.1, forward strand.
GAATAACTCATTTTCAAAACAACTTTCGGATCTTGAGAAAACCGTGAACGAACTGGAGACCCAACTTCAGGGTTTGAAGTCAACTATTCAAACTTTTCAGAAGCTGAAGGCCGCTAATGTGAAGGCTCGCGATGCTGTCATTGCTAAATTGGAAGCCCTGGCTTTGCCCCCGCTTTAGTTTGATATGTCATGGCCCTTAAATCATGACTTTTTGTAGTTTTTTTATTCCTGTATCAAAAAACTCAATAACGTATATTCCTTTTATCAGAATAGAGTTTCTTTAGCCTTATTAATTATCTTTAATCTGAATTTCTTTTTTAAGACTCAATGCTTAACATTGAATCTCAAGTTATTCAAATTAATATTCTAACACAACAATTTGAATAATAAAAAGGCAAACATGAATGTGAATAAAACACGTTTTTTTTCGCAAACCAACACATGAATCTATACTTTTAAAATCAGAAAAATATTCAATTATAAGTGAAATTTTGACATTTTATTGATGATCATGTTGCTTTTAACGAAAAGCATAACGTTTCAGATTGTCATAATAATAAATCTTGCTTTTATCGATGAAAGCATAATGTTCACCACTTTTAGAGATAAAGTGTAACTTTCTTGGATTTAAGGACTTAAACTCAGGTGCCTTAATTACTTTTAAAGTTGAAAGTATAACT
>JAINUW010000164.1:0-94377 GCA_020205615.1 Panax quinquefolius
AAAGATCCAAATGATTGAGCGATACAAATAAGATCGACAAAGAGTTATGCGGTCTTAGAAGTAACTCGACCGAAAAATTTAGTGTAGGGATCTGTATTGTTGCGAATTGCTCCATGGAAGAGTTACAAGATTTGAAGAGAGAAGAAAGCTCAATCCGATTTATTGGTCCATTTCAAATTCTTAGGACCGAAAGAGGAAATGTAGCCTATAGACTTGCGTTACCTCAAGTATGTCTAATGTGTTTCCGATGCTTGTCGTATATGTGAAAGACGAACCCGTTATAAATTAGAACGGATAAATAGCGAAGACTTAACGTGAGGAGTACATCAGATCTTGGATAGGAAGGATTCCTCTGAAAATTATAGTTAAAGTTTTGTGGAGGAATAAATATAGAAATGACAGGAATTGGAAAGCGAATGAAAGCGAGGTATCCTCACCTTTTGAAACACCAGTCGTCTCGATTGAGGGAAATTTCATAAGGAGGAGGTTGTAAGACCGAAAATTTCCTTTATTTATTATTTTGAAATAAGAAGGGTTGATTTGATTAATGTGGATAGTTAAGGGTTAAATACGCAAATATTTCAAAATAAAGCAAAGTGGTTATAAAATATTCATTATTGTTTGAATATTCGCTTGTCGTGAATATTCGCATTTGGCCGGGGAATATTCGTGACGACTACAGCCCATGTGTGGGCCCCCATAACGGAAAGCGATCGATGAAGAAAACGATAAATATAAGTTGCTTTTAAAATAACTCACAGAGTCAATACTGCTAACACTATCTGAATACCCGTGGGTTAAACATAGTAATACGCCGTTGTCGCACAAAGAAGATACCAGATTGCACCAATTATTAAAGGCACTACTCAATAATGGTTACGAATTACCTGCTCAAAGATTTTATTTTATCGAGTTAATAATTCACAACGCTGATATTTTATATTGTCATTGCTTCAATAATTGTCATTACATAAGTATTTTTCATTATCAAGCAATAATTCATATTATCCTAATAATATTATTAGATAACATTATTGGCAATGTCTAGAAAGTTCTGCCTCAAGAGAGGTTTGGTCACCTAATCAATGCCAAAGAAGAAGAAATTTTATCGGAAGTTCTCTTTCCTTGAACCGCCTCGGGTCATTAATATCATGATTCTCTAATATTATTTATGAATAATTAATTATTGATTCATATGATGAGGAAAATATTGATTTTATGTGGATATAGATGGAGAAAAGTTTAATGTGACAATTGTTGAAAATTGAAATTTTATCTTTTCTCGATAAAATAATTATTTAAATATATTATTATATTTTAATAATATAATAATGGTGATATTTTTACAAATCTAATGTGGGATATATGAGTATACGAGGAAGAAGAGTATTTTTGTTGCAATAAATGTTTAAAACATGTTAAACATGCTCTATGGGACCCCATTTATCGAATCGGAAATTTGATTATATTGTAAAATCGACTGCTTTGTGGATTTTTCGCCAATTTCTATTTGGAATTTGGAAAAACTTTCTTTCGAAAGTTGTAGAAAATTGAATTTCCTTTAAAAACTCGTTGTAGATTCAAATTTTCCTGACAAAGGGCTATTTATTGTGAATTATGAAGTTCAAGTCTCAAATAATTAATTTTTGAAGTTATAAATATTTTTAATAAGAAAACGTTTTTTGAGTTAGGCAAGGTGAGTCACTCTTGGTGGTTGATGGTTTGAATCAGATTTTGGGTGCATAGAATTAAATAATTATATATTAATATTTTATTAAATTTTTCGCTTTGTGTTCTAAGCAATTTTCTATAAATAGGTGCTTGGGTTAATTGAAAATCACACCGTAAATCAAGTTTTCTCTCTATATTATCGAGCGTATTCTTGTGAGTATTTTGAGTATACTTTGAGTATTGTTAGACGGTGCAAGTTTCCTTCGGCACTATATCCGGTGTTTCAGCTAAGAGTACTGATCTTTCGAGGAAAGATGTTATTTTCTTCTCAAATGATATTATTTCTTCAATATCATTTATGTCAAATATTGGTTGGAACTTTTTATCAAATTTGGAACTTTTTTCATGCTCTGGGGTTACTATTCATGAAGTTACTATTCACGAAGTTACTATTCACTTAGTACTATTCATGAAGCCGTGAAGATGCTTTTTTTCAGGAATTTCTATCTTTTGGTGTCTGAGTTACTATTCACGATACTTAGACTATTCACGATATCATGCAGACTATTCACGTAAAAATAAAATTTCTTCTTTTCGTCAAAATATCTATTCTGGATACTAGCTTTGATCAGATCCATGTTTTGATCATTCTCGAATTTTACACCACTATGATTATTTTGAGGTATTTTGAACATGGATAAAACAAAGTACTAATCCTTAATCCTTAATCCTTGTCATTTTGTTTCACCGGATTCGCTTTTTTAAAATATTTTCATCATCCCTACCTTAAATGATGATATTATTGAATATCTTTCGCGTCAGAAGTAAAGCATGAATGATTTTTGAAGAATATCTTTTGGCCCGTAGTAAAGATGAACAGTGTGTAGGATGAACACGATCGACCGATTAATATCTTCGCCTCGTAGTGCAAAGATGAACAGTGTTTAAATGAACATGACTAATCGATGAATATCTTCGGCCTCAGTAGTGCAAAAAGATGAATATTTGATTCCGGATGTATATTGATTGATGTTACAGGATAAAAGATGAGACGATGAACTTTAAATTCATACATGTAAGATAGTAGTTTGCATTCTCTACTTAACTCTTCTAATGAATTATTATTTCACCATGAATATTGATTTAAAATTTGTTTGCTCATCAGATTCTATTAGATTTTTTTCCTCATTGAAGACTAACGATAATTTGTTGTCGATATTATCTTAGTCATAATATTCTTTATCGAGCTAGTTGAGCTCACCCTTTTCCTTTTTGTTCCATTTTTCAGAGGCGAGAATATAGCGAAAGTACGTAGCCTGGGGTATGGAATGAAGGTTTTAGATAGAATTATTTAGTAGTCCTCACCAGTTTTGTAAAATAATGTATCAATAAATGTGATGAGGATTTATTTGAGTATAGATATTGTCAGAGGATAATATTTGTATTCAAACTCACAGCTTTTTATGTTGTAATAATAAAAGTTGTAGTTGTTTCGCACTATGTATCGATAACCTCGAATGGGTGATGAATACCTATTTTGGGGCGCCACATAGCTTCTATGCCTCGCGACAACTTAAAGAGTATGAGAGGAATTATCCTACTCATGATCTAGAGTTAAGCAGTAGTCGAATTAAGGCTTAAAGATATGGAGGCACTATCTATATGGGGTGAAAGTGGAGATATATTCGCACCATAAAAGCCTTAAATATTTCTTCACTCAAAAGAACTCAACACGCTAAGCAATGACGCTGCTCGAGCTATCGAAAGACTACGACCACTAATTATTCAATACCATCCCGAAAAGAGCGAACGGTAGAAGCCGACGTTGAAGAAAGTAAGATCATACGCAGAACGAGTGATGATGTCAAGTATACGCATGACAGAGCCAACTTTAATAGAAAAAGTTAAGGTCGCTCAAGCCAACCCAATCGGAAATCGATTACACGTATGAAGAAGAAAGTACAAGAAGGAACTATTCCGTATAAGAATTGATGAAGAAGGAATACGAGTCCACTCTAGATTTCAGGTTCCTAACGACTCGATTTGAAGTACAAGATTACGATGGAGGCACACAATACACCATTTGCAATCCATCCTCGAAGTACTAAATGTATCGTGATCTTCTACATACATTTTGGTGGAACAATACGAAGAGAGAGAGATTGCAAAGTTTATCTCAATGTGTTTAACTTGTCAACGTAAAGGCGAAAGCATCTAGTACCTAAGGGTCCGCTGCAGAACCACTTGAGATTCCGAAATGGAAGTGGGAACACATTACCATGGATTTCGTTATTTGGTCTTCCTACGGCTTCTCGTGGCATCAATTTATTTGGGTTATTGTTGATAGATTAACCAAGTCCGCTTATTTCTTGCCGACACGGAGACTTATTCACTTGAACGCCTTTGCTAGTATGTGACGTGAATGAGATTGTGAGGTCAGTATGGCATGCCCGTATCCATAGTTTCGGATCGTGACCCAAGATTCACTTCAAGATTTGGGTTAGCTTAAAAAGCTACGGGCACAGATTTACGATTCTGCTTCGCATACCATCCTCAAACGGACGGACAATCGAAAGGACTATTCAAACTCTTGAAGATTTATTAAGACTCGTGTCCTAAACTTCAAGTAAGGTTGGGATAAGTATTTACCATTGGTGGAATTCTCCTACAACAACAGCTTATCGCAAGTATAGTGTAGCTCCATTCAAGCATTATATGGACGAAAGTGTCGCCTCCAATATGTTGGGATGAGGTGGGTGAAGCAACATTGTTGGGACCCGAAAGTTAAGACGTATGACTCACCGAAAAGATCCAAATGATTCGACAACGATACAAACCAAGACAAGATCGACAAAAGAGTTATGCAGATCTTCATCGAAAGGACGTGGAATTTAGTATGGGGATCATGTATTGTTGTGAGTCGCTTCCATGGAAGGAGTTACAAGATTTGGGGAAGAGAGGAAAGCTCAATCCACGCATTTATTGGTCCATTTCAAATTTTCGACCGAAAGTAGAAATGTAGCCTATGACTCACGTTACCTCTGAAGTATGTCTCGTGTTCATAATGTGTTTCACATATCCGTACTTTCGTAAATATGTGAAAGACCAACCACGCTATAGAATTAGAGAACCGGATGAAATAGCCAAGACTTAACGTGATGAGGAGGTACCCGCCAAGATCTTGGATAGGAAGGAGCATGTCCCACGCAAGAAAGGTCATACCACAAGTTAAAGTTTTGTGGAGGAATCATGCTATATGAGGAAATGACCTGGAATCGAAACGGAAATGAAAGCGAGGTATCCTCACCTTTTCAAAACACCAGACGCACGTCAATTTCGAAAGGAGAGGTTACAATATTTTCATTATCACTAATAATTCATACCAATAATATTAAGAAATTATTTATCTAGAAAGCCTAAGGAGAGGTTTGGTCACCTCTTCCCAAGAAGAAGAACCGAAAGCCCCCCCTCGGGTCATCAATATTGTGATTCAGAATATTATTTGTGAATAATTAATTATTGATTTATATGATGAGGAAAATATTGATTTTATGTGGATATAGATGGAGAAAATTTTAAAATGACAATTGTTGAAAATTAATATTTTATCTTTTTCTCGATAAAATAATTCATTTAAATATATTATTTTAATAATATATTAATGGTGATATTTTTACAACGAATGTGGGATATATGAGTATATGAGGAGGAAGAGTATTTTTGTTGCAATAAATGTTTAAAACATGTTAAACATGTGTCATGGGACCCCATTTATCGATCGAAATTTGATTATATACTGTAAAATCGTCTGCTTATGGATTTTGGTCAATTTCTATTTGGAATTTGGAAAGACTTTCTTCTGCAAAGTTGTAGAGAATTGAATTTCCTATAAAAACTCGCGAGATTTGAATTTTCTGATGAAAGGGCTATTTATTATGAATTATTGAAGTTTCAAGTTCAAATAATTAATTTTTGAAGTTTAAAATATTTAAAATAGAAAAACGTTTTTGGAATGTTTAGGTGGCCTCATTTAATATGTGTAGGAGCTGAATTCAGTTGGCAAGTGTGCGATGAGGTTTTGGAAAATAAATATTAATATTATATTAAATTTTCTCGCTTTGGTGTTCTAAGATTTTCCTATAAATAGGTGCTTAGGTTAGAATTGAAAATCACACCGTAAATCAAGTTTTCTCTCTATATTATCGAGCGTATTCTTGTGAGTATTTTGAGTATACTTTGAGTATTGCTATACGGTGCAAGTCCAAGTCATAGCCTTATATCCTGTTTTCACCTGTAAAGACTAATCTTTCGAGGTAAGTGGATATTATTTTTTTCAGAATGATATTATTTCTTCAATATCATTATGTCAAATGTCGATCGAAGTTTTATCAAATTTGAAACTTTTTCATGCTCTGGGTTACTATTCATGGGTTACTATTCATGAGTTACTATTCACGAAGTTACTATTCATGAAGTTACTATTCATTTAGTTACTATTCACGAAAGTACTATTCATGAAGCATGAAGATGTTTTTGTGGAATTTCTATCTTTTGGTGTCTGAGTTACTATTCACGATATTTAAGACTATTCACGATACTAAGACTATTCACGATACAAGATTATTCAATAGAAAAATAAAATTTCTTCTTTTCGTCTAAAATATCTATTCGGATACTAACTCGATCAGATCCATGTTTTGATCATTCTTGAATTTTACACCACTATGATTATTTTTGAGGTATTTTTGGGCGTGGATAAAACCAAGTACTAATCCTTAATCCTTAATCCTGTGCATTTTGTTTCATCGATTCGCTTTTTAAAAATATTTTTCATCATCCCTCGCCTTAAATGATGATATTATTGAATATCTTTGGCCCAGAGTAGCAAAAGATGAATGATTTTCAAGAATATCTTGGCCCAGAAAGCAAAAGATGAACAGTGTCGAGATGAACACGATCGATTGATTAATATCTTTCGCCCAGAGTAAAGATGAACAGTGTTTAAATGAATACGACTAATCGATGAATATCTTCGCCTCAGAAAAAAGATGAATATTTGATTCCGTATGTATATCGATTGATGTTACAGGATAAAATATTGATGATGGATCGTTAAATTCTATAGATTATAGAGATTTCATTCTCTACGTAACTCTTCTATGAATTATTATTTCACGCATAATATTGATCCAAACTTGTTGCTATCAGATTCTATCGATTTTTCCTCGTTGAAGACTAACGATAATTTGTTGATATTATCTTAGTCATAATATTCTTTATCGGGCTAGTTGAGCTCACCCTTTTCCTTGTTGTTCCATTTTTTCTTCTCGTGGAGGCTAGAATGTAGCTTAGTACTAGCTTTGGGTATGGAATGAAGGTTCTAGAGAGAGTTGTTTAGTAGTCCTCACCATTTTGTAAAATAATGAATCAATAATTATGATGGGGATTTATTTATGAGTGTGGATATTGTCTGTAAGACAATATTATATTTAAACTCACAAGATATATTGTCGTATTTCACATTTACATTCAGATTATCAAGTCAGTAGCTTTGCATCACGATTTGGCACTCGTAATGGGTGTTGTATACCTATTTTGGGGCGCCACATGGTATCGATTATTAAAAGAGCCCCGACACTGTGACTCGGGTGTCGGGGATACCGCCTATTTCCGTAGGGGCCGCTTATGGCAAACCGACAGTACCATTGTGAGTGTAGGTCAAGATACGATCACATGCATTGGTATCAGTTTAGGATATGATCTCCGCAAGAGATCGGGAATAGAACTAGAAGGAGAGACGAGTAAATCCTTCGCTAAGGTGTCCTACCTAAGCTTATTTATTAGTTGGTCAAGATATAGGATATTATGTGATATATCGATTTTTTAATTAACCCTTATTTTATGACAAAGATTTGAGAATGTCGATCGAGAATATTAACAAGTGGAGTAAATGAGACCGTGGAGATGCCTATACTCACCAACGAGGAGAACGCAACAGTCGGCAATGTTCCTCCCGCGAACAACACCACCGAAAGCGTATGATGAACGTAGGGATGTTTTGTAAGCTTTTTGCAGCTTCATGCAAAATCGCACGAGGAGACTCGTGTTCAAAATATGTGAGGAAATGATAGTAATTCACGTGGTCACAACCAAGCAGCTTCAAAGAGTTGGGACCACCTGCACTCGGGGAAAGCCTGATCCGATTAAGCGAGAGACGGGTCAAACAAATTACCAAGATATTCGATGTCTCTGGGATGCACGGAGGAACAGAAAGTTCCATTCGCCACCTTTTATGTTCCCGCATGCAGGCAGACATCGGTGGGAATGTGAAACGCACTCCATCCAAACCGCACTCAAAGATGTCATGGGAGACGTTTCAGAAACAGCTCAATGACAAGTACTTCCCCGAAAGTATTCATTATACGTAAGGAAGTGGAGTTTATTAGACTAGAAAGTAATAACACGATTTGTCCCAAAGACGAGGCGTAAGTTTCATGAGTTATCCAGTTCAGACCTCATTGGTGGAGAATGAGGAACGATGACGCGGATGTTTCGAGAGGTTTCAAACCCGACATACGCCAAGATCTCATTTCTCATAAATTTTCTCTATTCAGATGTTGTCAACAGGCTCAGCTTGTAGAGAGCGAGATAACGAGTACGCTCAACCGAGGGACCATAACCGTGGATCATACCAAGATAAATAGCCATCGTAATAACGATAACCAAATGGAGAAAGAAGAATACAGATAAAGGCCAGAACCACTCGTGGTAATCGTGGCCATGAAAATAAGAAGTTTAGCCTGGGAGGAGATTTTAAAAGAGGAGATTCAACAACCACCATGTGAAGACGCTGCCAAGAGCAACTAGTTTTAATGGAGGAGAACCACCACCCATTATATGCTACAAATGCGAAAAGAGGGATGATATCACCAAACCGCCCACAACAGCTTTAAGGTATGCTATAATTGTGGAAAGGAAGGACATATCGCCGAGATCAGACGAAAGATCGAAACCTAGTTCAACGGGGATGGTGACTCAAAAGATCGTCCCGTAAAAGTCAAAGTCAACGATTCCGGAAGAGCGTTTGTTGACGATCGGTCAAAATGCGAGGAACCCGAACGGTTAAGACAAGTTAGTTAATTATAAATTTCACAAGTATATACCTTACTAGATATTGGTTCTACCCATTCTTTTTATCTCTTACTCATACCAACGCTTGAACTCGACTACGAGAAATTAAACTTTGACCTATCTCGTGGAGACTCCATTAGAGAAACTTTCATTACATCCGTTGTTTAAAAATCTTGCTTGATTCAAGTGGCACTATCACATTACCCGTTAACCTTATTTCTATAGAGATATTTGCTTTTGATGTGATTTTAAGGTTAACTACTCATCACGCCAAATTGATTGCTTTTGTAAGGTCATAGTTTTCATATTCCTAAGCAACTCGTTATTCAATTCAAGCAATCAAACCATCAGAAGTCAAACATTTTCATATCAAGCCATGAAGTCATTCGCTTATTACGGATGTCAAGTTTTCTTAGTCCATGTTATGGATTTGAATAAAGACACGCCGATTTGAATAATATTCGTTGTTATTGATTTTTCCCGACGATTTCGAAGAATTTTTCGCTTACTCCCAAAGCCTCGATATTAAATTTTGTATCGACTTTTGAACCCCAGACAAAACTCATTTCTAAAATCTCACATCGAATGGCTCCTATTGAACTTCGTGAGTTAAAAATTCAACTATAGAATTTGGTACCGAGCCTTTATTTTGTGACTTCCTTTCAGGAATTCACCCAAGTTTACTCCGTAGGGACGCCATATTCAGGCGATAAGTAAATCGATAGGTGTCATTGTGGACGTATATCCAAGATTGGGATACGAGTCACAGCTTGAGAGCAACCTAAGTCGCTTATCAAAAGACGTAGCTTTCAGGCTTAGTTGGTTATTATCGGAGATTCGTCAAGGATATTCTCGAATCGCTATTCCATTAACGCAATCGACTCGCAGAGATACAAAATTCGAATGGAGCAAGGAATGGGAAGAGCTTCAAGAACTCAAGAGGAGACTCATTTCAAAGACATGTTCGATCATGCCATCCCCGAAAAGCGAACGTGGTAGCCGACGCGCGCGAAAGTAGAAGATCATATGCGGAACGAAAAGCGATGATGTCAAGTATACGACAGAGCCAACTTTAATAGAAAAAGTTAAGGTCGCTCAAGCCAATCAATCGGAGTCGATGCGTATGAAGAAGAAAGTACAAGAAGGAGCTATTCCTAAGTTTAGAATTGATGAAGAAGGAATACTTCGAGTCCACTCTAGACTTTCAGGTTCCTAACGACTGATTTTCAAGTACAAGATTACGATGGAGGCACACAATACGCCATTTGCAATCCATCCTCGAAGTACTAAAATGTATCGTGATCTTCGACATACATTTTGGTGGAACAATATGAAGAGAGAGATTGCAAAGTTTATCTCGATGTGTTTAACTTGCTAACGGTAAAGGCTTTTTGAGCATCTTGTACCTAAGGGTCCGCTGCAGAACCACTGAGATTCCGGAATGGAAGTGGGAACACATTACTATGGATTTCGTTACGGGTCTTCCCGCGGTTTCTCAAGGCATCAATGCTATTTGGGTTATTGTTGATAGATTAACCAAGTTCCGCTTCATTTCTTACCGATACGAGAGACTTATTCCTCGAACGCCTTTTTCTCGTATGTACGTAAATGCGATTGTGAGATCGTATGGCATGCCAAGATCCATAGTTTTAGATCGTGACCCAAGATTCACTTCATGATTTTGGGTTAGAAAGCTATGGGCACGAATTTATTTATCTGGGCTGGCATACCATCCTCAAACGGATGGGCAATCGTAAAGGACTACTCAAACTCTCAAGATATATTAAAACTCGTGGTCCTAGATTTCAAAGGAAGTGGGATAAGTACTTGCCATTGGTGGAATTCTCATACAACAATAGTTATTAAACAAATATAGGCATGGTTCCATTCAAGCATTATATGGACGAAAATGTCGCTCTCCAATATGTTGGGATGAGGTGGGTGAAGCAACATTGTTGGGACCCGGAAAGACGTGATGATCATAAAAGATCCAAATGATTCGACAACGATTCAAACCAAGACAAGATCGATAAAAGAGTTATGCGGATCTTCATCGAAAGGACGTGGAATTTAATGTAGGGGATCATGTATTGTCATGAAGTTGCTTCCATGGAAGGGAGTTACAAGATTTGGGAAGAGAGGAAAGCTCAATCCACGATTTATCTGGCCCATTTCAAATTTTCGACCGAGTAGGAAATGTAGCCTATAGACTTGCAAGCTACCTCTCCGAGTATGTCTCGTGTTCATAATGTGTTTCACATATCCAGATTTTTGTAAATATGTGAAAGACCCAACCACGCTATATAGAGTTAGAACCGGACGAGATAGCCAAGACTTAACGATGAGGAGGTACCGCCAAGATTTTGGATAGAAGGAGCATGTCCCTACGCAAGAAAGGTTATACCACAAGTTAAAGTTTTGTGGAGGAATCATGCTATAGAGGAAATGACCGGGAGTTTGAAACTAAATGAAAGCGAGGTATCCTCACCTTTTCAAAACACCAGTACGTGACGCCAATTTCGAGGACTAAATTTCATAAGGAGGGAGGTTGTAAGACCTCAAATTTTTAAATAAAAAGGAATTTCCTTTATTTATTATTTTGAAATAAGTAAGGGTTGATTTGATTAATGTGGATAGTTAAGGGTTAAATATGCAAATATTTCAAATTAAGCAAAGTGGTTATAAAATATTCATTATCGCTTGGGAATATTCGTTTGGTCGTGGAATATTCAGATCGCTTCAGAATATTCGACGATTTACATGCAAATGCCCATGTGTGGGCCCCATAACGGAAAGTGATTGGATGAAGAAAACGATAAATATAAGTTGTTTTTAAATAACCACAGAAGTTGTTACCAAGTATCACCGTTTGAATACCCCGTGGTTAAAACACACTAATACGCCATTGTTGAACAAGAAGATACTTTCAGATTGCACCAATTATTGATTCTTACGAAGAAGGCACTACTCAATAATGGTTAAGAATTATCGCTCAAAGATTTTATCGAGTTAATAATTGTTGCGTTGATATTTTATATCATTGTTGTTTCAATAATCACATTACACAAGATCTTTCATTATCGGCAATAATTCATATTATCCTAATAATATTATTAGATAACATTATTGGCAATGTCTAGAAAGTTCTCGTCTAAGGAGAGGTTTGGTCACCTAATCGCGCCAAGAAGAAGAAATTTTATCGAAAGCCCCCTCTTCCTGAACCGCCTCGTCACAATATTGTGATTCTCGTAATATTATTTGTGAATAATTAATTATTGATTTATATGATGAGGAAAATATTGATTTTATGTGGATATAGATGGAGAAAATTTTAAATGACAATTGTTGAAAATAATATTTTATCTTTTTCTCGATAAAATAATTCATTTAAATATATTATTTTAATAATATATTAACTAGTGATATTTTTTACAACGAATGTGGGATATATGAGTATACGAGGAGGAAGAGTATTTTTGTTGCAATAAATGTTTAAAACATGTTAAACATGTTGGTGGACCCCATTTATCGATCAAATTTGATTATAACTTTGTAAAATCGTCTGCTTATGGATTTTGGTCAATTTCTATTTGGAATTTGGAAAGACTTTCTTCTGCAAAGTTGTAGAGAATTGAATTTCCTATAAAAACTCGCGAGATTTGAATTTTCTGATGAAAGGGCTATTTATTATGAATTATTGAAGTTTCAAGTTCAAATAATTAATTTTGGAAGTTTAAAATATTTAAAATAGGAAAAACGTTTTTGGAATGTTTAGGTGGCCTCATTTAACATGTGTAGGAGCTGAATTCAGTTGGCAAGTAGTGTGCGATGAGGTTTTGGAAAATAAATATTAATATTATATTAAATTTTCGCTTTTGTGTTCTAAGCATTTTCCTATAAATAGGTGCTTAGGTTAGAATTGAAAATCACACCGTAAATCAAGTTTTCTCTCTATATTATCGAGTTTATTCTTGTGAGTATTTTGAGTATACTTTGAGTATTGCTATACGTGCAAGTCCAAGTCATAGCTTTATATCCTGTGTTTCACCTGTAAGATTAATCTTTCGAGGTAAGTGGATATTATTTTTTTCAGAATGATATTATTTCTTCAATATCATTATGTCGAAATGTTGATCCAAGTTTTTATCAAATTTGAAACTTTTTCATGTCGGGGTTACTTATTCATGGGTTATGAGTTATTCATGAGTTACTATTCACGAAGTTACTATTCACTTAGTTACTATTCACGAAGTTACTATTCATTTAGTACTATTCACGAAGCATGAAGATGTTTTTGTGGAATTTCTATCTTTTTGTGCTCTGAGTTACTATTCACGATATCTCAAGACTATTCACGATGATAAAGACTATTCACGATATACTGCATACTATTCAATCGAAAAATAAAATTTCTTCTTTTCGTCTAAAACATCTATTCGGATACTAACTCGATCAGATCCATGTTTTGATCATTCTTGAATTTTACACCACTATGATTATTTTTGAGGTATTTTTGGCATGGATAAAACCAAGTACTTAATCCTTAATCCTTAATCCTTGTCATTTTGTTTCACCGGATTCGCTTTTTTAAAAATATTTTTCATCATCCTCGCCTTAAATGATGATATTATTGAATATCTTCGGCCCGTAAGTGCAAAAAGATGAATGATTTTCAAGAATATCTTTGGCTCAGAAAGTGCAAAGATGAAATGTGTTGAGATGAATACGACCGATTGATTAATATCTTTGGCCTCGTAGTGCAAAAAAGATGAACAGTGTTTAAATGAATATGACTAATCGATGAATATCTTCGCCAGTAGTGCAAAGATGAATATTTGATTCCGTATGTATATTGATTGATGTTACAGGATAAAATATTGATGATGGACCGTTAAATTCATAGATTATAGTAGATTTCATTCTCACGTAACTCTTCTATGAATTATTATTTCACCATGTAATATTGATCTCAAACTTGTTGTCTATCAGATTCTATCGATTTTTCCTCGTCAAGACTAACGATAATTTGTCAGATATTATCTTAGTCATAATATTCTTTATCGGGCTAGTTGAGCTCACCCTTTTCCTTGTTGTTCCATTTTTCTTCTCAGAGGCTAGAATGTAGCGAGTACTAGCCTCGGGGTATGGAATGAAGGTTCTAGAGAGAGTTGTTTAGTAGTCCTCACCATTTTTGTAAAATAATGAATCAATAATTATGATGGGGATTTATTTGCATGTGGATATTGTCTAGAAGACAATATTATATTTAAACTCACAAGATATATATCGTCGATTTCACACCACATTTGTATTATGGAAGTTGTAGTTTCGCTTTGTATCATGTATTTGGCACTCGTGAACGGGTGTTGTGTATACCTATTTTGGGGGCGCCATGTAATATTTGATTCCGTATGTATATCGATTGATGTTACAGGATAAAAGATAGACGATGAACTTTTAAATTCATACATAGAAGATAGTAGTTTGCATTCTCTACTTAACTCTTCTAATGAATTATTATTTCATGTAATATTGATTTAAAATTTGTTGTCTATCAGTATTCTATTAGATTTTTCCCCATTGAAGACTAACGATAATTTGTCAGATATTATCTTAGTCATAATATTCTTTATCGGGCTAGTTGAGCTCACCCTTTTCCTTTTTGTTCCATTTTTCTTCTCGTGAGGCTAGAATATAGCAGTACCAGTCTGGGGGTATGGAATGAAGGTTTTAGAAAGAATTGTTTAGTAGTCCTCACCATTTTTGTAAAATAATGTATCAATAAATGTGATGAGGATTTATTTGAGTATAGATATTGTCTTAAGATAATATTTTTATTCAAACTCACAGCTTTTATGTTGTAATAATAAAGTTGTAGTTGTTTCGCATTCATGTATTGACAACTCGTAATAAGTGATGTATACCTATTTTGAGGGCATCACAACGCGACCCACAAATTATCCACGCACTACTACCAAAGATAATCGTAGTATTCATTAAGATCACGCACCACAAATTATCCATGCACTATGTACCCAAAGATAATCGTGTTTTCAATTACTGTTATGATTATACCGAACAATCCCTCGGTCATAATCATACCAAGTCCATCTATGCACTATAGGCCATGTATTTGACTTTCAACAATATATAAACATGAGGATAATGATATAAAGAATCAATCAAATGAGATAAAGGATAAATATTAAACATTTATAATATAATTTATCCAGATTCAAGAATATCCCCATGTTATCAATCACTTAATAATCTCATAATCTAATATCATTAATATTATAACAATATTTTAATCACTTCTTAAATTTATAAACAATTTATTTCAATTGTTTACGCTTACCATATAATGCATTTAATCATTCAAAATGCCATACTCATAAGATATCATCACCAATTATCAAATCCTCGTCAAAAAATATGCATATACTCTATATAGGATTCTCTAGCCATAAAATCCTATTTTCAACTTTGTTACTTCACATAACATATTTAACTCATATGTTCAGAATTAAACTATTTTCATGAAAAATACCAAATTAGTCCCAAAAATATTTCTTTTCTGGGATTTAGCATAATATAGTCCCATAATGAAAATATATTTTTCTCGGAATTTTTAAAATTCATTTACTATTTTTCAAAATCAATTTCTAATTAATTCCTTAAGAAATTAGCTACCTCAAGTTTAACTCCAAAATTCCCAAATCTTGGCAGGACCTTACACATGTTAACGTGAGCTTCTAGTTTAAATTTCATGGTCATCTGAGTTATAGAACTCCTAAGTTATAGCGTTTTTCATTTGAAAAACCTAAATATTGAAATAGTCATAACTTGCTCATTTTAAGTCGAATGAGCTCATTTTTGGACAGGAGTACTTTTTATACCATATACCTTCATGTCCCAAAAGGCCAGAATTTTTCTCATAATTTAAGTGGCTGAAACAGCCCCTCTAAAATCATGGCAAGCAGCCTTTTTTTGCTTTTTTGCAGCTTTGCACTCCTTTGCTAAAAATCAGTCCACACAAAATCTACAACACCTTTTCCAGTAATTCCACTTGGATTAGTTAGGTAACTCATAGATCTAACTCTAGGACTTGACCACACTCAAAAATTCAAAATATAATAAGAGATTTGGTCAATTGAATTTCATGTTACGCTTTTCACCAAAATCTGATTTTCAACTCTTTGTGATTTCTAAGAAACTTTCATGTTTTCACATACTAACCAACATAACTCATCATAACACTTACTAATACCACGTAATACCCATGATTTTCATTAGTCCAATGCTTTTATTATGACTTTCATCATAAACCACGTAAACTGCTCATTTTAGTCAAGAAATATTCGAGGGTTTAAGAAATGGGTTTTGATCTTTGGGTCAATACTAAATTCGATTTCACGCTCTAAGTAGGCTAAGAAGTCTTCAAGAATACGCCAAGAAATTTATTAATGATAGAAATATCATTCAAAAATGTTATTTCTCGTCCAAGACTTGGATAAGACGTCACATTAATACCAATCTGTGACTTCTATCCCTTAACCTGGATAAGACCTCACAATGATACCTATCAACTTGCCATCTTCTTCATTCACACGACGCCGCCTACGTAAAGTCGGCTTCGTGCATTCCACACAAGGAAGTCAACAACGAAAGGATCGGGGCACTTTTACTTATGGCTTTTAGTGGTTTCGTTACTTTGAATTCAGATAACAGTCAAGTTAAGAGTATAAAAGCTAACAACCTTACAAAAATCATGATGAGTATTTAACCAATCGATTTCTAAAAGTCACATCAAAGACAAATATTTTCAAAAAGATAAGATCGACAGTAACGTGAAAGTGTTTATTTGAATCAAACAAGATTTAAAAATAAGAATTCAGAACGTAAGGCTCCTACTAACGAAGTTTCAACCAATAAGTCAAAGTCTAACTTCTCCTGAGTCAAATTTAAACGCTGAACGCAAAGCAAGCAGAGATAAAATAATGGGTAGAACCCAGATCTTATAAGGTATAGACTTCGCAATTTATAATTAACTAACCCGTGTTAACTTCGTTCGGTTTACTCGCTTTTTGAGAAGTCATAAAAATGCACTTCCTAAAACCAACGACTTTGTTTTGTCCATATCCACCTTTGGTGCCACCGCCCCGCCTAGACTTCGACTTTGGTACACAACAAAATTGAGCTAAATGACCTTCTCTTCTTGCAATTTCCACTTCTATTATCTTTGCCATGATTACCAATCAAGTGGTTACCATTCTTAGCATGATAATTTCCCCACGATGGTTATCATTGTTTTCGATAATCGTTGCCACCAAAGATGATTATTATCGTATTGTTGGTCGTTACCTTTTATTCGAAAGTCAATCAACACTCTCATGTGCTTCATTGCTTATCTCAAAGATTTTCGGATGTCATTCTCAAACACCGCCACAAAACAAGGGTTAATTAACATATCACATATTATCCCTATACTCGACCGACCAATTAAATACCAAATAAATTTAGGTAGGTCATACTAAATAAGGAATTCCCCGCTCTCCCTCCTAGTTCTTATCTCACATCTCACCAGTGGATCATATCCCTAAGCTCGATACCAACCGTGACGCCCCTAAAATTAGGTATACGCCACCCATCTTGGGTCGCCACTTACATGGTACATAAATTCAAATACAAACTTAATTATACATCCGTCGTAACATATACAATATATAAACCGAGAGTTCTAATAGGAATATTGTCATTTAGACAATATCCATACTCAAGGAGTCCTCATTACATTTATTGTCACACTATTTAATGTAATAGTGAGGACTACTAATGTTATCTTGGGACCATCACTCTTTTCTCCGACTCGTCCCAAATTATATTCTCATTTCTCAAGAGAATAAAGTGAAAGAAAGGGTGAGCTCAACTAGCCCAAAGAAGAAATATTATAACTAAGATAATGCGTAATAAATTATCATTAGCCTTTTAACAATGTTAAACCGATAAAATACAATAGATAAACCAGGTTTAATCAGCAATGAATGTGCAATCCATTAAAAGAGTCAAGTAGAAAATAAAGTCTACTATCTTTTAGGTTTTTAAAGGTTTTCATCAATTATTATCACTAAGACTCAGCTTTAATGAATAAACCACAATATCTAATCATCCTCGTATTCACGGCCAAGGATTTTCATCAAATTATCAATGGTCACGACTATACCGAATCACCCCGGTCATAATCATACCAAAAACTATCCATCATCAGACATGTGCCACCGAGGACTTTTTTGTCACATCATTTATATCAAGCCATGATTATACCGAATGAACCCTCGGTCATAATCATACTAAGTTCATCTATGCACGTAAGCCAAAGATAACTTTCAACATAATAATATAAACATGAGGATGATGACAATGATATAAGAATTTAATAAAACAAGTTCAAGAATTAATTTTTCTAGGATTTATTAACGCCCAAATTGTCAACAAGATATCGCTTTTGTAGAGTAAAATTCAAGAATGATCGTAAGAATATTTCCATGAAAAGATATCGATGAAACGCAAATATCAAGGATATTCTACTAATTTCATGGAGTATAGAAGTCAAAGTTTTAACCAACTGGGTATAAGAAAGAATTGAATAACAAAAGAAATCACCACGCATGCGCAGATTGTGATGTATTAAAAGTTATTCCAACAATAATAATAATCGGAACCAAAGTCGTGAAATTCAATAATCGGCTGTGATGATCCAATGTAATAATAAATGTTGAATAATAAACAATGGAACTGTGGTGTAAAACACACGCATGTGATATTCCAAATGTAATAATAAATGCGAATAATAAACAATGGAACTGTGTCCGGTGTAAAACACACGCATGTGATATTCCAATGTAATAATAATAAAGAATGGAATAACAATAGAAGATCACCAAGTATAGGGGATTCACAGATACAAAAGTTATTCCAATGTAATAAATAAGAATGGAATAATATAAGGATTTCACCAAGTATAGGTACATACAGATATACAAAGTTATGTATAGGGTATGCCACTTTTACAAAGTTATTCCAATGTAATAATAATGAATGGAATAATGTAAGTTCTCTTCATGAATAAGAAAGAATAACACCCTTACTGTACAAACAAAATAATACCCCTTATCGTAAAAGACACCGGATATCAAAGTAAAAGTGAAGTACCGTAATACTCTTCTTCTTTTCTCTATAGATTTTCTCTCTATACTTCTCTCTATAATTTCTCTCTGTAGTTTCAAAGTGAATTCGTAAGAAAATAATGAAGGAATGAGCTTCTATTTATAGGAAAATAGAACGCATAGTAATTAATCCATGAACATCCAGATTGATTTACTTTAATCTGACTATCCATATTTAAAGCAAAATCTTTTAAATAAAATATCATATATTCTATTTATATAAAAATATTTTACTATGCAAATACTATGCAACACTACGCAAAAACACTATGCATAATAAAATATAATATATTCTATTTATGTAATAACTTTAATAAAGTATTCTCATTTTTATATAAAAGATGTTTCGCTTTTTTATTACGTTAATAATACTTAATAAAACAAAACGCGTCATTATCGCTATAATAATTCATATTATTAATCGATAATAATGGAATCAAACCGAGTGACTTCTCACATAAGATCAATAATCAATACCGGCTACTACGCAACCACACGACATTTTACTTTACTTTTTACTAAAGAGTAGTTCAACAAGATCAACCAGAAAACTTCCGCCGTTATTTCAATAAAATATTTTTGTCGCTTTTTTCAATCCGATAATAATAATTCTGCTAGTATAGGTCCACCAATGATTGAGTCATTGCATTTAATATTTCCTCGCTAAACCTAATATTCCTATATCATCCAACCATAAATCAAATATGCAGAAAAATTCTTTATTCATAAAAGTTCAGTCTTAAAATCGTTAGTTTAAAAAATTTACAAACCATATAGCGTGTAAAATCGTAGATCATTGATCCTTTATGCATAATTATTAATTAAACGAAAAGATAAAGAATAAATCATACCTTGAAGATCGAGCTTCCTCGTGTACAAGTTCACCTCCAAATCCTTTCGCTCGCTCATCTTGAATCCACCGGTTTGGTTCCTTCCTTCGATCAACGTTAGCCACCCAAATGTTTGGCCTCTCAGAGGTGATCCACCAAGGAAGAATAAAATTCAAGAAGATGGGTGTTATGGCTAACCCTAGTTTTCTATCTCTATAAAAAGGCATACCCCAACAACTTGAATTATTACGATGTTGAAAAATCAACAACCCATCCCACCCATAATAAGACTCCTCTTATTTATAGATGTGGGCAACCCACCTTAACAATTAAGGAATTGGTTTTTTTAATTAATTAATTTTTAATTAATTAAGCTCCCTAATCTTATTAGGATAATTAATTAAACTCCTTTAACTAATTTTTCTTCCTAATCCAATTAGAATAAATGAGAGTACTTATATTAAATTAATTCCTAAACTCTTTTAGAAATTAAAATAATAATAATTGTAATAATATTAATAAGACTCTCTTATTAATTTATATTTAATATTTCTAAAATATTAAATAATAATATTAAGCTATTTAATTTATTCTATCACCATAGATTAAATTAAATATACTTAACATATTATTACGATTATGCCATTAACTTCTTAAATAATTATTCTTCCTTTTATGGTGTGACCCTTTAGGTTCTCCATATTAAACCTATTGTGAATAAATCAATTAGAATAATTCTAATCTTATTTAAATAAATAAATTAAACAATTAATTTATTTAAATAAATAATATTTATTCTACAATAGGATAAGCCTCTCCTAATGATCAACCACTTTCCAGATAATATAGATTTCAAACATTAATCATTAAAGAACCTTTGAGTAAATAGTTACCAGATAATTCAATCCTTCCACCATACAATGTCCCAATTAAATATAAGACATGGAATTATCACAAGTCTTATTTTATTTAATTATATGTATTTCGATCCTTAAATGCATTAACTCAAATAATGCAAATTAGAAACTCCTTTCTAATTTCATTTCGCTTCGCCAAGGACTACCGGGTTGTCATTTATCTAATCACATAGACATTTCTCTCTTTTATTAGAAGTGGTAGATTCTTTATCGATCATACATTATCTCCATGCACAACTTATTATACCCAAGCATACCCTTTGATATACCCTAAGGGTCTTAAGGAATAAGTCAAAGTATAACTCATCATACACAAGATACTATGATGATCTCAAGTCCAAGGATCACTCAGACTACTATCACTACAGAATTCCTATCGACAGCAAATAAAACTCCATTAGGTATTCCTTAGCGAGCCAATGCTCAAATGAACTTATTCTCTAATAAGCACCTACATACTTGCTTTAGTGTTCCACACAAATGATCATGAGATCAATCATCCTCATCCAATGAGCAAGTTAACGATGTACCAATCTATCCGGATTCACTAATCCCCAATTTAGTAATCCAATGATTGGGAACTATTTTAGTTTTAAGCTTTCTAAGAATTTAGATCTCATTAGAATGATCATCATCATTATTCTAAAAGCATCGCTTAAAACTATGGGTTTATCACATATTATAAAACAAAGATCATGTAGATAATTAAAAGCCTTTAATAAATTAATACTTTTTATTAATAAATGAATAAGATTGTTACAAAGTATATGCTTTATCATCAAACATGATGGCTTGTGTGCATACTACTTTCAATCTCCCACTTGCACTAAAGCCAATCGTCATGGTATCTTATACTCTTCTTCTCTAAGTGACGATTATCCCGCCGTTGGATAAGCTTTTAGTTAATGGATATGTAATGTTGTTCATGAGAGTCCACTATCTCTATAGTGATTTCCCATCTTTCAATGATTCTAATAATCAAATGAAAGTGCCACAACACATGTTTAGATCCAAGATGAGACTTGGGAACTATTCCTAGTTCTCAGAATGAACTTTTAATCCAAACAATCAACTTGCAGCCTTCATTTATAGCTATATACTTTGTCTTTATCACTAAACCAAAGAACTCTTTTGTTGCTTGGAACCTTTCCAATTCATCGCACCACCGCTCAAGGTAATTTTTTACCTTAAAGTGGATTTTTTCATCATCTTGGTCTCGTCTCGAAAAACTTGAGTCTCGTTAAGCCTCTAGTTTTAATTTTAGACCATCATGAATATGATCACATCCTTAGTGCTTAAGTTAAGCACTTTAAGATGTTTTTCACCGCCTTACAGTGATCTTCTCCGTAATACGACCGATCAACATCGTGTCTCGTGATATATTTCATTGCATACATGATTGTCACTCATGCGATCTCTCTTCTTTTGAGTCTATGGGGACTATTAAAGAGATACACTCCATGGCTCATCAACATGAGACATCTCTTGAGTTTGCCATGCTAAACGACTTTAGCATCAAATGAATATACGCTCCTCGGGTTAAGTCGAAAGCATCCTCTTAAATCTATTTATATAGATTTATATCCCCAATTAAGATACTCTTCCAAATCATTCATGGAGGAATGTTTAGACAACTTTATCTTTATCGATCAGTAGCATTAGTATGTCATTCCTTATCCGTAGTATATCAACATATAATATTAGGAATGTCACGACGCTCCCAATCGACCCTTTTGTACACACTAGGTTCATTCTTATTTTGATAAAATCAAACTCTTTTGATTGTTTCATCAAAACGAATGTTTCATATTTGAGAAACTTGCTTCAATCCATTTCTCCGAGTGTCTACAACACTTACCTCATCGATGTAATCGGATCATCATCTTCTATGATGTGTACCTCATCATCATCATCCATGATGAATCCATACCTCCTAGGTATCTTTGGTACTATTCCGCATTTACAATTCTGGTTTGTGGTACAATAGGTCTATCTCTGTGTTCCTCTTATTCGACTTATAGTGTTTTGTGGTTCTTGAACTTTTCAAGATCTATTATTCTCCCACTAGCCCCTTTTAATGATAAACACCTTTATCTTGTAAGGAAGCGTGTTTCGTAATAAACACCTTTTGCTAAGTTGGATTATAGAACATATACCCTAAACTTACTTTAGGATGTCCCACAAATCGACACTTGTCAAATCTTGTCCCAAGCTTATCCTTTGAAACCTTTTCACATAAGTTGGAACCCCTTATCTTAACATACTTAAGATTAGGAATCCTCCCCGTCCATAACTTTTATGGAGTCTTCAAATGGATTTTGAGGTTACCATTTTCAGAGATATGCGTACCATTTCTAGGACATTATCCTGGAAGGATATCGAATGTCAGAAAGAAAATCATTATGGACCGCACTACGTCCAACAAGGTATGATTTTTCATTCAGATACATCAATCAATTATTACGTATCGATTTGTCCATTATGAGAAAACCATTTGAGATGATCTAGAAACTTATTGCAGACAAGTATTTATTCCTCGATCTAATCAAAGAATCTTAATACATTGCCAATTTGTTTCACTTCAATTCTTTGAACCTTTCAAATAATTCACACTTGTATTTCTTCAAATACATACATTCAACTCTTTGAATGATCATCTCCTTTTCTTATACTAATTTGTTCAATATGCAAAATTATTTTCATGTAAGTCAAGTATACAAAATTTATTAGTAATATTCCATTTATACAAAACATTATTATTATAAATGTAAACAACAATTGTTCTTAATTATAATACCAAATTTTTCATTGTCCAACAATAAAATGGAAATAATATTTTTAACAAGAATCGGAATACAATAACAACTTATCGACTTAATAGATTTGTTTCGTAGGCATTGCTAAACTATAAGTTTCTATGGCTAATGTAGCAACTTTGTTACATTTCACACATAGGATTACTTATACTTGTTTAGCTTTTACTACTGCTTGGTCCCTTCATAAATCTATATTTATGATAACCAAAGCTCAGATCCAATACCCAAGTAGAACCTCGACTTAAAGAAAATTTTATTTTAAATCATGAACAAATTTGTATTTATAACCAAACTTCACTAAGCTTCTTTGGTTAGCCTCTCAAGATGCTTCTCTCGCAGCTTTCTTTCCGTTGTCCGAGACTTATTGTAAAGGGAAGCAAACTCCTTTGCTATCCCAGACGCTTTTGTTCTTATTATCCTTTGTTTTTGCCTTTCTATTTACCTTCTTTGAATCATTCTTCTTTTCGTAAGATCCTTGGCCCCTACCAAGAAGACTTGATCTTTCTTGGTGGAAAGTGACTCTCAAACATTTTTAATATATGTTAAGCAAATCAACGAGGTCGATATCTAGCTTGTTCATATGAAAAATTCACAACAATTGTGAAAGGAGTCCCGGAGTGAGTGCAAGATCAAATCTTGGCTCAACTCTCCATCCATGACAAAACTTGTTGTCCTAATCGATCAATCAAATTGATTATGTTAAGAACCTTTTATTCTGCATTTATATAGTGCCATTGGCCATTCTAGATCTAAGAGCTCCTTAGATATCTCGATATCTATCACCCCACTTTCCTCACCATCAACTACTTGATGTGCAGAATATAGTAGAGGATCCATAGTTTCATGCCGACGTCAAGCTTGTTACTCATGGATACGAGCATGATGCATCGAGCTAATGTGCATCATCTTCGCCACTTTCTAAAAGTAGCAATCTCTTCCTCAGAGGCATTGTCTCGCAACCATTGTAGGATAGGCGCGATTAAGGACATAAGATAGCTTTTTAGCTATGAGAACTATTCTCAAATTCCTTAACCAATCCATTTAATTCTATTCGATTAATTTAGCATCTAATATGCTTCGTAAATGATAGTAATTTTAGACATTGTAAAATTTCAGAAATGAATTTGTAATTAACAACATTTTAACATACATTCTATTATTAATTACCAAAATAAATTAGGTCTTGTTTTAAATTGGTATCTCCCACTATTTTCTTCAAACTATATTACCTCACTTATATAGTTCGCAAAATCTAATTAAAGATTTGCTAGTGAGAATAAGGATCCCATTTCAAATGTATATAGCCTTTGTGGTGACACAACAAACTATATATAAATAAATAGGTAGACAACTTTTGTCAATTACATCAACTATGCAACTCCTCAGATTTTGCCTCTTAGATTATTTTGATCAAGTGGTGGCACATCCGAATCAAAATTATCCAAGTTAAGTCCAACCTAGCACTCCATATATTCAAAAAGAAAAATATCATCCTTGTGGTGACACAACAAAACAATATTGTTCAATTTTCTTTATAACATCAAATGTGATAAATTAACATCTTAAATACTTAATACTTGCCTTTGTGGTGACACAACAAACTCATATTAAATATTTAATACTCTATTAATTTTATCATGCTAGAAGGCTTACGCTCGATATTCCAAATATCTTTTGAACGCTTAGGACTTAATATAAAAATCGAGGGGTTTGTTATTAATTTGTCTCATTTGTTTAGCGCTGCAGCATTGCATATATATATATAAAATACGCCATTATATTAATGAACATGCCAAGCATGTTTGCATAATATATAATATATATAGTATAAGCATGCACATATAGAATACTATATTCTACCCTTGATTGATTATGGACTTTTATTCTAGTTTCGTTCACTAGAGCCACCAAGTGAACCAAAAGGTCAAACCCTAGGGGTGCAAGAAAGTAATATTTAAATATAACTATTACATTTAAACCCTGCTCCATTACAAATGGGTCTTCAAGAGCTCCTTGTTTCTCGATCTCCAATTTTCAAAAATAATTCTAACTATTCCTATTACAAAACTATTTAAAATAAATAGAAACCTCGATCAGCAAAGCCAAGGGGAAGTACATAGAGGAGATAGAATTTACATTAAGAAAAATTAGAGAAGACGAGGTACGCAGAATCCCATTTAATAAAACCCATACATTCATGCATCCAACTAAAATAAAATCCAATCGCATCGGGTCAATAAATCCATAATCAATCCCATTTATTATCATACACATCACCATACGCATCAATAAATAACATTCATCTCATGAATAATAAACATTTAATATATATATTGATATCATTTAATGGGCAAATTTAGTTAGTATAAAATCTATTTTGAATCAAAATAAACTCCTTTATTTTAATCCAAATTTAAATCAAAATAAAACTATTTTATTTTAATTTATCCAATTTTGAATAAAATAAACTATTTTATTTTAATCAAAATTTTAATCAAAATAAACTCCTTTATTTTAATTAATTATGGAATCCAATTCAAGTAAAAAAAATCTTTAATTAAAATAAACTCTTTTATTTTAATTAATTATGGAATCCAATTCCATGTAATAAAAAAAAATTTGATTAAAATAAACTCTTTTATTTTAATTAATTTGGAATCCAATTCCATGTTAAAAAAAAAAAAAACTTTTATTAAAGGAAACACGGATATTCTTTTCCTATTCACAAATAAACTCTTTATTTTGAATAATATGAAATCTTATTTCATATTTAAATAAACTCCTTTATTTAAGGAAACATGGATTTTCTTTCCTATTCACAAATAAACTCTTTTATTTTGAATAATATGAAATCTTATTTCATATTTAAATAAACTCCTTTATTTAAGGAAAAATAAAATCCAATTTCAACTCCAATTAGTTATCATGGAATCCAATTCCAACTCTAATTAGTTAGCATGAAATCTAATTTTAAAATTAAAATAAATCTTTTATTTTAATATTAAAATAAACCTTTTATTTTAAGATTAAAATAAACCTTTTATTTTAATTATAAAATTATTAAAATTAAAATAAAACTTTATATTTTAATATTAAAATAAACCTTTTATTTTAAAATTAAAATAAATTTTTATTTTAATTATATAATAATAAGTAATATATATATATATATATATATATATATATATATATATATATATATATATATATATATATATATATATATATATATATATATATATAAGATAAGCAACCTGCTAAAAATTTCCGTGCATTCCTTAGATTAACTTGTTTCCTGTTGCTGAGTTTAGCAAAAAAAAGGAAGATTGCCACGCTGCCTTGAAAACCGTGCATAACCTCAAAAAGAAAAAAAAACTTCTGGCATGTTTGTGTCACGGTTTTATGAGCACTTAAAAAAAAAAAAAAAAATTCCTAACTTCCGTGCATCACGCCAAGTTCGGTATTAAAAAAAACTTTTTTTTTTTTTTTTTTATTTATAAATTTTATATAAAAAAATTATGCCCAATAAAATTGTTCTAAACACATATCAACATACATATCAAATCTGAACAATTAATAATTCGCATAAAGGTTTGGGCTCGATGCCATCGTTAGGTTTGTAAAATTCATAACGCAATCAAATTGCATAAAAATGCTAAAGCGTGTAAAATCGTAGTTTAAAAATTTTTACAAACCATATACCCTTGATCATCCTTTATGCATAATTATTAATTAAACGAAAAGATAAAGAATAAATCATACCTCAAGATCGAGCTTCCTCGTACAAGTTCACCTCCAAATCCTTTCGCTCAATCTTGAATCCACCGGGTTTGGTTCCTTCCTTCGATCAACGTTAGCCACCCAAATGTTTGGCCTCTCAGAGGTGATCCACCAAGGAAGAATAAAATTCAAGAAGATGGGTGTTATGGCTAACCCTAGTTTTCTATCTCTATAAAAAGGCATACTCCCAACAACTTGGAATTATTACGTATGTTCAAAAAATCAACAACCCATCCCACCCATAATAAGACTCCTCTTATTTATAGATGTGGCAAACCCACCTTAACAATTAAGGAATTGGGTTTTAATTAATTAATTAAATTTTAATTAATTAAGCTCCCTAATCTTATTAGGGATAATTAATTAAACTCCTTTAACTAATTTTTCTTCCTAATCCAATTAGGAATAAATGAGAGTATTTATATTAAATTAATTCCTAAACTCTTTTAGAAATTAAAATAATAATAATTGTAATAATATTAATAAGACTCTCTTATTAATTTATATTTAATATTTCTAAAATATTAAATAATAATATTAAGCTATTTAATTTATTCTATCACCATAGATTAAATTAAATATACTTAACATATTATTACGATTATGCCATTAACTTCTTAAATAATTATTCTTCCTTTTTATGGTGTGACCCTTTAGGTTCTCCATATTAAACCGGTTGTGAATAAATCAATTAGAATAATTCTAATCTTATTTAAATAAATAAATTAAACAATTAATTTATTTAAATAATATTTATTCTACAATAGGATAAGTTCTCCCTAAACGATCAACGACTTTCCAGATAATATAGATTTCAACATTAATCATTAAAAGAACCTTTGAGTAATAGTTACCAGATAATTCAATCCTTCCACCATACAATGTCCCAATTAAATATAAGATATGGAATTATCGTCAAGTCTTATTTTATTTAATTATATGTATTTCGATCCTTAAATGCATAACTCAAATAATGCAAATTAGAAACTCCTTTCTAATTTCATTCGCTTTGCCAAGGACTACTGGGTTGTCATTTATCGAATCACATAGACATTTTCTTCTTTTATTAGAAGTGGTAGATTCTTTATCGATCATACATTATCTCCATGCACAACTTATTATACCCAAGCATACCCTTTGATATACCCTAAGGGTCTTAAGGAATAAGTCAAAGTATAACTCATCATACACAAGATACTATGATGATCTCAAGTCCAAGGATCACTTCAGACTACTATCACTACAGAATTCCTATCGACAGCAAATAAAACTCCATTAGGTATTCCTTATGAGCCAACGCTCAAATGAACTTATTCTCTAATAAGCACCTACATACTGCTTTTAGTGTTCCACACAAATGATCATGAGATCAATCATCCTCATCCAATGAGCAAGCAACGATGTATCAATCTATCCGGATTCACTAATCCCCAATTTAGTAATCCAATGATTGGGAACTATTTTAGTTTTAAGCTTTCTAAGAATTTAGATCTCATTAGAATGATCATCATCATTATTCTAAAAGCATCGCTTAAAACTATGGGTTTATCACATATTATAAAACAAAGATCATGTAGATAATTAAAAGCCTTTAATAAATTAATACTTTTTATTAATAAATGAATAAGATTGTTACAAAGTATATGCTTTATCATCAAACATGATTCAACGATCCATGCACCATCACTCTATTCCTCTGTTATCCCCACTCGACCCAGCTACATTATTATTACCTGAAAGAAATTGTGAAACAAAAGAGTGAGCACAAATAGCCCAGTAAATAATATTATGACCAAAGATAATCAAATTATCAATACATCAGTAATAAATTAGATATTTAGAACATATGTTAGATGATAAAAGTGTTTAACCATAATTATAACAGAATCAACAATCCATTAGAAGAGTTAAGTAGAACATAATGTCTACAATTTTCTCCAAATTAAAAGTCCATCATTAATATTTTATTTATGTAATACGCATCAACAGTTCTTTGTTGTACCCAATACAAAAAGAACTTCCATCATCTGTATTCACCTGAACCACCAAAGATTATATTTAAATTCACAATTCATGTTTATAATAATGTAAAACAACAATTTCTCCTTGTCACAAAAGCTTAATAGAACTTTCACTCAATGTCCTTGCCACAAAGGCTAAAGACACTCAATAATCATATCGTCTATACACCTTACACCAAAGACATTTAAATGTAACAACAATGGTCATCATACCAATTAATTGTCTATCTTTACACTACGGGTCAAAGATATTCAACTGTAATATCGATGGTCATGATCATGCCAATCAATTGTTTATCTTTGCACTACGGACCAAAGATGTTAAACTATAAATCCAATGATCATGCCAAACAATAGTCTATCTTTGCATTACGGGCCAAATATATTTATTTGTATCATCGGTGGTCATGATCATGTAAAATACATGTCCATCTTTGCACTACAGGCCAAAGATATCAATCAACAGTTCTTCTTTGCACTACGACCAAAGATATCAATCAACAGTTCTTCTTTGCACTACGGGCCAAATAGAACTTTAATCACAAGTCTTTATCTGTAACATTAAAGGTCATGATTATACCAATATACAATTTCTGATCATAATCATACAAATCAACAATTCATCTTTGCAGTATGGACCAAAGATATTCATCAATCAATAGTTCATTTTTGCACTACGAGCCAAAGATAACTTTCACCACAATTTAAGTCTGATGATTATGACAATGATATAAAGAATGAATCTAGTGAGATCAATGATAAATATTAGAGATTTATAATTCAATTTATTTAGAGTTCAAGAATGTCCAAATTGTCAACATGAAGATCAAAACATGGATTCAATTTCAAGAATAAGATTCATAAAAGATAACTTGGACAAAAAAAGAAATTAAATTCTATTGTGAATAGTACTCATGAATAGTAACGTATGAATATTACCCATGAATACTAACGTATGAATAGTACTCCGAATAAATAGTATCCCGACATGAAAAGATTAAAATTTCAATAAGAGAGTTCAGACCATTTTGAATTTGAATGAGTGAGAAAGTATTAAATGAATTTCTTAATCCATTTTGAATTTGAATCTATTTTGTATTAATAGATTTCAACTTCTCATAAAGGGGTAGTGATGTAATTTCAAACAAATTTTAATTGTTAAATGATAGTATTAAATGACTTTCTTAATCTATGTACAAAAATCTTAAACGACAATCTTTTAGGAACGGATGTAGTAAAAAAATTCTCATTTTAACACTGGAGTTAGCCTAAAATTAGTGTTAAGTCTTTTAAAAAGATAGAACCTATTTTGAATTTGAATCTATTTTGTATTAATAAATTTTAATTTCCTATAAAGGGGTAGTGATGAAATTTTAAATAAATTTTAATCGTTAAATGATAGTATTAATTGACTTTCTTAATCCATATGTAAAAATCTTAAACGACAATTTTTTAGAAACAGAAGTAGTAAAAAATTTCTCATTTTAGCACTGGAGTTAGCCTAAAATTAGTGTTAAGTCTTTTTTAAAAAAAACAGTGTTTCTGTCATTTGATCGAATAACAATCATAAATTCTAGTCGGACCAAGAGAAAATGTATGCAAATTAAAAT
The DNA here is from genome assembly GCA_020205615.1 of Panax quinquefolius. Classification (NCBI taxonomy): domain Eukaryota; kingdom Viridiplantae; phylum Streptophyta; class Magnoliopsida; order Apiales; family Araliaceae; genus Panax; species Panax quinquefolius. The sequence goes on from JAINUW010000164.1 coordinate 31,003, forward strand.
AAGTTGGGGGATACCACACAAGATGCAATAACAAAATGTGTCGTTCAATTGGAAATAGTATATATTACTTTCTATCCATTTTTATTTAGCAAGCACCTTGATTTAGGTGTGTTTTAAATCTAACACTCAGTTACCGAGTTTTAGAAAATTTTAATTTTCTATTCAATTCTTTTGTTACTGAAATTTTTTAATAAACTAAAAAAAAAATAAAATGGACAGAAAATTTGATCATTTTTCTTGTCAAATTTCTCCGTCAATTTAAGGGGTAACTCAGTAACTTAAATGTAGAATCTAAGTTTTCTTCTCTTTTACTTTATAAACTCGGTAACAAAGTGACAAAAAACTTACTAATTTTTTATTCTTTTCTTTTTCATTAAAAATTAATTTTTTTATTATTTTCTTTTCCGTTCCAAACTCAAAAACATAATGTAAGTGGACATATTCGAGCATCAGAAAACTAAATAATATAGGTAAATACTTTTAAATCCATATTATAACCTCTATATTATAAATACAATAAAATTTATATAAGTATAAAATATTAATTTAAATGTAAACTGCCTTTTTCTTTTCTTTTATAAGCCCGCTAACAACATAAAACAAAATTACAAATTTTCTTTAATATTTTTTTAGTTTTTTCTATTCTTTTCTTTTTCATCAACAAACTGAGAAACATAGTGTACGCAATCTATATTAATAAGATAGAACTCATTTTGAATTTGAGCGAAAAAGTTTTAAAACGATTCAAATTCATTCTAATTGATTTAGGCGAAAAAACACAATAACGATTCAGATTTATTCCAATTAATTTTAGCAGAAAAAGGTGATGGGAGAGAAAGGAGGAGAGAGAAAATAAAAGTGAAATTATTAAAACAAAGAGAGAGAAAGAATTTAAATAATTACTAATAATTGAATATATCAACTGTACAACAGTGATCATCTTTTCCACACTAGGCATCCAAATGGACCAAATCCCTTGGGTGGATAATGTGAAATTAAAATGATGTTAAGGCAAGTAAATCATGCCATGCTCCTCCAGTATGTGTTGATGTTAAAAGCCATTGTCTAGATAATGAAACCAATATAAAAAGAGGTTGACGAGCATTTCCCGTCAAAAAAAATTGGACAAGAATATAGTAGTATTTGTGTACACATCCGGCGCCAAAGACAAACATCAAGGTAAAATATGATAGTAAAAGTTTTAACAATGTATTCAAACATACTGCACAAAACAGCAAAAAAGATGTAAACATGAAGAAATGTTTGAATAACAACTAACCCAGAAAATTCTATGAAAAAAACAATGTCCTTCCCTATGTAAATTACTACTCCAAAGTTATCATTCTTTCCAACAAAAGCACGGCCAGCCAATCTGTACTTTATGATAGCAAACAGAACCAGACTAAATACAAATCATGAAGTTAAAATCTCCAATTTAGTGAAACATTACTGGCAAGAAAAAATAAAATTCGAAGAGCCAAAAAAACTCCAATGAATTGTCAGCCAGAATCCAATTCATAAAACACAATCATTTGAGCTCATATATCTTAGGAAATAAAATACAAAGGGCTGGCAAAAAAACTCCAATGAATTATTAGAGCCAGAATCCAACTCATAAAACACAATCATTTAAGCTCATATATTTTAGGAAACTATTGAGTTCACTAACCAGCCCATCAATGATAACACCTCTCCACTCTCCATTCATGTAGAGAACCTTTTGGAATACTTTCGAATGCATGTTTGACTGCCAGACTACACATAATTTTTGGGGTTGACTTAGAATCCCAGAAAACATTATTGACACTTGGTTAAAGACGCAAAATTTAATCATCAACCAGCAACATGATTAGGCAGCAAAGTCGTCTTGGCAAAGATCACATGTGCTACTTAAAAATTCTTATGAAACAGTTTGACTAAGCTTTACAACCTCCTCTAGCAATCGATTAACAGAAGTCTTAATCTCAACAGGTACTACCAACTGTGGATGTACCGATTCCAAAGCATACAGGGAAATGACATTCATTACCGCAGGTAAATGCAAATTCTTGGTATTGTTATTCCAGACACTCTGGTTCACAAACTTGCAAGATTGTTTTAGAACACACTTACTGCAAACCTGAAGGTAAGCACATAAAAGTTGAGATCAACGAAAAAGGAAATTAAAATATAAGTTATTTGTAAAGCACAGCAGAAGAGTAATTGAATGAGGGAACAATTGAATGGGATGATTGACTGACCGTGTTTTCTGGAATCTTGAAGAAAGTACGCAATGTTTTTGCAGAAATAACAGTCTTCTTTGACAGGGAAGGGCAACCAAAGAGGGCAACCTTTTTCAATTCACTGCCTGATAACCATCTGAGACACATAATTTGAGTTCATAAAAATCAGGAAATTAAGATAAAATGAGGGGCAGTCGGGAAGAATACAAATGTTTAAGCATATGGAAGCAGAGCCACCAATTAAACTGAACAAGTTAAATTCACTACGGACATGAAGAAACACAATAACACTAACTGACTAACATATATACATTTGAGTTGAACCGGACTGTCCATATGGCTCAGGCTATTCTGAAAATGTCACTATTTTGGAGGAAACAGCTGAAAGTCTGTACTCCCACATTGTTAAGTATTGTTTTATGGTATGTATATGTTTTCACTTTAGTGACTTGAAAGTCAACCTATAACAATTTGACAAGTTTCTCTCACTTATAAGATTTAACATAGTTACAACGTAATTTCAACATTTGAGAGTAATTGATTGTATTCATTGTTATGTTGTGTTTTTGAAGCGTGTGACCTGTACCAACTTGTCCCTTCTGACACAAAAGGTCTCAAGTTGCTTCAAAACCATACAACCATACCATAATAGTTTTGCCTTCTCCTTTTAATTGCATGATTTGAGGATCATGTTTCATGGTTGATTGATATTGCTACTTTTCCTCTAGCCTGACATATATCCATCTTAATATTTATTTTGATGAGACTTAACAAAAAGAACACTTAATTACTCCCTTTGTTACACAAAAAGAGTCTCATTTGTCAATTTTTTTTGTTCCACAAAAAGAGCCCTCTTTTTACTTCTAGCAATGTCCTTAAATTTAATATCATGCCAACACTTAAAACACTATTAAACTACCAACATATCATTTTTAGGCATAAGCATGGAACAAAAATACATTCTTAATATTTGTAAGTTTTGCGAATGGGATTCTTTATGTGGAACAAAGGGAGTATATTCTCATCTTTCATCTGTGAAATATTGAGCTTGAATATAAGCTCATAAAGTTGGAGCCATAAAGAATATGTTTTATACTCCCTATGTTCTAAAAGACTAGGACCAATTTCTTTGTAACACATAATAAATAGGACACTTTTTTCATCTAACGGAGGGATTATTTTTCAAAGATAGATATAGTACTCACATAAGTTTTTTTTTAAGTAGAAATTAATCTAGAACACAGTCACAGACAACTAAGTACTGATGCTTAAACTTTAGGATAACTTGGGTGCATATGCAAAGCAGTAAAGTTACAGCTTTGTGCAATTGGCAACAATCACATATTATAACAGAGAATCATTGAAGATAAATAGTTATTAAACATTGAGCTTCACCGACTAAGGATTAATGTTCAAGGGAAATTGGAAGAGAGACACCAAATACAGATAAGGGAAAAGACCAACACCATGAGATCAGAAGTGCTTCATGGCTTTATGAATAATTGAAGGAAAAGAAGGATGAAAAACATAGAACTGAGGAGGCCAGCAGGCAAAAGAGACCAATCATCTTAATAAGCTAGCGCCGTACAGGTAGAAAAGTACCCTAACAAATTAATACATCGGAGAATCGGATGGCCTGCCATTCGATATATTGTTAAATCATTAAAGTGTCATTACACTTTCTAGTTTCCTATAGTTAATTCTATTTTATATTTTTCCCCCTTGGCGCTCTGATCTGAAGTTTGATATTTTAATCAACTCATAGCTAGCCACTTAATAGTAAGTTTTAGTATAAATTCAAGGAAAAGTTACAACTTGAGAACTCCCAAAATCAATCTCATATTTTCAAGATCACCCTCTATAAGGTAAAAAAAAGATGTATAGATAAAAATGTATACAACAAATTAATATCCTTACTTGGCTATTTCCTGATTATCCCTTCCAAACTTCTCTGCCGCATGCTTAAGAAAATCACGGCCATAATTATTCTCAAAACAAGCTGCATCAAACTTATTCACTGACAAGAAATTAGCATCTTTAAAGTATGCTTGTTTGTACAAATATTCAGCAAACTCAACCATATTAGGCGGAAGCTCTTTGTAAACAATGGGCTCCTCCCTTCTCGACCGCTTACCCGAATTTCTGATAGGAACTACTGATTTACTTGAAAATAGTGCAGAAAATCTCCCAGGCACAGATTCATCCTTTAAAACCCCATCACCCAAATTTCTGATAGGAACTACTGATTTACTTGAAAATAGTGCAGATAATCTGCCAGGCACAGACTCATCCTTTAAAACCCCATCACCCAGCTTCATATTTTTCTTCTTCAAATTATCTCTCCCTTTCTCATTATTCTCTTTTATCCCCTTTTTCTGTATATTCTCTTTCAAACTCCTTAATTCTTTCTCCAACCCTTTCAATTTCTCCTTCAATTCTTTGGCTTCACCTTCGTCTTCATTTTCGTTTTCGAATTCGCTCTCGCTTTGCTCGGGCTTTTCGGACAATACGACTGCATCTTTGAACATAACAGCCAATGATTTCTTGGACTTGTTACTGTTGCCTCTAGCATTTTCCGAATTAATCGATTCAGTATCGAGTTTATGTTTAATTTGAGCCCAAAAAGAGATGGGTCTTAAAATTTTCGAAGAGTATAAACCACAAGGTTCTAGCAATGTCCTTAAATTTAATATCATGCCAACACTTAAAACACTATTAAACTACCAACATATCATTTTTAGGCATAAGCATGGAACAAAAATACATTCTTAACATTTGTAAGTTTTGCAAATGGGATTCTTTTTGTGGAACAAAGGGAGTATATTCTCATCTTTCATCTGTGAAATATTGAGCTTGAATATAAGCTCATAAAGTTGGAGCCATAAAGAATATGTTTTATACTCCCTATGTTCTAAAAGACTAGGACCAATTTCTTTGTAACACATAATAAATAGGACACTTTTTTCATCTAACGGAGGGATTATTTTTCAAAGATAGATATAGTACTCACATAAGTTTTTTTTTAAGTAGAAATTAATCTAGAACACAGTCACAGACAACTAAGTACTGATGCTTAAACTTTAGGATAACTTGGGTGCATATGCAAAGCAGTAAAGTTACAGCTTTGTGCAATTGGCAACAATCACATATTATAACAGAGAATCATTGAAGATAAATAGTTATTAAACATTGAGCTTCACCGACTAAGGATTAATGTTCAAGGGAAATTGGAAGAGAGACACCAAATACAGATAAGGGAAAAGACCAACACCATGAGATCAGAAGTGCTTCATGGCTTTATGAATAATTGAAGGAAAAGAAGGATGAAAAACATAGAACTGAGGAGGCCAGCAGGCAAAAGAGACCAATCATCTTAATAAGCTAGTGCCGTACAGGTAGAAAAGTACCCTAACAAATTAATACATCGGAGAATCAGATGGCCTGCCATTCGATATATTGTTAAATCATTAAAGTGTCATTACACTTTCTAGTTTCCTATAGTTAATTCTATTTTATATTTTTCCCCCTTGGCGCTCTGATCTGAAGTTTGATATTTTAATCAACTTGTTGGGTCGTGATATTTCTCCTATTGGACCGAATGGATTGGGCCTACATATTCAGTTAGTCCATTGGGTCTTCATTATTAGGTGTTGACATTATTGGATCTAGTCACTTTATTATCTTTATTAAGTCCTTCTAGTATCGGACCCAATCAGTGGGTCGACCCATCATATATTTAAATATCTACATCTTTGATTTGTAATGATGAAAAAGCATGACGGTTGACTAGAGAACCTGCCATGCATTAATGTGGATGGGATCATAACCGGCCGACGGTAGTAACAGTGACCAAAAGCAGTGGATAAACTACATGCAGTCGGCAGAACCCATCAGATCAAAGGGGGTGTGTCAGGTAGTAGTGGGTGGCACAGTAATCCAGGCAAAGAGAGTATAACTTAGCAAGGAAGTCTTCACAAAGAGGTACGCTCTCATACACTTCTTCATTCATAATCACATATACACAGAGAATTATTATTTCTCTCAAGACACTAGACATTATATTCCTCCATTGCTTAACCTTGTGAACACGTATACTGACTCTCACGCCTGAGCTATCCCCCGACGGAACCGCCGTCAAGCTTGTGGTGTTTATCGTGTTTACTGTGCAGGATCAGGGCGTCTTACGTGATTGGGACGTGGCAGAAGATCCTGGCGTTAACATTGGCGCTAGAAGGAGGGCTCTTCTAGTGTTATTGAGATATCAATCACAATATTTCCAGTTGTTCTACATCGGAAGTTATGGCACCAATCGGGGGTTCTCGTTCGAGATCCCCTAAGAGCTTAGAAGATGGTTGGTCTTTGTTGTCGATAAAGAGCAGGATCATGACCAGAAGGCAAGTAAAAGGCACCCCGCCCATAATTCTAACTTAAAGTGGTCGGTGATAAAGATGATGGTCGAAGCAGAGTAGATAAAGACCCAACAGCCATTTCCTGTTTGACCGAAGAGGGTAATCTGCCCTATTGGTCTTTGGGATGATGGTCGAAGCAGAGTAGATGAAGTCCCAATGACCATTTTTCGATTGAATGAAGAGGGTATCCATACTCTCGGTTGCCGGGATTATGGTCGCACAGCACGAAGACCCGATCCAGGAGCAAGCACCTCGAGAATCACAAATAAGGCATTACGCCTCGAGTATCCTCATCACCGCGATGAGAGAGTTTCACCGAAGTATATCCAGAAATCACACTCCCGAGAGTCCACTGGGGCACACCGCCCTGTAGATACTTTTTTTCGGAGATGCCCGTCTAAGGCTGTCAGGTTCAGATTCAACACACAAAATGCACCCATATTCCTAAGCATCCGAAGAGGATACCTCATCCTAGGGGTTCTCGAGACTAGGGCACAAACAGACGAGGGAGCAATTCAAGAATATATTCACCCAAGAATGCAAAAAAGGCACTCTGCCTTAAGTGTTCTCACCGCAGCGAAGGACTCGTCACCAAAGCAGATCTATAAGCCGCACTCTTAGAAATCCGAACACTTCGGTAAATATTTCCAAGGTCGGTTGACATTATGGTCCGATAATTCTTTCCTGAAGCTGATAATAGTTAAAGAGAAGCCGAGGAGTCTGACAAAGCCGTTGCAGTTCTTCAGCAGAAGCAGAGCTCGTGGACATTGCATGCAGATGGGTATTCTATTTTGGACATCAAGACAAAGAAGCTATCAAGGGTCGATCACAATAACAATTAAGATTTGATGCATTATCGAAGTTGGCCACTACAGATGCTTATAACTTTGATGGCAGATGGCGTCTTTCCTTCGGATCAAGATCTGGCAAAGAAAACCAATTACAAGAGTGTCAACTTTGTTCTCATTGATGAGAATCTTTATCGAAGGACCTTTTTCGTCATCATTGCTTTCAAACATTTGGTTCTATCCGGAAGTAGTATGTTCTTTGGAAATTCACAAAGATATCTATGGCGATCATTTGAATTCAAGTTGTTGCTTTATAAAGCGCTTGGCAGGATATTCATGAAAGAACCGGGAGTCAAGACGATGATTTCGGTGGTTCATCCACGTTCACTTTTGCACTATTGATCCTGGTCCTATTTGTCCTAAGGTCACTATGGTGTAAGGAGGTATGGTAGGACTCGCTGGCCATTCGATGGTAGCCCAAGGTCCTTATGATCCTATATTGATCTTATCAGGGTGGTAAGTCAATGGTCACTATTGATCCTGGTCCTATTTGTCCTAAGGTCACTATGGTGTAAGGAGGTATGGTAGGACTCGCTGGCCATTCGATGGTAGCCCAAGGTCCTTATGATCCTCTATTGATCTTATCAGGTGGTAAGTCAATGGTCACTATCGATCCTTATATCTTGGTCCTTATATACTTGTTTCACCCCGAGTGGTAAGCAAGATTTCGATGGTGCAAGGAGGATCATCCAAATTCACCTCACATTACTTAACCGATCTCACACTTCGGAAACGATAAGTATACATTACTTTATTTTGTTCAAGTGTTGAGTTCGGTTCATTCAATCTCATTCATTAAATTCTATCCATTAAATTGATTCACTTCATTTCATAAATTAAGCGTTATATCGCCTTATCTAGTTCATGTCCTAAGTTAAGTTCATACTGATTAATTGATCTTTGAATTATTGACAAGAAATGTTCATTCGTAAGTAATAAGGCATGAAGTTGATATTTTAAATATTAGCTTTATTTACAACAAGTTAGAATTTTTACGAGAAAGTTCTACAAACTAAAGATAAGGAGAGGTCATCTTCAGCTTCTTCCTCATCATCGTCACCATCTAAAGAGTCTGAAGAGATGGATCTACCTTGGCTGAGCTTTTTTGCCTTTACTTTGGCAGATTTCATATCCTTTCGCATACATATATGGACGATCTTATTGTTCAAATTTCGGCGGATTTTTCGATTCTCACCAGATCTCCTTACGAAAGTCTTGATCAATGGCGGACCCAAATCTCTAAGGGCGAAGCTCTTTGAGCTCTTCTTCGAGCTTCCGACGATGTACCGGATGCTTTGATCCTTTAGCTCGACAGATCGGCATTTATATCGTTGATGACCGATGAGTGGCCTTGGTCGCGTTTCGAGTTCTTCTTTGACCTTGTCGATATCCTTAGAAGGCATTCATTGTTGAGAAGAACAATGTCAAGGTCGCTTCTTTCCTTTTGCCAAACATAGACTTCAGAATGGCTTTTTCCTTGGTATTCCCTTCGGCATTCTCTTCGGTATTATCTTCGGTATTCCCTTCGGCATTATCTTCGGTATTCTCTTCGGCATTATCTTGATTAGATCCTTTTCGGCTTCGCAGATGACCAATATTAATCGATCAGTTCAGATTGATGGTCAAATCTCAACTTCCTTTAGTCCGGTATATCACTCCTTCACCCATCGGGTTCCATGATGGAATTATTACGAACCGATGATCATCGATGTCGCCACGCCTTGCCTAGATTCGTAAGAGAATGGTTTTTGTGGCGAAGGTTTGGGTTGTTCGAGAGGCGGTGAAATATTTGTTGTTGTATGTTAAATTGAAGCGGGCTCTTTAAATGGACTTCAATCTTAATTGATGTTGCCATTTGATATTCACCATACGGGCTTGATAGCCGTATTTTGGGCCTTCATTGGTCTTATATTAGTTCCTTTTGTCCGAACCTGATGCCATTTATAGTTTCTATTAAACCTCTGTTTAATAAAAACTAGGGGCAATGTTGGTCGTGATATTTCTCTATTGAATTTGAATGGATTGGGCCTACATATTGGTTAGTCCATTGGGTCTTCATTATTGGGTGTTGACATTATTGGATCTAGTCACTTTATTATCTTTATTAAGTCCTTCAAGTATCGGACCCAATCGGTGGGTCGACCCATCATATATTTAAATATCTACATCTTTGATTTGTAATGATGAAAAAAAGCATGACGGTTGACTAGAAAACCACACATGCATTAATGTGGATGGGATCATAACCGGCCGACGGTAGTAACAGTTGACCAAAAGCGGTGGATAAACTACATGCAGTCGGCAGAACCCATCGAGATCAAAGGGGTGTGTCGGTAGTAGTGGGTGGTACAGTAATCCAGGCAAAGAGAGTATAACTTAGCAAGGAAGTCTTCACAAAGAGGTACGCTCTCATATTCTTCTTCATTCATAATCACATATACACAGAGAATTATTATTTCTCTCTCAAGACACAAGACATTATATTCCTCCATTGTTTAACCTTGTGAACACGTTATCTCGACTCTCACGCTCGAAGCTATCCCCGACGGAACCGCCGTCAAGCTTGTGGTGTTTATCGTGTTTACTGTGCAGGATCAGGGCGTCTTACGTGATTGGGACGTGGCAGAAGATCCTGGTGTTAACACAACTCATAGCTAGCCACTTAATAGTAAGTTTTAGTATAAATTCAAGGAAAAGTTACAACTTGAGAACTCCCAAAATCAATCTCATATTTTCAAGATCACCCTCTATAAGGTAAAAAAAAGATGTATAGATAAAAAGATGTATTAATATCCTTACTTGGCTATTTCCTGATTATCCCTTCCAAACTTCTCTGCCGCATGCTTAAGAAAATCACGGCCATAATTATTCTCAAAACAAGCTGCATCAAACTTATTCACTGACAAGAAATTAGCATCTTTAAAGTATGCTTGTTTGTACAAATATTCAGCAAACTCAACCATATTAGGCGGAAGCTCTTTGTAAACAATGGGCTCCTCCCTTCTCGACCGCTTACCCGAATTTCTGATAGGAACTACTGATTTACTTGAAAATAGTGCAGAAAATCTCCCAGGCACAGATTCATCCTTTAAAACCCCATCACCCAAATTTCTGATAGGAACTACTGATTTACTTGAAAATAGTGCAGATAATCTGCCAGGCACAGACTCATCCTTTAAAACCCCATCACCCAGCTTCATATTTTTCTTCTTCAAATTATCTCTCCCTTTCTCATTATTCTCTTTTATCCCCTTTTTCTGTATATTCTCTTTCAAACTCCTTAATTCTTTCTCCAACCCTTTCAATTTCTCCTTCAATTCTTTGGCTTCACCTTCGTCTTCATTTTCGTTTTCGAATTCGCTCTCGCTTTGCTCGGGCTTTTCGGACAAAACGACTGCATCTTTGAACATAACAGCCAATGATTTCTTGGACTTGTTACTGTTGCCTCTAGCATTTTCCGAATTAATCGATTCAGTATCGAGTTTATGTTTAATTTGAGCCCAAAAGAGATGGGTCTTAAAATTTTCGAAGAGTATAAACCACAAGGTTCAAGGGAATTAAAAAATATGACATTGGTTGGGAATGAAACGCTATCTAGAGGATTGCGGAGTTTGCAGAGTGCGCGAAAATGGCGAGAGTAAAGGTTTCTGAGAAAAATCATGACGTATAGTAGAGGAAGTTGTGATATTTGGGGTTTAAGAATTGAGAGGAAATGTTTTCAGATGGGTCAGGTCGGGAATGTATCCAATTCAGTCTAGAGTCCGACTTAGCTTTGAACCCGTATCATCCTTTAAAGTTGGGCTAAAATAATTAGTCCAATCCAGTTTTCTTCTCTTTTTTAAAAATTTCAAAATTTTGAGTCTCGGATCGGATGTGTGCCAAATACATAAACTATTTTTTTTTTTTTTAATATTATAGTATGTCTTGCAGTCGTTACATATTAATTAACGAAAAAAATAACATTTGTATTTAATGTTAGATTTTTTGGTTTATAAAAATTGAAAGGAATTTTAAAGTCAAGATAGTATGCCTTATTATCTTAGATTAAATTTTAATATTATTAATATCCTTCTATTAAAAAAATTATGAGATTAATTTATGTTTAATTATTAAAATTAGCCGTAAAAATTATGAGCTAGGGCTAGGGCGCTACCGCCTGGGGCCCACAGCTGAGGGGGGCCTCAAATTTTTTTATAAACTTATGTATATATGTGTATGTAAAAAAGGAACAATTACATATTCTAATACATTTTTAAAAATAATTACATCAATAGTAAGACTCATATAATATTTATATAACTAATACACTTTTATATTTATTTACATATTCTAGTGTAATTAGGATTCCTTAATTTAAGGAATTATAATTCAATTAAATTTCTTAATTTAAGGATTCCACTTCAGATTTGCCATGTGATTTACTAGCACCTTTCTATATTGTTCATCTATCGTCTTTTTTTTCAGCTTATGTCTCCTTTACTAGAACTTGATACAAAGATTAGTGGCTAAACCAATGCGATATCTTTGAAAAACTAATATTCTTCCGGAGGTCTCCTCTTTGCTCCCCACTGTTCCAACATTTAAAGTCGAGGCATGTAGAAGCACGCCTATCGCGCCTCATGAGGGCGTTCTCGTGGCTCATGGCCAAGATCATCCCCTCCACCGTGGCGTGCCGTGAATCTGCAGTGATCGATCGGCATGGGAGAGAAATCGATCGGCGACCACCCAACTTGAATAAATTGACCGTGTGGAGAGAAGTCGATCCTGGGCGCTGAGAGCGGAGATAGGAGGATTGAGCCCATTTTGAGGCGATGAGGGTGGGGTTGAGGCGGTGTTGGTCGTCGCCGGTTAGTGTTAGTATAAAAATATTGCTACGCTTTTAAAAAATAAAATTATTTTGAATGTGGTGCAGTTGGTAGCCAAACTTTGATACAAAGGTAACCATTTTAGTTTTTGTGGGTAACCAAATATTCATAAAAAAAAGGTTACCTTAGTATAAAGGTTTTGTTACCTTGGTATAAATGTTTAGGTACCTTGGTACGAAGGTTTGGTTATCAATATTACATTACACATCACTCTATTATCTCTCTTTCCTATGCAGTGTTCTATTTTTTATTTACCTTCATGAAATTGGTTGCCAAACTTTTAGACCAAAGAAATAAATTCGTACTGCATCTGTGAAGGTAGATTTGGTTACCTTGGTATAAAGGTTTGGTTACCTTGGTATAAATGTTTGGTTACCTTGGTACGAAAGTTATCAATATTATATTTTACATCAGTCTCTTATCTCTCTCTTCCCTATGACCGTTTCTATTTTTTATTGGTTACCTTGGTATAAACGCGTGGACACGGTTGTAGTAGATAAATAAGGTCGGAGCAGGAGAAGGTACTAGAGGAGGAAGAGAAAATGATAATGGATGTCCTTTGTCAATTTCGTTATTATTTTGATTTTAGTTTTGTTGTTAGATCCCAAATGTTTGAATTTGAATTTGAAATTATGGCAGGTTATTTTCCTTGATTTTAGGTTTCTTTATTAATGTGAATTGTATTTAGTTTTTTGTAATATGAATCCTAATTACACTCTTTTTGTAATTATTTAGTTGATGACTTTTTTCATAATTACTTTTTTTATTTGTTGTATACTTATGTAAAGGACCCTATAAAAAATAAAATAAAAGAATCGCCTGTACCTATTAAAGAAAATGGAAGTCAATTAATTCAACCATTCTTTATATACTCAATCTCAAGAAGAAAAAACGTATTGAGTAAAAAAGTTTCATATTAATTATAAAATATAATATAAAATAAATCAATAAATATGGAGAATCAAAACATACTCTTAGCCACAAAAAGAAGAAAAAACCCTTCGACCCTCTCAGTTCATAACGCAATGCGACCAATTTTTTTTCCAGTGATTCTCCTCTTCTACAACAAAGTTAAAAAATAAATCATCCACCAACTAGACCAGTACTTTTCTTTGAAAGTAATTTTTTTTAAAGATACATATATAGAATCTAGATGTATAAATTTTGTAAATTATAATACATATCTTTGTTAACTTTTTTTTATTTATTATTTGATTCATCAGAAAACTTGGTTGGGATTCTTGTTCTTTATAATTGAAAGTTTCAAGTGGAAAAAAATATGCTCACAATCCAGGTTTTATTATTCTTTGATAATTTATTTACCTTAAATTTTTTTCTCTTTTTCTTTCTCCAAGAACAAACATGGATAGGAGCTCCAATTGGTTCCTATTGAAGGACTCCATTAAGTCTGCTACCCATCCTAAGAATTTCAATTTTTTAGATTACAACAAATTGTATTATATACACTTGTCATTAAAACAAGACTTGTTTAGCTTAATTTACTTGTATCAATTTTATATACAACTAATTGTAATATAAAATTGTGGTATTTTATATTTTTATCAACGCATCACTATTGATCAACTGAATTTATTCACCGATGGTCACTTGGTTCATTGGTACGGCTTACTTCATCTTGTTGACAAAAATATTGTCTTATTTAGGATAAACTAACTTATGACAGTGCAAAGCACGATTACTATAAAATTATTGAAATATTTATACTTTTTTTTTTGTATTATACTATAAATATTAATTATACTTTTTTGTATTATACTATAAATATTAATTATACTTTTTTGTGTTATGCCGAAAATCATAAACGAATACCAAAAAATTATGTTTGTTTTATTATATATTTATACAGATCACCTTCCGTCTGTGTGTTAATATTGTATTGATCAAAATTAACCTCATAATAACTACTCCCGGATCAAAGCAAACCTCGTTTTTATCGGGAAAAAAAAAGATGAGCCTAATTGGACCACCAGCTACTGTGACATTGGAGTAGTCCCTTTCGATATCTGAAGCATTCAAGTATTGAGACAAATTAAGATGACCATTTGATGATATTGAGCTTAAAGTAGTATATATCAACAGTATCCTCCAAATCAACATCAACCCCCAGATTTGGACACAGGCGGGAGAGTGATCTCTCCGTCTGCATGTCAACCCTGTATTGGATATAATTTCATGTTAATCATTCCCTCAACCCCTGCATTAAAGTCGTCTATTTAAATCTCATAAAAATGTAATTGATCATTTAAATACGTTGTATTTCAAATAGACATTTAACTTGAAACTACCTAAAATAATAATAAAAATATATAATTATTTCAGTATTATTAAGGGAGAGGAAGAGGGATATTGCGATCAAAATGCATCCACGTCTATACTAGTACATTATTTAATTACGAGAAATATATCATTTCTATTGTTTTCAGGTAGGGTCTGTAGGGATGGCAAGTAGGCAGAAGCCAGAACGGATGGCAAAGGGGTAGGGGTACGGGCAGGGGCAAACAATGTAAATCTCACTCCAATTGAATACTAGATCTCTAATTATTTTCTCTATAACAGACAATCACCATTGTGAATTTCAAGGATAATATATAAATTGGCCCGATTAAATTATATATATATTCTAATATATGGAGTCAAATTAAAATTTTATAAATTTTTTCAATCAAATCTCAATCTTTATCGCTCTTTCCACAGTATACATGTTATAAGTACTTAGTTTAAAGACATAGATTAATTTAGTTGATATCAATATATACAAATAGAAATTAATATATATCATATATAAACTATCTAAAAGGTCTATTATTATTTATAAAATATATTGATTGATTTTTAAAATATATAAATTTAAAACATCTTAAATAAATTTAAAAAAATTAATATTAATTTTATAATTCAAAAAATTTTAATGGCATCTATATATTCTTAACTAATCAACTGCTATATTAGTTTATAATGTTTATAATTTTAGTTGATAGATACAACATTGTATATTTTCTCTCCTCCCAATATTTGCTTTATCTTGTTATTGTTCTCTTAATATTCTTAATATTGTTTTATTCTGTTATTGTTAACTCTTGGGGCTTTTTTCTCTCTGCGTTAAAACACTGCACACTGCAGCACATTGTTACTCTTGAATATTTCTTGCTTTACAAAAAATGTCTTATATGCTAATCATTTTTATTTTGCAAAAAAGAAATTCTATCAAGTGAATATAAATCAAAAATGTGTAATATTTATAATATTTGCATGTATACCTACTCTAAAACACATACTGTTGTGTGTGGACTGTGAATGACGATTGCCTCAGTAAACACTGCAAAGAAACTAAACAGCTGCACAACACGACTAAACAAAAAATTAGATTAAAATTCAAAAAATAATACATTACCTAAAGACTCTTTACAACTTAAAATAACTTACCACCACAATATAATTAATACATACTCAATCATCAACACATCCAACCACCAAAACATCAAGCTAATCACTACTAATTTCAATAAATTTCGACAAAATTTCCTTTAAAAATTGATATCCAGAAAAATCTAAACATGTCTACAAACTTACAATCATCAATAAATATTCAAACCACCAAAACAACCATCATTCCATGCCCAAAATCATCATAACAATGTATAATTAGTTACTTTACAAAAGACGGAACACAAAAAATATATACATGCAGAAAATAGAGAAACAACTTCGTATTCTTTAGAATTTACACCAAGTATCCTTCAATATATACCTGAAAATATATGATCATACAGCTTTACAAAGTTTGATTGATGAAAACTTATAATGAGTAGAAATATATCACATGCAAAAAAAATTCTTGACATTTTCAGAAATGTATAAACATGACTTCACCTTAGGTCCAAAGTTACATCAACGAAGTAGTGAATATAACCTTATCAATGATAATTTATAGTACACTATGCAGACGAATTACCATACTTTCACTGTGTGCAACTATTGCATTCCGTCTCATCCGACCACTACAACTATGTAATTCTGCATAGCAAAACAACAATCAACATATATATACAATTTAGTTTATTTAATGCAAACCTTAAAGTTCAAAAAAAAATTAACAAATAGTACTCGTGACAAAAAGAAAGTAAACAGTAAAAGTATATCAAAGCATATCGAAGAGTAAAAGTAGCACTATTGATTTGTCTACGGCTAGAACAATACCTATAGCGAAAACAATGCAGTTCTCTATTCTTCATCTTAAGTTACACAGCGGTACCTTCCTCGATGCTACCCTACTAACAGGATACAAACTATGACCATAAAGGCTTATCACCGCCAAGAAAAATCGAAAGTAATCAGACTTCAAATACGGAGAGTTGAAACACTCTCGGCCTTACCATTAGCACCTGTCATTCACAAATCCCAAACAGAAAAAAGGAACTTTTCTTAATGTGTAGAAATCTCAAGTTTTCTCTTATTGGATACAAAAATCCTAAGTTCTCTCTTATTTGATACAAAAATCATTGAGAGCAGTCGTAGTATAATAAAACTTTATTACATTTCCACTATTCTTACAAAGCACAAATTGCAGTATTTTATTTATACCCATATTCCACTATTCTTACAAAGCACAAATTGCACTATTATTACAAAGCACAAATTACATTTCCACTATTCTTACAAAGCACAAACTGCAACTGTTAAGAAGTTGGAAGTACAGGAGTGCAGGCGAATAAGAATTTACATATTCTATCAAAACTCAAACAGAATTCCAATCATATAGCTGTCAGTCCAAGAGACATAACTGATTGTAGGAGCTCATCATAGCTTTCCACAATTTAAGTTCTCCACTGTATATTTTTTAAAAAGGTACGCTAGAAAACCTCAGTGTATTATTTTTTCACCTCACTGAACTCTTCTTTCCTACATCCAAAATTTAAAATATAAGTTCAGGAATCAAGAAACCGGATCACGGACACCCTTTTTCTAAAATATTATTAATGGCAATCCTACTGCTCCCTGGGCCTTAAATAAATAGTTCAGGTTATTCAGGAATGAGCTATAAAAATTTCCCTTACAAAACACAAATAACAGTGGGTAATACGCTAAGATAACACTGTTAAGAATTTAAACAGTTAGCCAATGGAGGAACAGACTCTAATAATGCTCTCAGAAAATAGTACCTTGTAAGCATATTGAGGAGCGATCAAACACTAGCAAGTTGCTTATAGGCTGTAGCATTTTGTTCACTTAGATAAGTTCCAATGAGCCCCGATCATACGCCAATCTAAGACCTATAAAACAACAATATAAATGTTAAAGAGAACCATGAGAAGCTCACTCAAGAAAGCTTATGCATGAAAAATGTCTAAAGAAATTCAAATGACATCACAAGGAAAATTAATCAGTCAATCATGAAATTTAAATAAATTGTTCTCCCTTGGTTCAAAAAATGTGAGTCCCTCGGCCCTTTAGTATTAGAGGCTCGTTAGTCTCTCATGTAATTCGAGTGCCTCAGTGTATTGAGAGTTTTCAAGCAATTGCTCAAGTAAACTTTAAGTGTTAAGAGTGTATATATTCAAACTTGAGGGAAAGCGATTTGTTAAAGTTCGGATTTACATGCTAAGGAAGAGATTTTTTAAGATAGCATGTTAGTTGATATGGTGTTTGACAGTTTGAGTGTGAAGATGATGGCTTAATATACTTTTGGGTCAAGTTGGGAACTGAGTCATCTGACGGGTACGACAAATCAAGAGCAAATCAATGATTTTTTATTTATTATTTATTTGGAGTTTTTATTATGTGTAATGTAAGAGTAATTGCTGTATTTACTCCCTCCGTCTCGAAATAAACGTTCTAATTGGTTTCGATAAATTGATTAATAGATTTTTCTTTTACCTAAATTATCCTTTTGATTACTTTTTAATTAAAGTATTTCTCTAATTTTCTATGACCTCATCAATTACTCGTTCCCACTTGAATCAATTCTGTTTTTGGTATTCTCACATTGCCAATAAGTACAATAAATAGAAAGAGAGTTTAGAAAGCTATTAAATGGAAAAAATGTTATACTGAAAGTAGTACAACAGTACACCAGTTTCCAGTGTAATCTTTCTCGCATTTTTTCAGTTTCCAATAAAAGTTGTGTACAAAGATTATGAGGGTATAAGAGGAGAAATAGAATAAAAATAGTTACTAATATAGAAATAGAACATTTATTTTGGGATATCCTAAAAAGGAAATTAAGACATTTAATACCGAACAGAGGGAGTATTTATTGGTTGGGATGTAGGACATTTAGTAGTGATTAGGATTTTAATGTTTAATAAGGGTATATTAGTCTTTTACTTCTTTTATTGTTTTCCAAGTAATATTAGGATTTTGAGTCTTTATAAATATTGATGTTATCTTCACAAGTTAATAAAACTACTGATTAGGTTATTGATATTTAGCTATGACCTATTTTATCTCTTTTGCAGTTGAGAAAACCTTGGGGTAGTGGTGTGCGAAACATCACCCAAGTAAAAGATTTTTTGGATAGTGAGGTGCAGAGCCTCATCCAAGTTAATTTCATGTTGTTTTTTCTCAATTATTTTCAGTAATTCTTCTTCTTCAAATCTTGTCCTATATCGACCTCATCAGACTTCCTTACAATTTCTATGGACAAATATTACCCAAGAGTAGAAGTCTCAACCGCTGGTTCTCACCTACTATTAGTTACAGATAAAAGATGCTCCACAAATCACCACAATGTCTATTACTTTTCGGCATTGTCATGTATCCACAATCATAATGAAGCTGGTTGCTATTAAGAATGCCTAGTTGGCAGCCTTGTCTCTGCTAACTTTGCTCTCATTCTGCTCTGTCAAGGTGGTTATTTTGTATTTCAAGTTCAGTTTTTTGAATGTTGGTAGTTATTATATCATGCTTGCAACTGCACATTTCATCGTATAGGAAATAAGGGAAGTTATATAATTGGGTCAAACCAAGTCTGGCAAACTAAATTGTGCACAATCATATGGTCGTTTTGATTTTTGGCCTAGGTAGCATCTTGATGAGCATTGACACCATTCTGTTTGTGTTACTATGTGATTAAACCATTGGTCACTTTCATGCCTAGGTCCTTTCCTCTTATTTTCTAGAAATCATGATGAAAAATATATATAAAACACATAAGGCAGAGGATATCAAATAAAACTCCCTTCCCAGGGGCCGTGGGGTGTCTTATTGCTTGTACTTGGTTGTTCTGTTTAATTAAATGTTTTTAGAGATGAATTTTAATTCTTTATGGTGACAAAGCAACGATTTTTCTGTATTTATAAGTATATTATGTAATCTGATGCGAATTATGAAGTTGAAGTGTTTCTACATTTTAAATTTGGATAGTTATTGATCTTCTGTTTGTTGTGTGTCAATAGTCTCAGGCGATTATGGTCCATCCTTGTATGATACACTGGCTAACGGATCTTGAAAGCAAGAAGTTTGGAAGAGGTTAGACCTTTTAGGTAGTATTTGCTCAGCTTTGTACTCTCTTATTTTTGTATTGCATATGGATGCTTGCAGCTATATAATTTTGCCAATTGGTGCATTTTATGGCTCTATGCTTTCTCCTTGGTAATATTGGTGACGAAGAAGTTGGGATGAGTTTAGTGAAGTGTAATATCTGTTTGGCTGAATAATCGTGATATTGCTAGCACATTCATCTAGTAACAAGTATCATGTAGTCAACTTGATTAACCTCCTTTCTCGGGGAATGATGCTCATATTTGACTTGTGATTTTGATTTTAGCTAATTTAAGCTGCTTAAGACAAATAAGATCCATGGTCCTGTGCTGTTTTAAATTTAACTGTCAATGTTTTATTAATAAGGGAACAAATGAAAGTTTCACCAAGTCAATTTTCTTTTCTTTGCAAATCTTACCATTTTGGTTAGGAAAATTATGAAGGAAAGTTTGACCAAATTTCCTTGTTTCCTTTACCTTTCTCAACTTAAAAATATTACCAACATGGGAATTACTTTCCTAAGTTTCAAAAACTCAAAACCAAGGTGCAAGGAAAAGGGTAAAAAAGGACAAATGGGACTCTCACAGTCTCGCTATATAAAAGAGTAACATATTTCTAGAAACTTATTTTTCAATGAAAAACCAAGTTCCGACAGAATTTCATACTAAAAATTTTGAAGATAAGAACTTTCAAATCACGTTAACATCCAACACATTCAAACTAAAGAGTATGAATATGTATCATTCAAACAGAAGTAATTAAATATAGACTATTCGTATATTTGTGTAATTAGAGGTTGAACACAAATAAATATCTGAGTTGATAAATTTGGGACCTAAGAGTATCACGAGTATGATGTTTTGGAAGAAAATACCAAAACGCCAATACCAAACACAGTTAGCTAGGTAAATAGTAAATACGATAAAAGTATACCATTTATTTCATCATAGACATGTTGCAACAACATTATGACACAATTCAGATTTAAATTTACTAAACACCTTTAAATCTTTGTCAATTAAATCTATCAAAAGGGTGAGCAATATCACATGACTTAGGCTACAAAATTCTAGCAGCCTTTTAATAATTCCCGGGTTATATTGTGCAACATTTAGCTGATAATACTGAAAATAAGAAAAAATGAAATTGCAAATTATAATACCTAGAAGAAGAAGAGCACTCTCAGTATTCCTCATATCCTTCCTGTTGTACAACAGTTGTTGTCGCTGCAGTGGCACTTGCATCTGCGTATTACATAAAACAAACACCGTAAATCAGCATACTTACAAAAAAAAATACAGTCATAACTCATACGTGTATATATAGCTAGATATAGAGGGAGAAACAAGGAGGATTTGAATCTGACCTCAACCTCTAGCAGAGAACAAAATCATATAATCAGAATCAAAAAATAACATCAATTTAGGCTATTGAGTGATGACTAAGTAATTACAAATTCGTCGCGATCGATTTCTAGGCTGATGATTTATTACACTTAAGTAATAGATAGATTACCATACTCCCGCTAATTCTCATAAATCAGTCCAAATTCCATCAGTTTAACAATACATATGACGTAAAGAGATAAAATTGCATACTCATTTCATCAGGCGTAGAGAACTGGCGTCGACCATCGAAGAAGAAAAAAATCTGCCGATTTCCTCCTTAAAAATGAATGAATGAAGCTTTTTTTTATCTTTTCTGTATATATTATTAAGCCAAAGAAGAAAAGGAAAAAGCCCTAAAAGAGCAACAGAAGAAAAGGAAAAAGCCCTAATCCCCTAAGTATATATGTATGTGTATGTGTGTGTTTCTGAGCCCTACCTTCGCCCTTGTACTTTATAGACCCGATATGCCAACTATAAAATTATTTGGTAAATGTGGTATGATTATATTTGAATTTCATTTCTAATTGGCCCTTAGATCCCTCTTTTAGCTGTTAAAAACTTTCTGATGGTTTCATACCATTAGATCTCTATTTTAGCTATTAAAAACTTTCTTATGGTTTTTATATGTTTAATTATTCCCATGCTTTATTGTAGGCCCATAATCTTTGGTTGCATATGCTTTTGTTTTCTCTCCCTTATGTGGGCTAATATTCCTTTATTAGATGTTGTTACTGGCCTATTCAAAACATGAGTACGAAAATTTCAGAAAGAAGAAATGAATTTTAAAAAATAAATTAGAAAGAACATCCATATAAGAATTCAACAACTGAGTACCAGTAGAAACATCTAGAAAACATACATGAACAGTAAATCTGTCATACCCAAAAATAAATTTTTTTAAAAAAAGACATACTTAATCAGATAAACACACACATAATATCCAAAGCATCAACCACCAAAAGGAAAAAAATAAAACAAATATAGAGACTAAAATAGAAGAAATTAAAACCCTAAGTCGAGAAAGAAGTGCACAAACCTGTCCAAAAGCCACAATAACACACAATAACAGTAGCTATTAGACAATAATTTTTTGCATACAATACCAGGTGAAAGTTTGGAAGAGTAAGCTTGTATGAAAGAACAACAAACTACTTGATTTTTTTCTAACACAAAAATTCCATAGGAATTAATCCTATTTAGATTTTTTCATAACTGATCTTTGCAGGACACCATGGCCAAAATCCGAAATCTTCGCCCAAATCAATTTTAGGGTCAATTATTCTCATGTTTGGTACCTTTTAGTCGCACATATTTTATGGATCTAAACTATAGAAGTACCTCGTTATCTCAGAAGTCAAAATATATAGATATTGATGCATATGAACATTACGTCATAATCTTTGTTAAACTTTGTGGATATCAGTAGGGTAGTTACTAACATGAATATGCTTGCAGACACTCTTTGTCATATATATTTGAAAACTTTTCATTTTGACCAATGATAAACCAAGGAGGCTGGAGGTCTATCTACCAAATGATTTCCTTCTTAATCCTTGGTAGGTTTGGGTTGCTGAAAAAACGTAGCTCTCCGATATATCCTTCAATTGAGGCTGGGGAAGGAAATGGATTAGAAAGTGGAATGCCTCTGTCAAATATGGGACAAAAAGGAACCTCTGTTGGTTGAGGTCTTCCTTCTGTCACTATTGGAGAAGCTCTTCTCATTTCTTCTCAACTTGCCTGATTTAAATCAGTAAGGCTTTCCATGCATCTCCTTTTCTAATTTCAAGATGGTAAAAATATCCAATTGTAGTTCCAACTTCCAATAAATGCCTTCTACTAAGCTGTTTGTGAAGCGAATCACGGGTAACAGTATTTCTTATGTTTTACAGGAGGTTGACGAAGATCATCTCTGGTCTCTCAAAGAACCAGCCTCAATGTCCTCAACTTTACCTATATAAGACAAATTGACAAGGTCATACCATTTCAATCAAGAGAGTCATTCATTGAGGTTCAAAAGAAATGGGGAGAAAAGTTTGGTCTTTTAACTTTGGGTCGCCCCTCATGTGTAGACCACTATAGGACCTTTCCCTCACCGTGTATTCATCACAAATTGATAATTTCTTGAAAGAGTGTTTCATCATGGTGAGACAAATGTAGAAACCTGCAAATGCAGACTATCGCGAGATATCGCACGTGTGAAATGTCCTTTAGGCTCCTTCGGCGTGGGGTATCGACACCAAAGAGAGAAATATTATTTCTAGAGAACAAATCAAGTCTATAAGCCAGAGTTGATAATTTTTAGTTCTGCTCCAGAGTTATGCTCCTTGCAGACTGGAGCTTCTTAACCATGGAAATACTATCCTAGTCCAAACTCCAAATTTGCAATTTTTTATGGGTTATAAACACTTGTAATGTGATCAAGTTCATGGCTTCAATACTTATTTCAAGGCTCATAATTCCATAAGAATATATTGTCGGCTCTTTTTTGGGTTCATTCCATTTAGTTTTATTCACATGTTGAAAGTTAACTCCAGTGAATCAGTGATAAGTGGAGTTCTTGATAAATGCCTATTTTTCGTACATGTGTGCACTTTGGGGGGCAGAAGAACATTATTATTTTTTCTTTATTTTTTTCCTTTCTAATTTCATATGTGCTAAACTCTGCAGTCCACCAACTCGGGAATAAATGAAACAAAAAAAGTGTAATTTGTAGGAGTGCACACAAAACAAATAGACAAACTGAAAGTGAACTACTCTGTATCAACTTCCAAGTAATTTTTTTTAATAATATCACATCTAAACTACAACAACATTAAAAGTGAAAATTATTCAGCGAAAGAAAGTAAGGTTGGTAGGCCAAACTAAATTTAAAAACTATTTTAAAATTATTCATTTGGATTGTCATATCAATTAAAGAGAAGAAGGCACGTGACCAAACACCACCTTAGCAGTAAAGAATCCATTTCCATTTCGTCATTATTGTGGTATAATGCTCCGGTCAAAAAAATTAGTAGTAACAAATACTCCTCTGTTTCAAAAAAAAAAAAGCATTTATAAGAGATCTCAAAAAAATAATATATATATATATATATATATATTTATTTATTTTAAAATAACTTGACATTCTTAATTTATCATTGTTAACGTCAAGATCCAACTGTTTGCCCAATCACCGAACAAAGAGCTAAATCTTGGACATAAATTGGGTAAATAGTGTAGACACTGTATCTATTAAGTGCTGCCAATGACTGATTCAAGCAATCAATACAGTGCTGCCAATGACTGATTTGCTGTGTATGGTTGGTGAGGTGCCCTGCTGGTAATTGTGAATTTTTTTTAATTTAAAATGGTTCTTTTTACCCTTCTTAAGAAAAAATCAACTGTGACTTTAAGATCATTTCAATTCTGTATAGCAACAACTGATTTACCACGACTTTAAGATCCTTTCAAGAAGGCATAAAAACCATACATCTAAAATTCTAGGTTAGAATAAATTCAAGACGTTACTGAGACATCTTTCATGTAGTAACTCATAGTATCAAAGACTTGCTCAAAATGTATTTCATGCAAAACTCACTATCAGTTTGAAATATTTATCTAGTAGTGGAATCCATATCACATAACCTATACTACCATTTAGCTCTCCCAGTGTAAAATGAGCCTTATAATAACGTGAACGATCATAATCAATCTCAATTTTTTTATTTTTTGGATTTCAAGTATGAAATCCGCAAATTCAAACTAAATGAAAGAACTAAAAATGTAAATATGGTTATACCATCCTGAACAAAGTCAAACATCCTAAAGAACTCATAACCTCTCATTCGATGATCAACCAGTGTAAATAATTCATGCAGGAATATTAGCACCTCCCATCATCAAATCTGCTCCTAATGCAGTTTAAGAAAGAAACAGAGTAAGTAACTCATTTGGTCTAGGGTTTGGTACCTGGCAGCAATCGCAAGAGTAACAGGAGATGGCCACGGAGGGAGCGAGAAGTCGGCGGACACAAAGAGAGAAAGAGAAGCACCAGTGCTGCAATAAATCGGCAGACCTAAAATGAAGAAATCGAAGGAGGGAGAAGGGAGGGAGAACTAAAATGAGAGGGGAATTGGAGACCCAAAACAAAGAGGTCAAAAGAGAAATTGAAGACCTAATAAAATAACTTACCTTTAAAGCTTAGTTTTGATCGTCTCTACGCCGACGTCGAATCCGACATTGAGGCCGCTCTTCAAGTATGTCTTATCCTCGATCTCAATTTTTAAATTCATAGCGCAAAAAGCCGAGACAGCTTCGAATGGAAAAAATAGAGCTTCTGTAGTTGCAATTAACGCCGAGATTCGTCGCACCAAGGCTCGGTTGCTTGATGAAGTCCCTAAATAGCAGAGATTGGCACCAAGGTTTTGAATTGCTTTAAGTGGATGGAAATTTGAAATTTCTGATCTAGGGTGCGTGTGTGATTGTAACTATTATTATTTTAATTATTTCCACCTGTATTAGCTATATGATATTTTTATTTCATACTAACCGTTGGATGATGAAGTTTTAATTAAGGCCGTTGGATGTTGAAGCCGCTTTGTTTTATATTATAGATATGTGATAAGGTTTAAGTATTTGGAGCCAATCAAATCCCTGAATACAGCTCACCCAAAACATAATATAACATAGCCAGCCATAAAATTAACATAAATTTTCTTTCTAATCCAAGAACGGATAATGTGATTCCCAGTTTAATAAGTCAACCTAAAGCTAATCAATCATAGTCATTACTCATTAGGAGCCACATGAAAGTGATAGACTTAATTGTTTTCCGGCAAGTTAATATTCTTTCCATACATTTGATACTTGATATTGGATCTAAATTATTATTATTATTATTATTTTTATCTTTGTTATAAATTATATCAACTCTGCCTACTTGGTGCTGCTGAATTGTGTCAATTTTTTGCTCTGTTAGGATAGTGCTGGACAAACAGGGCAGCTGTGGAGCATATCTGATAGTTTGAAAACCAGGGATAAACATTAAAAGTATGTTCAAGTTGTATATTTTTTATTTTTTGATGAATGAATATACCAGTACAATTATGCAATAAAGAAAACAACTTCTTGACTTTTTAGTTAAAATCTGAAAGAACTGTTACGATGTTATCGAAGCTTTGTAACTTAAATATTGTGCAAACTAACACCCTATTCACATTTACTCCGCATTGCTTTGATATTGTGTTTAGTAATTACAACAAAGTACAGAACAGTGGTTCTTAGGAGATGAGATAAGTATTTGGTATGGATATATGTTAGAACTTATGCATAGTGCCTAGGTTCTACTATTTGATTTTTAGTTAATACATATGCATGCTCCTATGATCTTGTTTTATCTTGAGTTGTTTGGTTTTTGTTCGGAAGTTATTTTTCTGGGGTAAAATGTTAAAACAATAGCTTACAAGATTACTTCAGTGATTTACCACTGGAATTTTACCTACTTTCCACCCTAACATGAATTTTGAAGTTTAATGAATGCTCCCATTAGCTATCTGATTTTCATACCATGTGGCATATTAGCTATCCTTGGGTGCTACCTCTTATATGGTTTGAAGAAATTTATGTTAGGGTCCTTGGGTAAACAATTTAATAATTTATCCGTTCTGGAGAAGACTGGATAAATCTGCATCAGCAACCTTTTGATACTTTATAACTTAAAGCATATTTATGTTTTTGATACTTAATGACTTATAGCAGATTTATGGTTTGTAAATTTTTTGTTATGTCAAATTCAACAATAGGATGCATAACCTCCATAGGATGTAATTACAACGCAATGTGGAGTTATTCTATTTAGTTTGTTCTAGGTACACAGGTAGCTCCATCTAAGGTATTGAAGGTACTTTGAAGACTGAAAATATAAAAGGCTATTTAAATTTTCAAATTACCCCAACCCGAAGTTTTTTTTACTCAATTTAAAATGGTAATTAAGGTTGGGTATTTGGAAATCAAAAGGTCAAAAAGGTATAAACTTGGGAAGTCCATCAAAAAGGTATATACTCCTGCATGCCTTAAACTAGTGTTTTATAAAACATGACTAGAGGAACAACACAATATTCATTTAATATCTTCTAATTAAATTTAAGTGGTAAGTAAACAAGCCCACAAACTAAACAAGTCCATCAGAAACATCTTCAGCGCTTGCCGCTTACGCCTCCAAATGCGCCGCCCCCAAGATAGCTTCCACACATGCGGCGTCCAAGAGCCTAGCTTCCAGATGCGCCGCCTCTAGCCGTGTTGTCTCAGCTTGCGTAATCTCCTCGTCGACTTCGAGCATATACAATTTTCCGTCATTGGGCATCGTATTTATAGTTTTCACCATGATTCTATTACCATTCTCTACGAGGTAATAAACCCTATGACTATTAGACAGCTGAATTACCGTCAATGTGATGGATAAAACAACGGTTAAATAGAATGGGTCAAAAGGATTAAATGGAAAGGTTCGTTCATCAGTGTTTGACTCAAATCTAAAACAGAAACCACACCAAAAGATAACATAAGTGCGATTTGAATCCAATGTTCAAATTGTATGAAACTAACCCTGACGTTGTTATCTAACCTCCCCTCTTAGTAAACGCTACCAAAAATTTGATTACTTCATTTTCAGTAAGCGTTAACCTCCCCTCTTAGTAAACGCTACCAAAAATTTGATTACTTCATTTTCAGTGAGCGTTCACCTCAAGCATATTCTGTCGAAAGGCTAACCAATACAACACTGAAATAACAACAAACCCATCAATCTAACAACAAACCCATCAATCTCTGTTACAGGAATTATTATCAGAAGTTGCGGCTCGAGGATATTTGGTCTAACGATGGCCAATATACCCGTGATATACGATACAAAAACGGTCGCAATATAAAAAGGTCTAATATCCACTAGCTATATAAACAAAATACTTCATTAGTCAAATTCTAAACAAAAATACACTAAAAAATTAATTCATTATTCAAGGTTTTTATACTATTTTATTCTGGACAGGATTTCTGTAAAGGAAGTACAGTTTTATTTTCTGTGACAATCCTTTCAACTTGAGGAACATATTGGTTTTTTATGGAATGAACATTTGATAGTGAATTTTTATACGTGTACAGTTTTTTTTTTCTTTCTAAATTGATACATTCCTAAATTGTATCTATGACTTCTTTGTTTATATGTAGACAACGTTGAGTATATATTTAGTGTAGTTTTTAGTACAACATTTACCATAAGTTTAGGTTTCGTTTGTTTGTAAAAATAATTGGTGATATAAGATTTTTTGTACTAAATTATTATTCCGTCTTTTTCATTATTTATATAGCATTTGTCTACAATCACACATTAATTACAAAATTAGGTAATTAATGTCGGATTGATATTGTATTTTTGATTTTTAATTTGACTAATAAAATATTTTATTTACATAGCTAGTGGATATTGAACCTTTTGATATTGCGACCGTTTTGGTGTCGTATATCACGAGTATATTGACCATCCTTAGACCAAATATACTCGAGCCGCAACTTCTGATAATAATTCTTATAACCAGAGATTGTTGGATTTGTTGTTCTTTCATGGCTGTATTGGTTAACCTTTCGACGGAATATACTTCAGGTGAACGCACACTGGAAAAGGAATAACCAAATTTTTGGTAGCGTTTACTATGAGAGGAGGTTAGATAACAACGTCAAGGTTAGTTTAATACAATTTGAACATTAGATTCAAATCACACTTCTGTTATCTTTTGGTGTGATTTCCATTTTAGATTTGAGTCAAACACTGATGAACGAACCTTTCCATTTAATCGATTTTTGACCCATCCTATTTAACCGTTGTTCTTTCCACCACATTGATGGTAGTCCAGCTATTAGCCATAGGGTTTATTACCTCGTAGAGATTGGTCATAGAATCATTTTGAGAACTATAAATACGATGTCAAATGACGGCGAATTGTATATGCTCGAAATTGACAAAAAGGGTACGTAGTCGAGGCGGCATGACGTCCTGCGTGTGGAGGCGGGCGTAAATGAAGATATTTCGATGGACTTGATTAGTTTGTGGGCTTTGTTTACTTGCCACTTAAATTTAATTAGAAGATATTAAATGAATATTGTGTTGTTCCTCTAGTCATGTTTTATAAAACACTAGTTTAAGGCATGCAGGAGTAACAACACAATATTCATTTAATATATTTTAATTAAATTTAAGTGGTAAGTAAACAAGCCTACAAACTAAACAAGTCCATCAAAAACATCTTCAGCGCTTGCCGCTTACGCCTCCAAATGCGCCGCCCCCAAGATAGCTTCCCGCACGTGCAAGGCCCAAGAGCTAGCTTCCGGATCGCCGCTTCTCTAGTGTGGTTGTCTCAGCTTGCGTAATCTCCTCGTCGACTTCGAGCATATACAATTATCCGTCATTTGGCATCGTATTTATAGTTTTCACAATGATTCTATTACCATTCTCTACGAGGTAATAAACCCTATGACTATTAGACAGCTGCATTACCGTCAATGTGATGGATTAAACAACGATTAAATAGAATGGGTCAAAAGGATTAAATGGAAAGGTTCGTTCATCAGTGTTTGACTCAAATTTAAAACAGAAAGCACACCAAAAGATAACATAAGTGCGATTTGAATCCAATGTTTAAATTGTATGAAACTAACCCTGACGTTGTTATCTAACCTCCTCTCTTAGTAAACACTACCAAAAATTTGATTACTTCATTTTCAGTGAGCGTTCACCTCAAGCATATTCCGTCGACAAGCTAACCAATACAACAGTGAAATAACAACAAACCCATCAATCTCTGTTACAGGAATTATTATCAGAAGTTGCGGCTCGAGGATATTTGGTCTAACGATGGCCAATATACCCGTAATATACGATACAAAAACGGTCGCAATATAAAAAGGTTCAATATCCACTAGCTATATAAACAAAATACTTCATTAGTCAAATTCTAAACAAAAATACACTAAAAAGTTAATTCATTATTCAAGGTTTTTATACTATTTTATTCTGGACAGGATTTACAGAAAGGAAGTAACACAGTTTTATTTTCTGTGACAATCCTTTCAACTTAAGGGACATATTGGTTTTTTATGGAATGAACATTTGATAGTGAATTTTTATACGTGTACAGTTTTTTTTATTTTCTAAATTGATACATTCTTAAATTGTATCTATGATTTCTTTGTTTATATGTAGACGTTGAGTATATATTTAGTGTAGTTTTTAGTACAACATTTACCATAAGTTTAGGTTTCGTTTGTTTGTAAAAATAATTGGTGATATAAGATTTTTT
The DNA here is from genome assembly GCA_020205615.1 of Panax quinquefolius. Lineage (NCBI taxonomy): Eukaryota > Viridiplantae > Streptophyta > Magnoliopsida > Apiales > Araliaceae > Panax > Panax quinquefolius. Next base: position 61,564 of record JAINUW010000164.1, read on the forward strand.
GTACTAAATTATTATTCCGTCTTTTTCATTATTTATATAGCATTTAAGAAGATCACACATTAATTACAAAATTAGGTAATTAATGTCGGATTGATATTGTATTTTTGTTTTTTAATTTGACTAATAAAATATTTTATTTACATAGCTAGTGGATATTGAACCTTTTGATATTATGTAGTTTTGGTTAAGTATATCTGAGTATATTGACCATCCTTAGACCAAATATACTCGAGCCGCAACTTCTGATAATAATTGTTGTTCTTGCATGGCTGTATTGGTTAACCTTTCGACGGAATATGCTTCAGGTGAACACACACTGGCAAAGGAATAACCAAATTTTTGGTAACGTTTACTATGAGAGGAGGTTAGATAACAACGTCAAGCTTAGTTTAATACAATTTGAACATTAGATTCAAATCACACTCCTGTTATCTTTTGGTGTGATTTCCATTTTAGATTTGAGTCAAACACTGATGAACAAACCTTTCCATTTAATCGCTTTTGACCCATCTATTTAACCATTGTTTTTCCACCACATTGATTGGTAGTCCAATATTAGCCATAGGGTTTATTACCTCGTAGAGAATGGTCGTAATCATTTTGAGAACTATAAATACGATGTCAAATGACGGCAAATTGTATATGCTCGAAATTGACAAAAAGTGGTAATGTAATTTGGTAGTGATGTGACGTCGCGATGTGTGAGAGGCTATCTGAGGCGGCGCGTGTGGGCGTAAGGCGTGAAAGCCGGCCCGAAGATTTTCGATGGACTTGATTAGTTTGTGGGTTTGTTTACTTACCACTTAAATTTAATTAGAAGATATTAAATGAATATTGTGTTGTTACTCCTGCATACCTTAAACTCGTGTATTATAAAACATGTGCCTTAAACTCGTGTATTATAAAACATGATCATGTTTTATAATACACGAGTTTAAGGCATGCAGGAGTAACAACACAATATTCATTTAATATATTTTAATTAAATTTAAGTGGTAAGTAAACAAGCCTACAAACTAAACAAGTCTATCAGAAACATCTTCAGCGCTCGACGCTTACGCCTCCAAATGCGCCGCCCCCAAGATAGCTTCCACACGTGCGGTGTCCAAAAGCCTAGCTTCCAATTGCGCCGCCTCTAGCCGTGTTATCTCAGCTTGCGTAATCTCCTCGTCGACTTCGAGCATATACAATTCTCCGTCATTTGGCATCGTATTTATAGTTTTCACAATAATTCTATTACCATTCTCTACGAGGTAATAAACCCTATGACTATTAGACAGCTGGATTACCGTTAATGTGATGGATAAAACAACGGTTAAATAGAATGGGTCAAAAGGATTAAATGGAAATATTCGTTCATCAGTGTTTGACTCAAATCTAAAACAGAAACCACACCAAATGATAACATAAGTGCGATTTGAATCCAATGTTCAAATTGTATGAAACTAACCCTGACGTTGTTATCTAACCTCCTCTCTTAGTAAACGCTACCAAAAATTTGATTACTTCATTTTCAGTGAGCGTTCACCTCAAGCACATTCCGTCGAAAAGCTAACCAATACAACACTGAAATAACAACAAACCCATCAATCTCTGTTACAGGAATTATTATCAGAAGTTCCGGCTCGAGAATATTTGGTCTAACGATGGCCAATATACCCGTGATATATGATACAAAAACGGTCGCAATATAAAAAGGTCCAATATCCACTAACTATATAAACAAAATATTTCATTAGTCAAATTCTAAACAAAAATACAGTAAAAAGTTAATTCATTATTCAAGGTTTTTATACTATTTTATTCTCGATGAATTTGAGAAAGTAAGTAGTACGCTTTTTTATTTTTCTGTGACAATCCTTTCAACTTGAGGGACATATTCGTTTTTTATGGAATGAACATTGGATAGTGAATTTTTATACGTGTACAGTTTTTTTTTTCTTTCTAAATTGATACATTCCTAAATTGTATCTATGATTTCTTTGTTTATATGTAGACAAAGTTGAGTATATATTTAGTGTAATTTTTAGTACAACATTTACCATAATTTTAGGTTTCGTTTGTAAAAATAATTGGTGATATAAGATTTTTTGTACTAAATTATTATTCCGTCTTTTTCATTATTTATATAGCATTTAAGACGATCACACATTAATTACAAAATTATGTAACTAATGTCGGATTGATATTGTATTTTTGTTTTTAATTTGACTAATAAAATATTTTGTTTATATTTTATTTACATAGCTAATGGATATTGAACCTTTTGATATTGCGACTGTTTTGGTGTCGTACATCACAAGTATATTGACCATCCTTGGACCAAATATACTCGAGCCGCAACTTCTGATAATAATTCTTATACCAGAGATTGTTGGATTTGTTGTTCTTTTATTGCTGTATTGGTTCACCTTTTTCGGAATATCTTGAATGTGTAAACATCATTGGCAAAGAAATAACCAAATTTTTGGTAGCGTTTACTATGAGAGGAGGTTAGATAACAACGTCAAGGTTAGTTTAATACAATTTGAACATTAAATTCAAATCACACTTATGTTATCTTTTGGTGTGATTTCCATTTTAGATTTGAGTCGAACACTAATAAACGAACTTTTCCATTTAATCGCTTTTTGACCCATCATATTTAACCGTTGTTTTTTTCACCACATTGACGGTAGTCCAGCTGTTAGCCATAGGGTTTATTACCTCGTAGAGAATGGTCATAGAATCATTTTGAGAACTATAAATACGATGTCAAATGACGACGAATTGTATATGCTCGAAATTGACAAAAAGGGTACGCAAGTTGAAGTTATGACGCGACGTCGCGCGTGAGGAGAGGCTATCTGAGGGCAACGACGTGGGCGTGAAGGCGAAAGTGAAAAATGCCGATGGACTTGTTTAGTTTGTGGGCTTGTTTACTTACCACTTAAATTTAATTAGAAGATATTAAATGAATATTGTGTTGTTCCTCTTGCATTCCTTAAACTCATGTATTATAAAACATAAGTTTAAGTCATGTTAAGTCATGTTTTATAATACACGAGTTTAAGGCATGCAGGAGTAACAACACAATATTCATTTAAAATATTTTAATTAAATTTAAGTGGTAAGTAAACAAGCCCACAAACTAAACAAGTCCATCAGAAACATCTTCAGCGTTTGCCGCTTACGCCTCCAAATGCGTCGCCCCCATGATTGCTTCCACACGTGCGGCGTCCAAGAGCCTAACTTCCAGATGCACCGCCTCTAGCCGTGTTGTCACAGCTTGCGTAATCTCCTCGTCGACTTCGAACATATACAATTCTCCGTCATTTGACATCGTATTTATAGTTTTCACAATGATTCTATTACCATTCTCTACCGGGTAATAAACCCCATGACTATTAAACAGCTGGATTACCGTCAATGTAGTGGATAAAACAACGTTTAAATAGAATGGGTCAAAAGGATTAAATGGAAAGGTTTGTTTATCAGTGTTCGACTCAAATCTAAAACAGAAACCACACCAAAAGATAACAGAAATGCAATTTGAATCCAATGTTCAAATTGCATGAAACTAACCCTGACGTTGTTATCTAACATTCTCTCTTAGTAAACGCTACAAAAAATTTGATTATTTCATTTCCAGTGAGCGTTCACCTCAAGCATATTTCGTCGAAAGGTTAACCAATACAACACTGAAATAACAACAAACCCAACAATCTCTGCTACAGGAATTATTATCAGAAGTAGCGGCTAGAGGATATTTGGTCTAACGATGATATACGACACAAAAACGATCGCAATATCAAAAGATCCAATATCCACTAGCTATATAAACAAAATATTTCATTAGTCAAATTCTAAACAAAAATACAGTAAAAAGTTAATTCATTATTCAAGGTTTTTATACTATTTTATTCTAGACAGGATTTACAGAAAGGAAGTAGCACATTTTTATTTTCTGTGACAATCCTTTCAACTTGAGGGATATATTGGTTTTTTATGGAAGGAGCATTGGATAGTGAATTTTTATATGTGTACAGTTTTTTTTCTTTCTAAATTGATACATTCCTAAATTGTATCTATGATCTCTTTGTTTATATGTAGACAATGTTGAGTATATATTTAGTGTAGTTTTTAGTACAACATTTACTATAAGTTTAGGTTTCGTTTGTAAAAATAATTGGTGAGATAAGATTTTTTGTACTAAATTATTATTCCGTCTTTTTCATTATTTATAGCATTTAACACGATCACGCATTAATATAAAATTAGGTAATTAATGTTGGATTGATATTGTATATTTGTTTTGTTTTTAATTTGACTAAAGAAGTATTTTGTATATATTTTGTTTATATAGCTAGTGGATATTGAACTTTTTGATATCGCGATCATTTTTGTGTCGTATATCACGAGTATATTGACCATCGTTAGACCAAATATACTCGAGCCGCAACTTCTGATAATAATTCTTGTAACAAATATTGTTGGGTTTGTTGTTCTTTCAGGGCTGTATTGGTTAACCTTTCGACGGAATATGCTTCCGGTGAACGCATATTTGCAAAGGAATAACCAAATTTTTGGTAGCGTTTACTTTGAGAGAAGGTTAGATAACAACATCATGTTAGTTTCATACAATTTAAACATTGGATTCAAATCACACTTCTGATATCTTTTGGCATGGTTTCCATTTTAGATTTGAGTACACTGATGAACGAACCTTTCCATTTAATTGCTTTTTGACCCATCCTATTTAACCGTTGTTTTTTCCACCACATTGACGGTAGTCCAGCTGTTACCTCGTAGAGAATGGTCATAGAATCATTTTGAGAACTATAAATACGATGTCAAATGATGGCAAATTGTATATGCTCGAAGTTGACGGAGAAGATGCTTATGGTGAGCGGTATGACACGCCGATACGTGTGTGGAGGCTATCCAGTAGTGGCAAGATGGGGCTTGGCCTTTGAAGATAGCCGATGGACTTGTTTAGTTTGTGAGCTTGTTTACTTACCACTTAAATTTAATTAGAAGATATTAAATATTGTGTTGTTCCTCCTGCATGCAACTCGTGTATTATAAAACATAAGTTTAAGTCATGTTTTATAATACACGACTTTAAGGCATACAAGAGGAACAACACAATATTCATTTAATATATTATAATTAAATTTAAGTGGTAAGTAAACAAACTCACAAACTATACAAGTCCATCAGAAACATATTCAGCGCTTGTCGCCTACGCCTCCACATGCGTCGCCCCTAAGATAGCTTCCACACGTGCGGCGTCCAAGAGGGGTATCCAAGGATCCAAGGATCCAGACCATCTCGTAAGCCCAATATGGAATATAGGTCCAAGTTCAAGAAGTCTGGCGAGCCCAACAAAGGTGATCCATCCCGGTTGGTTTAATTGAGCTCATCAGTTAGCTACGCACGACCACATCATGAAGGAAGTGGGCAAACCTCGTCTCCAGATCTCCCGGAGAGTACGTCATCCATCTTGCGCATTAGGAAGAGGTTGGGAGCTCCACTACAGTAGTGGTTTAGTGGCTACATGTTCACCCCAAAACTGTCACGGGGTCGCTATAAATTGTACGCCTCACCATCACTTGGGGGGCAACTGATTTCTTGTACTTGAGAACTCTCTGTACTCCCTATATCTCCAACACACTTGATATAATCAAAAGTGTCGGCGACTAAAGCCATTCAAAAGTGGACTAGGTCACCTAGACCGAACCACTCTAATTATTGTCTTATTTCCTTACTTTAATTATCGCATTTATTATTACTTGGCAGGTGTGTACAAAGTCTATTTTGTGCATCATCAGTTTGGCACCGTCTGTGGGAATCGAAAAGATTTTCACCTTCAAACATCTAAACCAACTGTGATAACAACCAGGTCAATGAACCAACCTGAAGACAATCCACAACTAGAGGAGGGTGCTCCTCCGCACACCAACCCCGTCTCAAATACTTCAGCTCCAAATCCACAGCAAATGCTGGAGACCATGCAACAATTGGCTACCCAAAATCAACAGATACTACAACTCCTGCTCGCCGGACAAGGAGGAGGAGCGCAACTAGGAGAACCACAGGGAGCTCCACCCCCTGGACATCAAGGAGCTCCATACAGAGGAGCCCGTCATGATCTACCTCCTCCTCCTCCTGCTTCAGAGGGTGGAGATCCTCATCCCCAAGAAGACGAAGGTGAAAACCAGAGTGTGGAGCATATGAGTCGTTTCCATGATCATACCAGGGGATCCCCTAATCGATGGGATGAGAAAATTAAAGAAGTACAAAACCAACTCGGTAATGTCTTCAACGCCATGAAGGTGTGAGGACCAGAAACCATGGACTACCTTGTAAGGCAAACAGACACCCCTTTCAAACCTGACGTGGCGAACTACCCACTCCCTCAAAAGTTCAAAATGACATCCGTTGAGACCTTTGACGGAACGAAGGATCCGCTGGATCACCTCGAAACGTACAAAACCCTGATGCAACTCCATAACATCCCTGATGAAATCATGTGCAGGGCATTTCCAACCACCTTGAGGGGCTTCGCTCGACAGTGATTTGCCAAGCTCTCTCCAGCCTCCATTTCAACCGCCAGTTAACCGAAAGCGGTGTCTTTTCGTGTCCCACTTTATCGGGGTCAACGGCATCGTGAAGCTTTGTACACACCTCCTCAAAGATAAAACAAGACAAGGACGAGAGCCTGAGGGACTACCTCACTCGTTTTAACAAGGAAGTACTTCAAGTAGAAGAATTTGATGACAAGGTAACCATGACAGCCTTTTTGGGGTCCTCTGCTTGTCAAGTTTTCTTTTCTCAGTGATGAAACGTCCACCAAAGAATATGACCAAGCTACTAGCAAAGGCCCAGAAATACATGAATGTTGAGGACGTCACAAGGGCCAGACGAGGTGAATCCTCCAGAGCAGGAGAGAAGAGAAAGGGAAGAGACGGGGACAATAGAAAGGAGACTAACAGCAAATCAAGCAGGACAGAAAGGGTATCCGCCAAAGACAGACTTAGTCCTGCTCCAAAGAAAGATCGACGACCCTTCACCGTCGGGCACATTTTCTTACAAGATCCAGAATTCCGAAGAGAAGATCTTACCCCATCCATGGAACGCTGATCACTTGAAGAACATCTTCAGAACCTCCATCGTCAGGCGCCTCAGTTGGCACAAAGCCTGAGAAATCAATATCAGGGAAAGAAGCAGATATCTTGCCCTGAAGCTCCTCATAGACATCAATGAAAGCACTTGCAACAGCATCCTCCAGATCTGCTTCAGCCTGAGAAGCTCTCTCTCAAGGCTGTCCTCGATTTCGCTTCTCTCTCGAAGCAGAAACCTTCTGGCGTCCCTCTCACGGGCCGTCTGAAGCTCAGTCTCAAGCTTAGTTGCCCTCTCATGGGCCTCAACAAGCTCCACCTCCCTGAGCGCATCCCTCTCACGAGTTGCCAAAAGCTCAGCCTCGATCTTAATCGCCTCTCATGATAATCCAAAAGATCTGTTTCTGCCTTGAGCAAACTGCCTCACTAAGTGCGGCCTTCCCACGGGTCGCCAAAATCTCAACCCGAGAGGTCGTGTCAGCATCTTCGAGCTCGGCAATCCTCCCCTGAGCAGCAAGAAGCTCCTTCTACACAACTTCATGGTTAAGATTCAATTGGCCGTAATAATGAGCCCTAGAGAACAAGCATACAGATGCAGTGGAAATCTGAACCACCAGCTCTCCCATCACCACGAGCTCTCTCATCGCCACGAGCTCCTCCATCGCCACGAGCTCCTCCATCACCACGAGCTCTCTCATCACCAGCAGCTCGCCCATCACCAGCAGCTCGCCCATCACTAGCATGTTCGCCCAAGGCATGCCAAGCTCGCCCCTATCCAACTCCGTTACGGACCTCACCCAGCTAGCCATGTCCGGCTCACGCTCAGACCTCACCATTTCGCCTATCCGATTCATTGCAGACCTCGCCCACTCGCTTCAATCCCAGAAGCCATTCGGACTCCAGATGGATATACACTCCAATCAGCGCTACCCACCTAAGGTACCTTGGATATATCAAAACGACCGTATCGACGAGCTCTACAAAAGTCATCGCCTACAGCCATGACACATGTTGTTGAATGCCCGAAAAAGTCTTAGAAGTGAATGTTTTGGCCTCCCAAAGTTTTTCAAGTTTTGTCAGAAAATCAAATTTAAATTGAATGCCCTCCTTTCTAAGTTCTGTTGGACGCAGGGCATTGGAGGGTAAATGATGGGTATCCAAGGATCCAGACCATCTCGTAAACCCAATATGGAATATAGGCCCAAGTTCAAGAAGTCTGGCGAGCCCAACAAAGGTGATCCATCCCGGTTCGGTTAATTGAGCTCATCAGTTAGCTACGCACGGTCACATCATGAAGGAAGTGGGCAAACCTCGTCTCCAGATCTCACGGAGAGCACGTCAACCATCTTACGCAATAGGAAGAGGTTGGGAGCTCCACTACAGTAGTGGTTTAGTGGCTACATGTTCACCCCAAAACTGTCACGGGGTCGCTATAAATTGTACGTCTCACAATCACTTGGGAGGCAACTGATTTCTTGTACTTGAGAACACTCTGTACTCCCTCTGTCTCCAACACACTTGATATAATAAAAAGTGTCGGCGACTAAAGCCATTCAAAAGTGGACTAGGTCACCTAGACCGAACCACTCTAATTATTGTCTTATTTCCTTACTTTAATTATCGCATTTATTATTACTTGACAGGTGTGTACAAAGTCTATTTTGTGCATCATCATATTTGACGGTAGCAAATAATATTAGTAAGTAGATAATTGAATTAAAGCACAAGACTTACCCTTCGATACCAAGACCGCTGCAAAGCAAGGAGCAAATGTCATAGCAGTCTAAACAACATACCGTCAAGGCTGAATTTTCAAAATCACCACCTATTTCTACATGTATAAACTAATGAGAGAGAAGAGTAAGAAGAAGAGAGAAAGAGATCAAGATGTACCGTAAATCCCAAATGCAGAAGTGAGCAACGACACCTGAAAAATAAAATATGCCCAAATAGAAAATGAGATTGGAGCATATAAAGGGCTGAAAGAGGCCTTCAAAAGATTCGTTTCTTTTTTTTACTTTTTTGCCACTTGGCATAAGCGGTAAATAACATAGTTTTACCATATAATTTCAGAATTTTGTACTTTCAGGTAACCAAATTTAACTTAGAACTGCAAAATGCAATCAATAACATACAAATATTACATTCACACATTTTTATATTAAAAAATGTCCGTATATACAATCTTAGTCCCCAGCTTCAAATGTATAAAACTTCAAAGTTAATAAAAAATCAATAATGACAAAGAAAGTAAAAGTGTTGAATTGTGTTTTGCTTGAAGTAGATCTAACTCGATCGGTGTAAATGTAACTAGATCTAAAATTGAAGGAGCAAATTCCAATCAATGTGAGCAGAAGTTTATTTGTGAAAAACAACAAAAGTGGTAGAAATTTATTTCAAAAGCGTAACAGGGTGCGGAGGCCATATAGGCAATATCATACTAAAAAGACAGTCGTGCCTGTAAAGGTGTGAAATTCAAGATCATCTCCTACTGATACATGTATACAACTATGAGAGCGAAGAGGAAGAGGGAGAGATGGAGAGATTTACCGTAATACCAAATGCAGAAGATGGTAGTCGCACTGGATTAATGAAATATGGCCAAACAGGAAATGAGATCAAGAGTATATAAAAGGGTGAAAAGAGCCGTTGAAAATATTCCTTTCTTTTCTTGACATTTCGCCACTTGGCATCAGCTTGTTGAGTTTTACAACTCGAACCCATGGTGAAACAATGTGCAAAGAGTGGCAAGCCACAAACCAATTCAGCTCTGCCATGCGGGCTCTGCTAGGCATCTATAATATAAAACAGAGCGGCTCAAATTTCAAAGCCTAAACATCCAACAGCCTCAAATCAATTTAGGCTGATCTAAAATCATTTGGGGCTTCAACATCCGACAACCAATAATTTATCTCTCAAAAATTCAAACCCACATCCTCTTCCTCTTCTTATCAAAATCCTCTCTCATTCCCCAATTCCCTAATTTAACAGCCTAACTAGACCCTTGGCGTAGCACAGTTCTTTTCTGATAAAGAGTGGGCTGTGCTCCAACTGGTGGTAAATTTTCAAGTGGCATCAAAACCTTAGCCCTGTTTGAAAACAGAGCATTCCCAGTAGAAGAACCCTCAAACCCAATCGGATTAAACCCACCTCCAATTGGGTTGTTACAGTTATTTTCAGAAATTGGTAGGAAACGGTTAGCAGCAAAATCGGAATTTGAACCCAGTTCTAAGTTAGGCATCGAACTTATTCCATTGAAAGACATCAAAACAGGGGAATTTGAATTAGTTAAGAAAGTGGGCTCACAGGCCAAATCGAAGCTATTGTCAAAAGGAGCATTAAATAGGGAAGAGAAGCAAGATTTGGGAGGGGAAAATGGAGAATGCGACTGCGAAGGGTCGAGGGTAAACGCCTGTGACGGAGAACAGGACGACGAAGAATCCATAGCTTGCAACAACAAATTACTATTATTGAATTCTGGGTGTTGATTTGTGAGGATACTTTGAGAAGGGTTTAAAGTATTATTACCAAACCACTCAGTTTCAAGCATTGATTTAAAGCTATTGAGAGATGAACCGCTCATGCCCAAGTCTTTACCTGTCTCCCCTTCGTTACTGTTTCTCGCCGCCCACAAAACTGCGTCATCTTCTTCCCCTTCCATCCATACGCCGCCGTTAGACCTTGGCAGCATTTCGAAATTCCGACAGAGAAAAAGAGAAAGCTGAAGAAGAAGAGGGAAAATGAAAAAAGCTTTTACGGAGTAAAAAAAAAGGAGAAGAGATTAAACAAAAAAGAGGAAAGAGTAAGAGAATCCAAGTTTGAACGTTGAACTCCTTACTGTCACCACTGCGAGGTTAACTCCTCTCTGTATCGGTAGTGACAGCAGATACTGTTTTGGTGGGATCCGGTTAAGATGAATTTTATATTTTGGTAATTTAATTAATTGGCCAATAGAATATTTATATATATACATATATAGAATCTCGCAGTAGAAGAACCTTAGCCCTGTTTGAAAACAGAGCATTCCCAGTAGAAGAACCCTCAAACCCAATCGATCAATTGACGAATTTACCAAAAATAAATTTCATGCTAACCAACTCCGTTTTGGTGGTTTTAACAACTTTGCCTTCCTTTCGCAGTGTCCCAATAAAAAAAGACGAAAAAGAGTAAAAGACAACTTTACCCCAAGGCTTTTTACTTTTTGCAAAATTTACTTTCAAGGAAGAGATGATGATATATGTAATTTCCTTTTGACAGCAGCTAAATATATTCAGGTTCTTAAATTTAACAATTTTTATTTACCTTTTAGATAAACTTCATTTTTTTTCTTTGATTTTTTGCTTGTATCCCTTTTATTTTCTTTAAACTTTGTATGCAAATTTATATTTTCTTCAAATACTAATTAATTATTTGTCGTTGGATGGTAAATGTTGAGAATTAATTATTTATTGAATCTAATAATTTCTAAGAATAATATAAATTAATTAGTAATATTAATAATTTGCTAACTTTTTTTCTCTAATATTTTTAATGGTGAGAGAATCAGGGCAAATATGTGGACTTAATGGAGACATTTGAGTAACTTTATTTCAATTTATCAAATGTATGGGTTATAATATACTAATATTAGTTGTGTCCCATGCCTCGGTACTGTATGTGGACGGTGTGATTTATCTTAAATATTGAACGATCCAAATAATTTATTGAATGAGCGGAAAATTCAAAATTATTTATATTTTATTAGATAGATTTATTAAATAGATATATATATATATATATATATATATATATATATATCTATCCGCCTCTAAATGAAGCTTTAAAGAAGTAACCAAAGATTTAACCGTCGTCTTTGGTGTCTATGGTGACGGTTCAATTCGTCGCCAAATACTATATGGCTATGGCGACGGATCGATCGAACTGTCATTATATGACACCAAAAGACGACGCTTCTGCTTTGATTCACTTTTAAAGCTCCTTTGTTCTCTCCACAGTATATATATATATATATATATATATATATATATATATATATATCCAAGCCCCGTATTTATTCAAATTATTGTTTCACTTTCGGACGTTTCTCCATTTTATCAAATGTTTGGGCTACTTATTCGATTATGAATAATCACCTATATACAGATTATTAAATATTTAATTATGAATATTAAAAAAATAATCATATTATATCATTTCTTTTTGGTAAAAGATATATACTTACCAATAATTAATATTATATCGATAAATATTATTATGAAATTCAAGATCATTGAGTTTATTTTTAAATGATCTTTTACTAAAATATCTTTATACTAATTTTAGTTGAATGATTCATCCATATAATTATTGTCAAATATAATTAATGATCATCAAAGTATTATCGAGTTAATTAATTCAAACTTTACTTAGTATATCGTATTCTATTTTTTTAATATATTTATAAAATAACAATTCATGATGTTAAACACAAAATTTTCAAGTAAGTCATTACTAATAAATTAAACTTATAAAAATAAATTGCAAACAACACTACATATTTTTTATAGATAATGAAAAGAAGACAAACTTTGTAATAAAGAACAACACTACATATTATAATAATAGCAACAGTCCCGTGCCTCCGGCATTATGAACGGTGAAATTTATTCCAAACTTTAGACGGTCCATATGATTTATTAGGATGAGCGGAAAAATTCAAAATTATTTATATTTTATTATATAGATTTATTATATAGATATATAGATGTCTTGCGGTCCTTATAAATTAACTAATGAAAAAAATGACATGCTATTTAACACTTATTTGAGATTTTTAATTTTACACCTGAAAATATATCCCTTTTATAGAACGAAATTCATTTGTAAAATTTTAAAAGTATATTTTTATTTTGTGTTTATTGTAAAATTAATAAATTTTTGATATAATAGTTGTGACATAGTAACTAAATAGTAATGTCAAACTTACGAATGGTAAGTCCTTTTATACTAATATCAATAGATAAAAAAATTACCATTTTGTTAAATGACAAATTGATAATAAAAAATATTTATTTTAGTATTGAATTGATGAGTATAAATCATGCTTAAAAACTACACGATATTATTTTTAAGTCTTAACTGAGCTACACTAACTTAAGAAAAAAATATTATTTCAAATTACGTGTAACATTAATTTTTTTGAGTAAAATATACTGGCACCTCTCCTCTAATTTTTATGCTCCTATAAATTTTTAGGGTTGACTAAATAGATAAAGTTATATATTTACTATTGTATGTTATCAAATTTTAATTCCTAATATATATATATATATATATGTTTAATTATATTTTTTAATACAATACATTTTAATTATAGTGTTTTTTATAATTAAGACTATCTCATTTAAATTGTTGGTAACTTATAAAAAAAATAGTTTAATTAACACATATTTTTGGATAAGTGATACAAATATTAAAAATTTTAAATGAAGTTATTAATTGAGTTGTTCTAATTAGAGTGATCGAGTATGTTAATAGTTTAATATTTGGTGTTTAACAACAAAAATTATTATTTGAATTATTAGTTTCATATTATGATTTTTATATATTAAATTTTCTAGTATATGACAAAATTTGGGATGTTTATGATTTTGATTACAATTTTTAGTATAAAGTTGACATTGTTTTTTGTGCAATGTTAAATAAAAGAAAATATAATAATATGTATTACTACTTCTATCTTGTAAAAGATATTTCCTTTTATATAATTTTCTTTTTTGAGTAACAAAAATTTCATCTTTACTGTAAACAATTATGCTCAAGTGTGACTTATATTTAGTTTAATAAATAAGCAAAATAATTAACATAATTTTTAATATTTTTATATGAACAATGAGATTCGTTGTAAAATAATAATTTTTTAACGTAAATTTTAATATTTAAAAAAAGTAATTATAATTTTATTTGAGTTAATTTAAACTTTTTGGGACGAGCTTAGGGTTGAAAGTAAAGACTAAAGAGGAAGAGGAGACGGTAGTGAAAGTAATTAGGAGGAAAATAGTATATATCTATCTAATAAAATATAAATGATTTTGAATTTTTCGTTCACTCAATAAATTTTTCGTTTATTCTTTTTAATATGTTTCTAAAATAACAATTCATGATGTATTGAATTATTAAACACAAAAAAGCCAGATTATATATTTCAGATAATTTTTTTATATATCTTTGAGGATTAAAATAATGCTAGAGACAAACTATTTTACAAGTATTTTACAAACTGTTGATGTGTCATATTCCACATCAACATATTGTGTGGAGTCGAAGACTAAATTAAAATAAATTGTTGATCAATATGTTGAGGGGGGTATGTCACATTAGTAATTAACAATTTGTAAAATAGTTTATGTCTCTTTTCAAAGTCTTGAATTCATCACTTCAAAATATTTCTACAACTATGTTGGGTCACCTATGTAAGACCCTAACTTTTATGAATAAATAATAATTTTTTTGAAATATATTTTTGAATATTATGGTGTGGATTTGATATAATGTTATAGTTGTGGGTAATATTTATAAATTTTACAAAGTAAGCAAGTGATTATATAATATTCGATTGGTCGGAGAATATTCGTTTTAACAGGGAATATTCGTACGATGACACAATCATTGGTGGACCCCACAACGAAAGTGTTGTCGTAGTTGGAAAGCGACAAAATTATCTTTTTATAAAAATAACTACGAAAGTGTTACCGTTAAAACCGCTGAACTACCCGGTAGTAAAAATACGATGTCTGGCGTGGTTGCGTAGTAAGACGCTGGTATTGATTATTGATCTTACGTGAAGTCACTCAGTTATACTCAATTATTATTACGATAATTATCGATCATATCTCTCATATTATTGATTTAATTATTATCACAATTATTATCTGCATAATATTTATTATTATTAAATCAATAATTGAGACGACAACAATTATTCATATTATTATTTGTAATATTAATGATGCCTAAAAGTTACATCGAGGAGAGGTTTGGTACACAACAATTGTGCTTGATAAGGAGAAATTCTTATCGAAAGTTCAAAATCTTTTTGGGAACAACCTTGGTTGTTAAATATTGTGAGTTATAATATTAATGATGAATAAGTTCGTGTTGATTAAAGATGAAATTGATAGTTTATTGTGTTGGAATTATTAGTGTTAGTGGAAATCGACATTTATTTCAATATTAATTGATGTCTCTAGAAAGTTATCTTGATCAATCGGGTAATTAATCGGATAAATGAGTAATTAATTGCTATTAATTCACATGATTATAACTATTTATTCACGTATATGTCTTATTGATTCACATTATTGTACTTATTAGGGGAGGTAGCAAAAGATTGGTAATACTTGCATAACTAAGTTAAAAATGGAGATATAGATGGAGTCTCTATATTTTGTAATTCGTATTTTCACATGTCTGTAACTATTGATTCATATGATTTCTTATTAGGGGAGGTAGTGCAAGTTTGATAATCTTGCGGGGACTAAATTAAAAATAAAGGAAAAGAGGAAGGTATTATCTTTGTAATATTTTGAAGTCCAAAAGCGTAATTATTGAAACTATATTTTCCTATAAATAAAAGCTCATTCCTTCATTATTTTCACCAATTCACTAAAGCTATATAGCAATTATTATAGAGAGAAATTATAGAGAGAAAGGAAAAGAGAAGTCTGCTACTTCACTATTCCAGTTTTATTCTAAGGTAAAGGGTATTATTCCTTCGTATTCATGAAGAGAGTTATGGCTGATGGACCAAATTCGTTGGTTCGAATACTTGATGCATTGGTTAAGAGAGTTATGCTAAGAATCTAGTTTTTTATTTATCTAACAACGATGTAGCTGCTCTATTCCCAGCTTTTACAGCCAAAAATAACAATTCAATTACCAACTAATTTGGTGAATGTTAATCTACCATGTATGGAGTGATTAGCTACATGAAGTGCTTACTTCTATGTTTTAGACCATCTTCTGTTTCCAATAAAAAATTAGTTATAATTTGAATTTTATTATTTTCACTTTATATGTAAAAAGTCAGGATAATTACTCAGTTGCACATTTTCTAATTGTAATCTGATAACTATGTTTTGTTCATAAGACGTTGCCTGTTTCTTTAATTTCACTAGGACAAAAACATTCTCGAAGAATTTAACGCAGAAGATCAAGGGTCAACATTGCAGTTTGTGCAAAACATAAATATAGAAGGAACTGTGTTTCAAAGGTATACAAGTTTTTCATTTTTCTGAAAAAGTAACCAGTGACCTTTTGTAAACACTTCATTCTGATAAGGCTGAGTTTAAATTTTAGTTCTGTTATGCTGAAAGGTTTCATTGTCATCATCGATTGATTCCGAGTCTGCCTTAAAAATTCCTTGCTGACTTGTTTGCTATTTCAGCTAATTTATCAGAAGAGTAGCTGTTGAAACTAGTATTTAACCGGACCGTTCATCGAACCGATTGAAAAAGGTACCGGGTGGATGAGTTATTGATCCAACCAGTGGTCGAACCGTTATTGACCCAAAGACGTCATTAATATATAAAAATATATATTATTAGTAATTACAAATTTTTTTAAAATCTCATTTTTTATGAACTAAAACATAATAAAGAAAAGTAATAATATTAATAAAAGTGGTTACTTTTAATATTACTATTTTTTTGGTAAAAAAAATCTAAAAACCGGGCTAATAGCTGGGTCAATTAACCGAGTTTACCGGTTGGATCAACAGTTTGAATCGGTCGGTGGTCAACGGGTTAATTTGGATTTTGATCAAAATCGAGTCATTGGTCCAAACCGAACTGAAAGACAGATTAATTCTGATTTTTACTTGTTTAATTGTCGGTCCGGTCCGATCCAAAATTTAAAACACCGAAAGTAATTAACAACTAACTTGTATAACATTTATACTCTATATATTTTTATGGATCCAATTAGCATGAAGTATATTTTTTGGTAAGTTGGCCGGGTAAAATCTTGTGTAGCATCGCATAAATCTACGTGTTTTATTTTATTAATCAATTGACGATCAATAAATTCTTAAAAATAAATTTAAATACGCTAACCACTTCCTATTTTTATACACATACTATTGGCGTAAAATTATGGTTGTTGGAGACTTCATTTTCTAAGCCTTTGCCTACTAGGCTACTACTACAAATTTGTTCTTGAATATTTCTGGCTTTACAAATAAAGTCTTAGCTTAAATATAATTTATTACCCTAAACTATAGGTCATATTTCACTTTAGTGATCCACTTTTTAATTTTGTCAATTAGATAATTGAACTATTAATTTTTTAATTTCAACAAATTGAGCCTGCTACGTCAGCAATTGCTGACGTTACTACTATCTGGGGTGGGCCAAAACTAGCTGATGTATGTAAAAAAAAGTTTTTTATTTTGTTATTATATAATTTTGATATATTAAAGGGTAAAATAGTAACACTATTTTTTATTAATATATTCAGACTAATTAAAAAATATCAAAAAATTACAAAACCATCGAAATCAATCCCAAAATCAATTGATCCAAAAAAGGCCCTTCCATTCCAGCGAAGGATTGCGATCTGTGAAAAAAGCCCCAACAAAATCATCCCAACAAAATATGAATCTGAAATTGGGTTTATGTTCCATCATAATCCAGTCTATTCGAAGAATCTGAGTAATCGACGGAGGCTGAACGTTCGTCAAACTCCGGCGTCGTTGTCCACTAGCGGATTTCCGGTAGCATTGTTTTTGTCGTTTTTTGATCTATCTACCCCTGTATCCTTCTCTAGATTTGGTTTTTTTTTTTTTGTAGTCAATTTCATTGCTCTGTTCTTTCTCTTCTTTCAATCTCTTAGCTTTCGTCTCCAAATTTTCTGTTAAACAACACAACAGATCAGATTGACTGAACTCTAGTCAACACGGGAGAAGCCTCACCCGATTCTTCCGACTCCGGCGGCGGAGATTGTGGATCTGAAAGACGTTGTCACCGTCGATTGCCTCCAGTCACGTGACAAGAAGGTGACCGTCGCGAAGGAAACCAAGGCCCGCCTTGAGGAGCGGTTCAAGATCGGAAAAAATCGCTGGTTATTTACTAAGCATAGGTTCTGAATCTGGATCTGTTTTCATTTTGGTTATGAAATGTTAGTTGTTAATGAGAGAGAATATGAACTGATTATGAAGTAACATTTCTTTGAGTTTTGACTTGTTTATCTCATCATATTTGGAAGTGAAAGTTTTATCAAATCATTTTGGTTTGCCAATTTTTTCTAATGGTTCGTTATGATGATGCAGTTATGTTAGTATCCAAATGGGTGTTGATTTATAAGCAAATTGTTCTGAATTGTGTTTACCTTGGGTGCAGCTGCATAATTTCTGTAGTTTTGACCAATTTGCCCGTGATTTCAACATATTTGTTTATGTAATGAATAAAATATAATTTTTTGACCACATAAAAGTCTTAAGGCCACACACAATTAGTCAAGTTAGCAATTTCTGACGCGGCGTGTTCAATTTGTTGTAATTGAAAAAAATTGATAGTTTAATCATCTAATTGACAAAATTGAAAAGTTGATCACTTAATATGACCTATAGTTTAGGGTACTAATTCATATTTAAGCCTAAAGTCTTGTATGCTAACTATTTTTTTTTTCAAAAAAAAATTATATTAAGTGAATATAAATAAAAAATATGTGTAATATTTATAATAATTACATGTGTGGTGTGTGCAGTGTGAATGACGATTGCAAATATTAAAATTTAAATTTCAACATTTAATAATTTTTTAATTGTAAATTAAAAATTATTAATATGTATATCGTTAAAACTCTCTGGGTTTTTTCCTTTTCAAAACAAGATGAGTTGTTATCTACTTACAAATATTATAAT
Source organism: Panax quinquefolius (assembly GCA_020205615.1). Classification (NCBI taxonomy): domain Eukaryota; kingdom Viridiplantae; phylum Streptophyta; class Magnoliopsida; order Apiales; family Araliaceae; genus Panax; species Panax quinquefolius. The sequence continues at coordinate 80,566 of JAINUW010000164.1, forward strand.
AAATGAATATTATATTTATTTGATATAAAAATTTTAGATATGGTAGATAATCCAAGGTCCAAACAAATTCTAACACACTATAGGATCAGGATATTAATTTGGTACTATAGGATCATCAATTAATTAAAATTAAACAGTACCAGCTGAAGAAATTGATGAATCCTAGCTACTCAAACAATTGTATAATCATCCTTGCGCAGCTTGGCTGAAGCATATGGCCAACAGAATATCAATACTAATATCCGAGTTGTAGTCAATATTATATATAATTATGGCTGAAAACGCCACAACAGAAAGTATATCGGCCACAACTATAGTCAAAATCACGATCTGATTTAGGAACCATCTTAATCCCCAATTAGAATAGGGAAAAAATGGGCAAGATGATTACTGTCCAAATTGGGTAGCATTCTTTTTGTTTCAGCAGCTCCGGACGGTCAGCAACTTCACCTAATGCATTTGCAATCAGGCATATTATTTTCTTTTTTAAATTGATATTTGTAAAATAACAATTCATGATTCGTCTAAGTAACAAGTGACTTTTAAATTTTAATGGTAATTTTTGGGTCTTGGATGTGTGACAAATACATAAATTATTATTTTAATATTATAATATGTCTTGCGGTAATTACAAATAAACTAATGAAAAAAATGACATGCTATTTAACACTTATTTGAGATTTTTAATTTTACACCTGAGAATATATCCAAGTTATTCAATCTCTTTTGTAAAACAAAATTCATTTGTAAAATTTTAAAAGTATATTTTTATTTTGTGTTTATTGTAAAATTAATAAATTATTGATTTAATAGTAGTGAAATAGTAATGTCAAACTTACGAATTAAGTCCTTTTATACTAATTTCAATAAATAAAAAAATACTATTTTGTTAAATGACAAATTATTATTTGATTTCTTAGTTTCATCTTATGATTTTTATATGTTAAATTTTTTTAGTATATGACATATTTTGGGATGTTTATGATTTTGATTACAATTTTTTGGTATAAAGTTGACATTGTTTTTTTTGTGCAATGTTGAATAAAAGAAAAAATAATAATATGTATTATTACCTCTATCTTGTAAAAAGATGTTTCTTTTTATATAATCTTTTTTAGTAACAAATTTTTTATTTTTATTGTGAATTGTGTTTAGTTTAATAAATGATCAAAATAATTAATATAATTATTAATATTTTTATATGAATAATAAGATTCGTTGTATAATAATAAGTTTTTTTTACGTAAATTTTAATATTTAAAAAATTAATTATAATTTTATTTGAGTTAATTTAAACTTTTTTGTGACGAAATTAAAAATTAGATATCGTCCACCCATCTTGGTCCGCCACTTATATGGTACATATAAATTCAAATACAACTTACTTAATATAAGCGTCACGTATGCAATCGATTATAAAGCGTGAGTTTGAATACAAATATTGTCTACTAGATATTATACAAACTCAAAAGGAGTCCTCATTACAACTATTATCACTTTATTTCACGAGAATAGTGAGGACTACTAATCTTATCCTCTGGACCATTACTCCGCTCCCCTCGACTGTTCAAATTGTATGTTCTCATTTCAAGAAATAAAGTGAAAGAAAAGGTGAGCTCAATCTCAATGGCAAGAAGAAATATTATGACTAAGATAATGCGAGAATAAATTATCATTAGCCTTGATAGTGTTAAAGCGATAAAATCTGATAAACAAGCGGTTTAAGCTGCGACGGAATATCTGATCCATTAAAAGAGTCGGGTAGAAAATAAAGTCTACTATCTTTTAGGTTTTAAAGGTTTTCATAAATTTTATCACTAAGACTCGGTTTAATGAATAAACCACAATATCTAATCATCCCCTGTTGTGAGACCCCAGATTTTATCAATAAAGATTTAAATTTTGTTGAAATAATTTTTTTAATATTATGGTGTGAATTTAAGATAATATTATAGTTGTGGGTAGTATTTATAAATTTTGCAAAGTATGCAGTGGTTATATTATATTCGATTGGTGGGATATATTAGGTTTAGCGAGGGAATATTAAATCTAACTACTCAATCATTGGTGGGACCACAATGAAATTATTGTCGGATTGAAAGCGACAAAAATATTTTATTAAAATAACGGCGGAAGTTTTCACTAAGTAGTTCTTGTTGAACTACTCGGTAGTAAAATACGATGTCGTGTGGTTGCGTAGTAGCGCGGTATTAATTATTGATCTTTATGTGAGAAGTCACTCGGTTTGATTCCATTATTGTCGATTAATAATATGAATTATTATAGCGATAATGATGTTTTGTTTTATTCGTATTATTAGCGTAATAAAAGCGAAACATCTTTTATATAAAATAGAATCTTTATTAAAGTTATTCTATAAATAGAATATATTATATTTTATTATGCATAGTGTTGCGTAAGTATTTTGCATAGTGTTTTTGTATAGTATTGCATAGTGTTTGCATAGTAAAATGTTTTTATATAAATAGAATATATTATATTTTATTTAAAAGATTTTTCTTTAAATATGGATGAGTCGTCGATTAAAGTAAATCAATCTGGACTGATTCAAGGATTAATTCTTATGCATTCCATTTTCCTATAAATAGAAGCTCGTTCCTTCATTATTTTCTTTTTAATTCTTTGAAACTACTAGAGAGAAATTATAGAGAGAAGTTTATATAGAGAGAAGAAGAGTATACCGCTACTTCACTACTTCTATATTCGGTTCTTTTACGGTAAGTGGTGTTATTCTTTCTTCTTGAAGAGAACTTACATTATTCCATTCATTATTATTACATTGGAATAAACTTTAAGTAAAAGTGGCATACCCTATACATAACTTTGTATGTATGGCATACCTATACTTGGTGAAATCCTTATGTTATTCCATCGCTTATTATTACATTGGAATAACTTTGTATCGCATGATTTACCCTATACTTGGTGACATTCTTCTATTATTCTGGTTGGAACATCACATGCATGTGTTTTACACAGGACATTGGTTCCGCTTTTTATTATTCATTGGAACATCCATGCGTGTGTTTTACAGGACCTGGTTAAAATCTTTATCATTCTGTTGGAATATCCTATCGTGTGTTTTACACGGATCCGGTTCCATCTTTATTATTCATTGGAACATCCACGTCGGTGTGAATTTCACGACTGGTTCCGATTATTATTATTACATTTGAATAAACTTTATCATGCGATAATCTGCGCATGCATGGTGATTTCTTTTGTTATTCCATTCTTTATTATACCCGGTTAGTTAAAACTTTGACTTCTATACTCTATGAAATTAGTAGAATATCCTCGATATTTGCGTTTCATCAATATCTTTTCATGGAAATATTCTTACGATCATTCTTGAATTTTACTCTACGAAAACAAGATCGTGTTGACAATTTGGGCGTTAATAATTCATGGATTAAATAATTCTTGAACTTGTTTTATTGAATTACTATGTCATTGTCATCATCCTCATGTTATATTATGTTATCTTTGGCTTACGTGCATAGATGAACTTAGTATGATTATGACGAGGATCATTCGGTATAATCATGACTTGATATAAATGATGTGACAAAAGTCCTCGATGGCACATGTAATGCGGTGATGGATAGTTTTGGTATGATTATGACGGGGTGATTCGGTATAGTCATGACCATTGATAATTTGATGAAAATCCTTGGAATAGTAGTACGGGGATGATTAGATGTGGTGGTTTATTATTAAAAGTGAGTCTCGTGATAAAAATTGATGAAAACCTTTTAAAACCTAAAAGATAGTAGACTTTATTCTCTACTTGACTCTTTTAATGGATTGCTTATTCCGCCGCAGATTAAAGCTGGTTGTCTATTGTATTTTATCGGTTTAACAGCTTCATTGAAGGCTAATGATAATTTATTACGCATTATCTTTAGTCATAATATTTCTTCTTGGGCTAGTTGAGCTCACCTTTTCTTTCGTTTGTTCTCTTTGAAATGAGAACATATTTGGGACAGTCGGGGAACGAAGTAATGGTCCAGAGGATAGCATTAGTAGTCCTCACTATTACGTGAAATAGTGTGATAATAGTTGTAATGAGGACTCCTTTTGAGTTTGTATAATATCTAGTAGACAATATTTGTATTCAAACTCACGATTTATGTCGTATTTATTACCTGACGATTAGGTTAGTAAGTTGTATTTGAATTTATGTACCATGTAAGTGGCGACCCAAGATGGGTGATGTATACCTAATTTTGGGGGCGTCACGGTTGGTATCAAAGCTTAGGATATGATCCCCGACCGAGATGTGAGATAAGAACTAGAGGGGGAGAGACGGGAATTTCTTCGCTAGTATGACCTACCTAAATTTATTTGGTATTTAATTGGTGATTGAGTATAGGGATAATATGTGATATATTAATTAACCCTTGTCTTGTGGCGGTGTTTGAGAATGATATCTGAAAATCTTTGAGATAAGCAATGAAGCACATGAGAGTGTTGATTCATTTCAAACAAAAGGTAACGACCAACAATACGATAATAATCATCATCGGTGGCAGCAATTTATCGTAACAATGATAACCATCGTGGGGAAATTATCATGTTAGAATGGTAACCACTTGCGGTGGTAATCATGGCAAAGATAATAAGTGGAAATTGCAAGAAAGAGAAGGTCACTTAGCTCGATTTTTTGTCGTTTATCAAGACAAATTCAACTAGGATGGAGGCACCAAAAGTTGTCCCTGGACAAACCAAAGCCGGTAGTTTAAGAGAGGCGTTTTTTTCTCGTGACGAGGAACACGAATAAGATTATCACGGGTAAGTAATCATAAGCTCTTGCGAAGTCTATACCGTGTTAGATACCAGTTCTACCCACTCTTTTATTTCACCTAGTTGCGTTCAACGTTTAAATTTAACTCAAGAAGTTAAACTTTGACTTATTAGTTGAAACTTCGTTAGTAGGAGCCTTAAATTCTCGCTTCTATTATTTTTAAATCTTGTTTAATTCAAATAAACACTTTCACGATCTTATCTCTTTGAAAATACTTGCCTTTGAGGTAATTTTGAAAACGATTGATTAACTATTCATTATTCTTTTGTAAGGTTTTTAGCTTTCATATTCTAACCAACCTGTTATCTGAATTCAAAGTAACCAAATCCTAAAGTTAATCACTGTTATATCAAGTCATAAGTAAAGAGCCCGATCCTTTCGTTGTTGACTTCCTTGTGTGGAATGCACCGAAGCCAGACTTTCTGTAGGAGGCGACGTGATGAAGATGGCAAGTTTATAGGTATCATTGTGAGGTCTTATCTAGGTTAAGGGATAGAAGTCATGAGTTGGTATCAATGTGACGTACTATCCAAGTCTTGGATGAGAGTCACAGTTTTGAATGATATTTCTATTATTAATAAATTTCCTGGCGTATTCTTGAAGACTTCTTAGCCTACTTAGAGCGTGAAATCAAATTTTGTATTGACCCCAGTACAAAAACCCATTTCTTAAACCCTCAAATATTTCTTCAACTAAAATGAGCAAGTTTACGTGGTTTATGATGAAAGTCATAATAAAAGCATTGGACTAATGAAAATCATGGGTATATGAAGTATTAGTAAGTTTTATGATGAGTTATGTTGGTTAGTATGTGAAAACATGAAAGTTTCCTAGAAATCACAAAGAGTTGAAAATCGATTTTGGTGAAAAGCGTAACATGAAATTCAATTGACCATATCTCTTATTATATTTTGAATTTTTGAATGTGGTCAAGTCCTAGAGTTAGATCTATGAGTTACCTAACTAATCCAAGTGGAATTACTGGAAAAGGTGTTGTAAATTTTTGTATGGACTAATTTTAGCAAAGGAGTGCAAAGCTGCAAAAAGCGAAAAAATTGCTGCCATGATTTTAAAGAGGCTGTTTCGGCCACTTAAATTATGAGAGAAAAATTATGGCCTTTTGGGACATGAAGGTATATGGTATAAAGTACCTCCTGTCCAAAAATGAGCTCATTACGACTTAAAATGAGCAAGTTATGACTATTTCAATATTTAGGTTTTTAGACGAAAAATGCTATAACAGGAGTTCTATAACTCAGATGACCATGAAATTTAAACTAGAAGCTCACGTTAACATGTGTAAGATCCTGCCAAGATTTGGGAATTTTGGAGTTAAACTTGAGGTAGCTAATTTCTTAAGGAATTAATTAGAAATTGATTTTGAAAAATAGTAAATGAATTTTAAAAATTCGAGAAATATATATTTTCATTATGGGACTATATTATGCTAAATCCCAGAAAAGAAATATTTTTGGGACTAATTTGGTATTTTCATAAAAATAGTTTAATTCTGAACATATGAGTTAAATATGTTATGTGAAGTAACAAAGTTGAAAATAAGATTTTTGTATTTAGAGAATCCTATATAGAGTATATGCATATTTTTTGATGAGGATTTGATAATTGGTGATGATATTTTACTGAGTATGGCATTTTTGAATGATTAAATGCATTATATGGTAAAGCGTAAACAATTGAGATAAATTGTTTATAAATTTAAGAAGTGATTAAAATATTATTATAATATTAATGTTATTAGATTATGAGATTATTAAGTGAGTGATAACATGGGGATATTCTTGAATCTGGATAAATTATATTATAAATGTTTAATATTTATCCTTTATCTCATTTGATTGATTCTTTATATCATTATCCTCATGTTTATATTATGTTGAAAGTCATCGTGGCACTGTAGTGCGTAGATGGACTTGGTATGATTATGACCACGGATTATTCGGTATAATCATAATCGTAATTGAAAAACACAATTATCTTTGGCCGTAGTGCATGGATAATTTGTGGTCGTGATCTTAATGAATACACGATTATCTTTGGTAGTAGTGCATGGATAATTTGTGGTCGTGATACTAATGAATACACGATTATCTTTGGTAGTAGTGCATGGATAATTTGTGGTCGTGATCTTAATGAATACACAATTATCTTTGGCCGTAGTGCATGGATAATTTGTGGTCGTGATACTAATGAATACACGATTATCTTTGGTAGTAGTGCATGGATAATTTGTGGTCGTGATACTTAATGAATACACAATTATCTTTGGTAGTAGTGCTTGGATAATTTGTGGTCGTGATCTTAATGAATACACAATTATCTTTTGGTAGTAGTCATTGGATAATTTGTGGTCGTGATCTTAATGAATATCCTTGGCACGTAGTGCGGGGATGATTCGATGATATGGATTAATTATTGAAATTTGAGTCTCAATGAATGAAATATTAATTCATGGATGTGGTAAAAAGTCGTCTTTAGTAGTAGTGCATTGATAGACTTGGTATGATTATGACCGAGGATTATTCGGTATAATCATGATCAGTAATTGAAAACACGAATATCCTTGGCGTTGGTAAATGGATAATTCGTGGTCGTGATACTATTAAGTCTGCGTCTCGGCATTATTGGTTTCTGGGTTGTATATCTTTGCTTTGTAGTGCAAAGATGAATTGTTAATGAATATCTTTGGTAGGATTGCAAAAATGAATTTAATGTTTTCAACGATAAAGGTATTCAAGGTATCCTCACCTCTTTATCATATCAGTACGTACCCTAATTTGGTGAAATTCCATAAGGAGGAGATTGTGAGACCCAGATTTTATCGATAAAGATTTAAATTTTGTTGAAATAATTTTTTAATATTATGGTGTGAATTTAAGATAATATTATAGTTGTGGGTAGTATTTATAAATTTTGCAAAGTATCACAGTGGTTATATTATATTAGATTGGTGGGGAATATTCGGTTTAGCGGGGAATATTAAATAGACTCAATCATTGGTGGACCTATTGAGAATTATTATCGGGATTGAAAGCGACAAAAATATTTTATTAAAATAACGGCGGAAGTTTTACCGTAGTTCTTGTTGAACTACTTTCGGTAGTAAAAAATGCGATGTACGTGTGGTTGCATTAAGTAGTAGCACTGCGGTATTAATTATTGATCTTATGTGAGAAGTCACTCGGTTTGATTCCATTATTGTCGATTAATAATATGAATTATTATAGCGATAATGATGTTTTGTTTTATTCGTATTATTAACGTAATAAAAGCGAAACATCTTTTATATAAAATAGAATACTTTATTAAAGTTATTACATAAATAGAATATATTATATTTTATTATGCGATAGTGTTCGTAGTAGTATTTTTGCATAGTGTTTTGTATAGTATTGCATAGTGTTTGCATAGTAAAATGTTTTTATATAAATAGAATATATTATATTTTATTTAAAAGATTTTTCTTTAAATATGGACCGTCAGTTAAAGTAAATCAATACGGAATAGTTCGAGGATTAATTCTTATGCATTCCATTTTCTATAAATGAAGCTCATTCCTTCATTATTTTCTTACGAATTCATTTGAAACTAGAGAGAATTATATGAGAGAAGCTATAGAGAGAAAGAAAGAAGAGTATTACGCTTCTTCTTTACTTCTATATTTAGGTTCTTTTACGGTGAGGGTGTTATTCTTTCTTCTTGAAGAGAACTTACATTATTCCATTCATTATTATTACATTGGAATAACTTTGTAAAAAGTGGCATACCTATACATAACTTTGTATGCGGCGTACCCTATACTTGGTGAAATCCTTATGTTATTCCATTCTTTATTATTACATTGGAATAACTTTGTATCATGATTTTACCTATACTTGGTGACATTCTTCTATTATTACATTTGGAACATCACATGCATGTGTTTTACACGGACACAGTTAAATTTTATTATTACATTGGAACATCACATGTGTGTGTTTTACGGACTGGTTAAAATCTTTATCATTCTGTTGGAATATCTATCATGTGTTTTTAGGATGCAGTTCCATCTTTATTATTACATTGGAACATCACCATCGGTGTGAATTTCACGACTGGTTCCGTTATTATTATTCTGTTGGAATAACTTTACATCTGCAATCTGCATGCGTGGTGATTTCTTTTGTTATTCCATTCTTTATTATACCCGGTTGGTTAAAACTTTGACTTACATACTACATGAAATTAGTAGAATATCCTTGATATTTGCGTTTCATCAATATCTTTTCATGGAAATATTCTTGATCATTCTTGAATTTTACTCTCTGAAAGCGATGTCATGTTGACAATTTGGGCGTTAATAATTCATGGATTAAATAATTCTTGAACTTGTTTTATTGAATTACTATGTCATTGTCATCATCCTCGTATTATATTATGTTATCTTTGGCTTACGTGCATAGATGAACTTAGTATGATTATGACGAGGGATCATTCGGTATAATCATGACTTGATATAAATGATGTGACAAAAAAGTCCTCGGTGGCACATGTAATGCGATGATGGATAGTTTTGGTATGATTATGACCGGGGTGATTCGGTATAATCGTGACCATTGATAATTTGATGAAAATCCTTGGCCAAGTAGTACGGGGATGATTAGATGTGGTGGTTTATTATTAAGTGAGTCTCGGTGATAAAATTGATGAAAACCTTTTAAAACCTAAAAGATAGTAGACTTTATTCTCTCTTGACTCTTTTAATGGATTACTTATTAAGCTGTGATTAAGCTGGTTATCTATTGTATTTTATCGGTTTAACAACATTGAAGGCTAATGATAATTTATTACGCATTATCTTAGTCGTAATATTTCTTCTTGGGCTAGTTGAGCTCACCTTTCTCTTCCTTTATTCTCTTGGAAATGAGAACATAGGCCATTTGAGAGATGAGTCGGGGAGCTGAAGTAATGGTCGGAAGGATAGCATTAGTAGTCCTCACTTTATACGTGAAATAAGTGTGATAATAGTTGTAATGAGGACTCCTTTTGAGTTTGTATAATATCTAGTAGACAATATTTGTATTGAACTCACAGTTTATGTAATTATTACTTACCGTGAGTTAGGTTAGTAAGTTGTATTTGAATTTATGTACCATGTAAGTGGCGACCCAGAGATGGGTGATGTATACCTAATTTTGAGGCGTCGCGATTATGCTCCTTGGCATCCAAAGATCTGGCGAATCTTGTGGGCCTGATATCCGTTAAGTCTTGACTATGGCGTCGATTTACAACTTTATTAGTGTGATTAATGGTCTTTCATTATATTCCCTGTATCTGGTGCATGTATAACGCATTATAGAAGCCACAAGACATACTTTTCGCGAGTAACTTTGGCCGTGGTCTATGGCTACATTTCCTACACTGGTCGAGAATTTGGGAAATGGATACGATAAATCTTTAGATTGAGCTTTCCTCTGCTTTGAGAATCGTGATAACTCCGCTTACATGCGATTTCATGACAATCACAGCGATCCCACATATGAATTCCCATCGTCGCTACGATGAAGATCGATATAACTTTTAGCCGATCGTTATGCGTGGATAATTGTATCGTTATCGAATCATTTGGATCTTTTTGGTCATCACGTAACTTGCTAGGGTCAACAATGAAATGCTTACCGTGAATAGTCACGACATCTTTGAGGCGACACTTGCGTCCGTATAATCGCTTCAAATGGAATACTTTATACTTGCACGATAAGCTTTGTTGTTGTAGGATAATTCACCGATGGTAAATACTTATCCTACATTACTTGATCTAGGACAAGTGGTGTAATAGATCTTGAGTTGAGTCTTGTAGATGATCTACGATTGTCTTTCGGTGGTGCATGGGATGGTATGCGAACTAAATCTCAAATCGCGTGCCTTGTTAGCGATTGCGAAGCTTGGCAAAATCTTGAAGTGAATCTTGAGTCACGTCACAATATGGATCTTGGCGTGAATTAGATTGTTGCGGCGGTGACCATGAGGAGTTTCAGTGTTTCCACTACGTTTTGGAATGGGAATTCGCTCTACTTCTTCCATTCATGGTACGTAAAGTCGTCCCCGTAACAGCTGCATTGGTAGACTTGATGGTCATCATTTGGTCGATGTTGTTGTTTACATAAAGGGATTATCGCCTTCTGATGGTGCACGATTATCCGATTATTGATATATGGTGGATCAACTGATACTTTTATTGTGCTCATTCTTCAATCTCGGCGTTCTCGGATGTCGTTTGAGATCTTTGTAGCGAAACAAAGGTTAATTGACATATGATTATGTCTTTATATTACGGCCAGAGCCGATAAAATAATAGCGTAAACTTTGGTAGGTCCATACTAGCGAAGTATTCCCGTCTCCCTCCACAATACTTTTCTCACATGCTAGCTTGGGATGATGCGTATCCCTAAGCTCGATCTGGCGTAGCGCACCCAAATTAGGTATACATCCACCGTCTTGGGTAATACTTACATGGTACAAAAATTTAAATATAACTTACTAATATAAGCGTAGGTATGCAATACGACATAAAGCATGATTTGAATTACAAATATTATCTACTAGATATTATACAAACTGAAAAGGAGTCCTAAATTACAACTATTATCACCTTTATTTCACAGAATAGTGAGGACTATAATGCTATCCACGGACCCATTACTAGTTCGCAGGCTAACCGATCCCGATATATTCTACCATTTCACGAAGAAAACGGTGAAACAAAGGTTATTTCAGCCTAGCCCGGTAGAAATATTATGACTAGATAATGCTGAGAATAAATTATCAATAGCAACGGCAGTGTTAAGCGATAAAATATAATAAACATCAAGTTAAGTAGCTGACGGAACTCAGCGATCCATTAAAAGAGTCAGTAGAAAATAAAATCTACTATCTTTTATGATTTTAAAGGTTTTCATCCTTTAGTATAGGCTGAGAGATTCGACTTTAATAAATAATCCACATCGATTGATATCACTTAACTTTTCTGACCGAGGATATTCTTTAGTATCCGCGACCTACAATTATTCATGTATTTATACGAATAAGAATAGTTGTGTATTCGATAATAATTACCATGATCGTATCCCATCAACGCATCCATCGATGCTCTCATTACTTGAGGATTTTTACCACATCATTTGTAACATTACGGTCGTGATTATGCCAGGCAATGCGACTAACAGTGTCATGTCAGACCAAGTTCATTTATGCTCACGGGCCTGATGACTTTAAAAAAATATATAAACATGAGGATGATGATGATGATATAAGAATTCAATAAAAGCAAAGTTCAAGAATTATTTTATCCAGGGAATTATTAGCGATCGAGAACCGGCGTAATATTGTTTATGTAGAATAAAATTCAAGAATGATCAGGAAGAATATTTCCGTGAAAAAATCTTTGGATGGCTTGTAGCAAATATCAAGATATTACTGCTAATTTTCATAGATATAGAAATCGAAAGTTTTAACTTAGCATGAGGTATAATAAAGGATGGAATAACAAAAGAAATCACCAGTGCATGCATTGCTTGGCGTAGCGAGGTTATTCAACGCGAATAATAATAACGGAACGAGTTAAAGTGAAATTCCACGCAAGCGGGATGTTCAACGAGAATAATAAAAGATGGAACCCGATTAGGTGTAAAACAGCGAATGGATATTCAGCGGAGAATGATAAAAGATGGAACCCGAATTAAAATTGTAAAAGAAACCACCTGCGAAGCAAGATGTTCAGCGAGAATAATAAAAGGCAGACGGCGGTCCGTTAGCAAACACACTGAACCCGGGATGTTCCAGCGAGAATAATGAAGAATATACTTCAAGTATAAGGTAAACCCGGCGTATCTGAGGTTATTCTGACAGATAATAAGCAATGCGAATAACATAAGAGATTTCACCCGAAGTATAGGGTGTCATAACGTATCGGAGTTATGTATAGGGTATGCCACTTTTACGAGGTTATTCCACGAGAATAATAATGAATGGAATAACGATTCTCTTCATTGAATAAGAAAGAATAACACCTCTCTCTTGAATTTAACTGAATAATATTCCTATAGAATTGAAAAGTGCCGAATATTGTGAAGTGAAGTAGCGATAGTACTTTTTAACACATTGCTTCTCTCTGAGTTTACTATGAAAAGTTCGAGTGGTCTTGAAAAGGAATGAGCACATTTGTAGGAAAATAAGAATGCGTAGTAATTAATCCATGAGCGGTCCAGTTGATTTACTTTGAATCGCAAGCGGTTTGGCCGTATTGAAAGCGACAAAAATCTTTTAAATAAAAATATATACTATTGGCGGTAATTTATATAAAAAGCGTTTCTTATTCTGCAAATCTACTATTTATACTTATGAACGCTTAGATGATATGCAACCATATAAAATAATAAAATATAATATATTTTATTTATAAAATAACTTTAATAAAGTATTACATTTATATAAAAAGTCTCAATTTTTGATTTAATCACATAACGTATTATGAGATGATCTTTGTGGCGATAAATGAATCATTATAATATAGAGATATGATGCAGCAATTACTATAGCAATAATTGGCGTAGTAGTGACTTCTCACGTAAGCATCGATAATCAATATAATTGATATTTGCTATCTGACTCTGATATTCGTACTTTTCTTCTTAGGGTGGATTCAGCAGTTTTAACGGTAACACCTCTGCGATTATTTTTTATAGAAAGATAATTTTGTCATTTTCTACTTCTGACAATGAATTACATTGTGGGGTCCACCGATGATTGGTAGTTATGCGAATATTCCTGCTAAATAGAATATTCCCAGGCCAATCGAATATAATATATAACCACATACTTTGCAAAATTTATAAATACTACCCACAACTATAATATTATCTCAAATTCACACCATAATATTAAAAATTATTTCGACAAAATTTAAATCTTTATTGATAAAATCACGG